>CAJHNH020001056.1:0-107500 GCA_905116865.2 Candidula unifasciata | reverse complement strand
ATCAGTTTCACAGATTATGCTTATTTCTAAGCAGACTGCTGGTTCCTCGCCTCTTAGGCAGATGTACTCAGACTTTAAATTAAACATCCCTACTTAGTTTATTGTACGACATGCTTATTAAAGGGAAGAGTGTCTATTCTTTTCCCCTCAAATTGGAGTCACAGAGCCCGCACATGGAGCTGTTTATCTCAAATTGCAGAATTCGTCCTTTGCTTTCACACTCAAAAGGGCGGTTGGCACGCCGTATTGTGTCTACAGTTAGGCTGCGATATCTGTGCATTTGGGACGAACAAATCAGATTTCAGTGAACACTATTTAAAGGCCTTTAAACCCATACTTGTTAGGGGTCACTGGGCCCATTCTTGCTTCCTCGCAAATGGGATCCTGGACCTATACACAAGGATCTGTAGAGGATATTTTAAAGTTAATTAAACAAGAAAACTCCGCAGCTTGCACTACAGTCACACAAACACGCATACAGAGATCATTTCAATACAGGATGTCGATCACATGTCTAGACATGTTCCAGTTAAATCTCCTGCCAACAATAGCAAACTGACTGGTGGGAAATCTGAGATCACGATTCAGTGCTTGCACAATTGCTGGGGTCTAACGATTTGCTGCACACAGTCGATACGTGTCTCATCGAGCGTCTTGGTGAGCAGTTCCAGGTTGTTTGTGAAGTAGTCATTTGAACGCAACATTGCTGCAGGCTGGTTTCGACCTTGTACAGATACAACTGTCCACCTCTGTATGTGCCACCCAGGCCCGTCATAGAACAAGGACACCATCTTAGAGGTCCTTCATAGAACAATGACACGATCGTTGATGCCTGTCAGAGAACAATGACACGATCGTTGTCACCTGTCATAAAACAATACCATGATCATTGACGCCTGTCATAGAACAATGACACGATCGTTGTCGCCTGTCATAGAACAATGACACAATCAGAGAGATTAATGGATAGTTAAGCAAGCTTCTGAAATTTCGTTTAGATGTTGTTTTTTTTTTGCAGCGGCGTGCGGGAGGAGGGTTTGGGGGTGGCATAAAACAGGTGCCATTGTAGCTTACACACTACACATACAATCTGCACCGTAATAACTCAGACATTACACATACCATATGTACAATTACAGACAGTACGTGAATCATAGAAGTCGTTCCCTTGTGGGATGCAATGTTTCCTTACTTTGAAGCTTCCCTATGGTGTTGTCGGGGGCCCTGATATAACCTAACGATTGAACGGGGTTTACAGGATCTCTCCACGGGTGATCCTCATCCGTATGGCAGTACTTAGTGTCACCGGGTGTTTATCGCTCTGTATGATGTCCTTTCTTCTTCTTCAGCATTCCGAGCCATTGAGGTTCATTGCTGCAGATATCACCCACCTCCGCTCATCTCTCTGGTTGGCCTCCTCTTTCCAGTTGGTGACACCAAGTGTTTGCAGGTCTGTCTGGACATTATTTCTCCATCCTTTTCTTGGTAGGCCTCGTGGTCTACGACCATTTATCTCCCTTGCGTATATAGTTTTTTCTTCTCTGACATCTGACATTCTTTGAATATGCCCCAACCATTTCAGTCTATTAGCTCTCATGATGCCAGTGATCAGCGGTAATTTAAACAGGTTATGAATTTTGTTGTTGCTTCTCACTCTCCATTCACCGCTGTTTGCATCTTTGATGGGTCCAAAGATTCGTCGTAAGACTCTGTTTTTGAAAACCTGTAATAAGGCTTCATCTCTTTTAGTTGTGCTCCAAGTTTCAGAGCCATATGAAACAATTGGTATTATCAAAGTGTTAAATATTTTAATCCTTATGTTGCGAGACAAACACTTCAAATTTAGCAGATCTTAAAGGAAATAGTATACTTTATTACCAGAATGTATTCTAGATAGTATTTCTTCTTCAAGGATGTTTAAGCAGTTGAAGTTTGCACCCAAGTACTTTATTTGTTTCCGTTCGTTTGGTTTTCATATTATCGACTTGTATGTTTATATCCTTTCCCTGTCTAGTTATTATCATGTATTCTTTCTTATTTTGATTAATAACAAGCCCCATTTAAGGAGCTGATTCTTTTAAGAGGATCAGTGTTTTAACAGTCTCTAGTTCATTTTCTACAACCATATCAATGCCATCAGCATAACCAAGTATTCTTGTAGTTTCTCCTAAAATACACTCTTGTTTCAGTTTCCTTATAATTTTCTTCAAGGCCAAGTTGAAAAGAAGTGGGGGCAGGGGGGGGGGGTGGCAGAGCATGACCTGGCTTTAAACCAGATATAATTTGAAAAGGGTCTGACTTTCTGCCTTTATATACTACCATATTATACATGATGTCTTGGTAGGGTAGAATTTACTTACTTACTTAACTACAGATAATACACATACCATCTGTACAATTATAAAACAGACATTATACAGACAATATGTACCATTACAGTTAGGATATTACATGGAACGTGCAGCATTTTATCTCAGACATTATACAGAAAACATGTGACATTACAGCCTGGCGTGCCACCACAGAGACAACTGGGGGAATATATTTTGTAGGCTAAGAATGGGAGGGTGCTCAAGAAATGTTTTTCTTTTTAACCGCGTAATAGGTTAGTTACGTATCCTTTACAGGAGGTTGCAGAACCAGCCCCTGGCTGTTGTGTGGTTCTTCTAGGCAAATTTACGTCCAGTAGTTTGCCATTGCTTCTGCACGGTCGGCTTTCTTGATACCACTGTTGAAACCAATGCAAGGGCATGACTCGCAGTTGGGATCGAACCCGGCATCCTGGCATTACAACGCGTTCGCATCGACTTAGCCACAGAGCCAACAACAGCATAATAGAAATATAAATAATGATATTGTGTTGAATTGTAGGGTGTCCATGTCGTCAGAACTGTTTCGTTTCTCAGACAGAACCAGATCGTACTCAGCTAACAAAAATTACATTGCTCTAATTGACGATTGGTATCGACAGGACGGTCTGCGTCTACGGCTTCTTTAGTAACACGGCCGACTCTACTGTAAACTTTGCGGTTAACAAAGTAGTTTGTGGTACTTCAAATGATAAGTAGTCTGGCAGTTCAGGAAACACAAACGGACACACATTTGATTTTAAAATATGATTCATTCTGGGTAACTCATGTACAACATCAGATTTATCTAATATTTATCAGATACAACCCTATCACCGGGACGAAAATGATGACGATGAAATTCCACACTGTATTCAGTCGGACTATTCTTTACGTTGTATGCACTTTTTCCATTTCTCCCTCAAATCAGAATCAGTTGGAAATTTAAATAGTCACATATTCACATAAAGAAATACAGCATTTCCTAGGCATTTTTACAATCACACTCCACAAAACGATTGCAGTATCCACAACACAGCAACTGAGCAAGGATGTAAACACCCCGTCGATGAAGAACTTTGGACTCCCGGATACGATGTGACGAGAATGGGCGATGGGCATATTTGGGAGAAGGCGGTGTTCCGTAATATCCTACCCCAGATGACGTCACAGGACAGTCCAACATTTTAGAGGATGATAAGACTGGGTTTCTCGATTTTCCGATGCTTTTAACGATCCCAAAACATATTCAACTGGCCTCCTAACCCCAACCCCTCTACGTCCCACGAGAAAGTGTAGCCTAGGTCTCACGACTGCATGCAGCCTAGGACCCACAACTGCATGCAGCTTATCTACCACCCCTTGAAATATTAGACTGTCCCGTGACTTGTGGATTTCCCCTGTTTGGGGTAGGATATTAGGAAAGCACCGGCCTACCTAGCAAACGATACCGTCCTGGCGAAAAAATGTCATGGTAACCTTAGTTGAATTGTTGATTTAAAAAAATATATATTTGAAAAAATAATAATTACGAATAGACAAACAGATTTAAAGAGATTCTATACACAGTTAAAGGGGGTGCTTGGTCGAGGACTTTCGCATTGCTAGTTCCTTTTCTTCCCCACTTTCCTCATATTGAGGCAGTGTGTGTACCTGAGTCATCATCCCCCATATCTTTGCCATAGGACGAAATTCACTGTACATTTGGATCACTTCATTTTCACACCCACGACAACATATACACACACACACACACACAATTCTACACAGTACACAATTCGTGTATATATGGATCCCGCCCACCCAAAAAAAAACAAAAAAACACACACACACACACCACCTAGCTTCACAGGAATACATTCAGTATATATAGGACCCCTGAGCCGTCTTAACAGTATGATGTGGCCATGAGCAAACCAGTGTTCTTGGGCCCCGGCATCACCCAATCACATGAATTAAATGTTTACCTACGACAAGTCCCTTGATATACACAGATTGTGAATGTATGTGTAGTTCTGAAACGCCAGCCCATGACGTCACGATGACGTCACCAGAGACATTCCAATAAATTCCAGGGTGTTCAGGTTGGGGTTTCTCCCTATCCAAGGTCGCATCGCAAAAGCGCGCGCTTGCAAAGCGCGAGCTTGACTATGACCTGTGTTTACCGCTCTTTGCCGCGTCAGTCTCCATCTTTGTTTGCCGATCGTTCCAGCAGCAGTCACGGTGAATTGTCAACAATTAGTTGCATCTGTACAAGACAAGGAGAGCAGCATTGCCTTCCTGCAACAGCATGGCATTATGCACAGAACCAGAAGTTGCAGAAACAACCATCAGAAGCTGTTATCACTGTCTGGAAGACACGACCGTTGGTGCTGTAGAAAGTCCACTTGTCTGGACATACCACTACGGCAAGGAACATGGCTGGAAGGGTCGCGGCCCCGTACAGACAGATCATTCTATTTATATACTGCTGGTCTCACGAGATGACAAGCATTCAGTTTTGCCAAGTAGAGCTGAGCATGTCGCCGACTGCGACCGTGGAATGGAGCAACTACTTAAGAGAGGTTTGTGCCAATACATTGTTATTGAATCCTGCAGTGATCGGCGGAGAGAACACCACTGTTGAAATCGATGAAAGTCTCTTTGCAAGACGTAAAAATCATGTTGGACGTGTGTTTCCTCAACAGTGGGTATTTGGCCAGCAGTATACATCTAGAATGAATGGGCCTTTTTAGGGCCCCCACAGTACTCCAATTGGCATTTCCTGCGATAGCACATAGAGTTCACATAGCCAAAGTGCACATTTTACATGTAAAGGGGGGGGGGGGACGTTGTGACAACAACAAAAACACACAGACACATAATTTACATTTCATTTTTTTTTTATTCACAATGGAAGAAAAACATCACGTAGGGATTGAACGCGGCATCTTTCATTTATAATGCGGTTGTGATACCACCTACGCTATACAGTCACACGTAGAAATATTCTAAAAACATGACTAGTCTAGTAGACCAGCCAATGGCGTACCAACAGGCAGAAATGTGTCACACCATTAGACACTAGATGAACACTCAACAGCAGCACACTTGCACCCCTTCAAATAAGGTACTGTCAAGTCAGCTGTGGAATTCCCACGGATTCCCCGTGTTTGGGGTACGTTATACATATTGTACCCGCAGGTCTTGTGTGCTAAACGTGAATGCAAACATGATCACGTACTCACCCAGACGGTTACGTGGGAACCTGATTCTGTACACGACCCTTTAACATGACCTGTTGTAACACCGCCACATACTGGACTGCGTGATACATTCTCTGACCCTGATGTCACCAGCTCTTTGGTCCAGGAGACCATCCGTGTGTTTCCGACCAACGTTTACACATCAGTCTACCAGCTTTTGCTCTAACAGAGAAATTATACACAGGTCTCCATCATCATTTCCTGCAAAACTCTGCCCAACAATTTCTTGTAATTACTTCTGCAATTCGACGCACTCCCCAATCCATGCCCTTTGATGTCACTTCTATACAGCGCGCCCAAGCTTGCTGTTGGTGATTTCAGATCGATTCATTTCTCTTCTGCAAACACTACATCGCTCTGGATAGCCACTAGGAATTATTCAACTATGGCGACTGTTCCGGTAGCTAAGTATAATGGAGACTGTCACGTTTGAATGACAGTGACAATGATTTCTTTTTATGCGATATATATATATTTTTTTTAATTCTTTTGTAATTGTCTCAGTAAGTGATCTAGAAAGCTCTTGAAACGTCACTTATGTGAATCATTCCATTCTCATTTATGAGCCAGCATATATTTTATGAATGTAATCGGATAGTTGTAGTGCTTCTTTATCACCTGTTTTCTTGTGTGCTGTGTGTGTATTCGTATGTTCACAGGTTTGTTTCACGTTTTCTCTTCGTGTTTTCCAAACACATCCAGATATGTAGTCTTTGGTTTTCGTCATGTTAGCCAGCGCTTGAGTTACACAGTAGGTCTGGCTCTGGTGAGAGCATACTCAAGCTGCGAGACGTGTTTGGATAAACATCAAGTAGACATTAGAATTGTCTTACTCTGTTTGAGCTGATGATGTCCTGGTTTCTCTCTGTCTGTCTCTCTCTCTCTCTCTCTATCTCTTTCTCTCTCTCTCTCTTCTTTCTCTTTCTCTCTCTTTCTCTCTCTCTTTCTCTCTCTCTCTATCTAACACACACACATACACTCAAACACACATACACACACACACTGTCTCTCCCTCATATATATATATATATATATATATAGTATATATATATATATATATATATATATATATATATATATATATATATATATATATATATATATATATATATATCATTTTCTCTCGCTCTCATTCTTTCTTTTCTTCCCTCCAGGTCTTCCTCTTTCTCACCCCCTCTCTCTGTCACTTCTTTCTTTTACTTTCTCTTTTTATGTCTCTCACTTTATATATGTATATCTCTTTCTTTCTCTCTCTCTCTTTGTCTCTCTCTATCTATCTATCTATCTATCTATCTATCTCTCTCTCTCTCTTTCTCTCTCTCTCTCTCTCTCTCTCTTCCTCTGTATGAGACGCCGAGCAATAAGTATATTGAATGTCTGAGAAACGATTTATTGAGTACAGTGAATGTCTGAGGGACGGTCTATTGAGTACAGTAAATGTCTGAGGGACGGTCTATTGAGTGTACTGAATGTCTGAGGGACAGTCTATTGAGTACAGTGAATGTATTAGGTACGGTCTATTGAGTACAGTGAATGTATGAGGGACGGTCTATTGAGTATAGTGAATGTCTGAGGGACTGTCTATTGAGTACAGTGAATGTATGAGGGACGGTCTATTGAGTATAGTGAATGTCTGAGGGACGGTCTATTGAGTATAGTGAATGTCTGAGGGACGGTCTATTGAGTACAGTAAATGTCTGAGGGACGGTCTATTGAGTTTAGTGAATGTCTGGGGGACGGTCTATTGAGTACAGTGAATGTATTAGGGGCGGTCTATTGAGTACAGTGAATGTATAAGGGACGGTCTATTGAGTATAGTGAATGTCTGAGGTACGGTCTATTGAGTACAGTGAATGTCTGAGGGACGGTCTATTGAGTATAGTGAATGTCTGAGGGACGGTCTATTGAGTACAGTGAATGTATGAGGGACGGTCTATTGAGTATAGTGAATGTCTGAGGGACGGTCTATTGAGTATAGTGAATGTCTGAGGGACGGTCTATTGAGTACAGTGAATGTCTGAGGGACGGTCTATTGAGTTTAGTGAATGTCTGAGGGACGGTCTATTGAGTACAGTGAATGTATTAGGGGCGGTCTATTGAGTACAGTGAATGTATGAGGGACGGTCTATTGAGTATAGTGAATGTCTGAGGGACGGTCTATTGAGTACAGTGAATGTATGAGGGATGGTCTATTGAGTACAGTGAATGTATGAGGGACGGTCTATTGAGTATAGTGAATGTCTGAGGGACGGTCTATTGAGTACAGTGAATGTATGAGGGACGGTCTATTGAGTATAGTGAATGTCTGAGGGACGAGAACTAGCCAAAGACCTGGAGTTTCTTTACCTGGTCTCAAGGCATACAATATTCTCTAAAAGACGAGACGTGAATACTGCGGCTGACGATGATGATGGTGGTGATGATGATGATGGTGACGATGATGATGGTGAGGATGAGGATGATGCTTTCCTTTTTAATACCGAAAACAATGTTGCATGATGGCCGTGATTAACCTGCACGCAATCTTGAACAAAATTGTTGTGTTTCAAATTCTCACAAACAAAGCACAATCTGGCTGTTATTTGACAAAGGTGCTTGTCGCTGGCAACAAAGACAGCCTACAGTTTCTGTCATCGATTGTGTCAGTGACAGCCAGTGCCGTGTGGCTGCCTGGAAACCATGGCATTGCGCATGCCCAAGGTATGTTTAAATAAACTTGATTCCTAGAAGGCTGCTAACTTGGTAAGGATTTTGATTTTTAATCGCTCCCCGTCAAGCGTGACGAGAATGCTAAAACACAAAAAGCTAGAGTGCAGAGAAATAACCAAGTGAGAAAACTATAGTCTTTTTCTTTTTCTTTTTTGCATTCATCAGCTGTATAACTCCCACGTAGAAGCTCTGGTTGTTCGTCCTCTTCTAGACTGTTTTAGAACTTGAGTTTTATGTGCACTTCCGCTTTACAGATCTAAATTATTGTATGCGGACTGTTGGATCCTCGACTCTTCGGCGAATACACCTCAACTTTGAAGCAAAAACCCCTAAGAAGTCAACATTTACCACATACTTGTAAGGGGCAAAGGTCTATTACCTCTTCCCCCCCCCCCCTTTTCCAATGCGGCCACAGAACCTACACGGAGATTATCTGTTTCAAAATGAGCTTAATGTGTGACAATAATGTAATCACAGGGACTGGAACCTGCAGTTGCGGTTTCCCTGATTGCAGTCCTCAGGAATAACATCTCAAGGATGAGAATCCTACCCGTACAAAACCAGGTAAGCCGTGTTCAACTATATGGTCTCTACTGAGCCCCGATAGTTATGGCATATCCAGAAGTCTAGACCAAGAACAAGTGACAGACTGCGGGGTCTCAGGAACTTCGTCCCCCTCCACCCCACGAACAAGTGACAGACCGCGGGGTCTCAGGTACTTCGTCACCCTCCACCCCACGAACAAGTGACAGACCGCGGGGTCTCAGGAACTTCTCCCCCTCCACCCCACAAACAAGTGACAGACCGCGGGGTCTCAGGAACTTCGTCCCCCTCCACCCGACGAACAAGTAACAGACCGCGGGGTCATTTTTCCACCTCCCAATTATCCACTGACTTTCGCTCTTTTTTTTTTAAACATTTGGTTACACATTTCATATTGTTCCAAATATATTATAATATTTATTTGCCACTCAGCGCATATTAATCGTCTTCTTCTTCGGCATTTTCGCTTGCTTACATCAATCTCTGTTACTGTCTGTCTGTCTGTCTGTCTGTGTCTGTCTGTGTCTGTCTGTCTGTCTGTCTGTCTGTCTGTCTGTCTGTCTGTCTGTCTGTCTGTCAATCTGTCTTTCCAGTTGGTAACTCCTAGCGCCTGTAAGTATGCCTGGAAATCATCTCTGACGTACATTCCATGTTGTAAATCCCATAAATCCTATAATGTCCCAATGTCGTTGTCCGTGTAAATCGATCCGAAATCGAAGCTTATAACAAAAGGAAGTTTTACGAAAGTGCAAATGTAGGCCTCATGCTTCAACCCCTGGGGTAGGGGGGGGGGGTTGTCGGCCCCTTCATTCAACTCCTAGAGGTGTGCGGTCCCATCCTTTAACCCCAGGGAGTGTCGGCCGCATCCTTCAACCCCAGGGAGTGTCGGCCCCTTCATTCAACTCCTAGGGAGTGTCGGCCCCTTCATTCAACTCCCAGGGAGTGTCGGCCCCACTCTTCAACCCTTGATCATGGTCAGGGTGCCTCCCTTTGTTACCTACCCTACCTACCCAAGTTCGCTTGCAACATCAATTCTCAAATATTGGACACCTTGACCTTCAGAAATCAATAAATGCCTATTTCTGTTTGTGTCAGTCGCGTGAGCTCAATGTTTGCTCTACAGTTTGTTTGTTTTTTCTAAGTTATAGTTATTTTATTTTTAGATTCTACTTTTGATCTCTCTGCCTACATAAGCATGATTTTTTTCCTTAATATCAAAAATGCGCATTTAAAATGTGTCTGTAGGTCAGAAGTGTTCGAGGAAAAGAACATAATTGGAAGAAACTTTTCAAAAACAGTTCCTAACAGACTAGTTGCATTTTATGATCGAAAAGTGATTCAAAAATGGGCGACTGTACTCGAACTAGTTTAATAAAATGGAATCCTAATTTACTTGTATTGTATGTAGTATCAGTTTTTCTGTCTAATTTGTATGGTTATTTTCCCTACGGGTCTACAGAATGGAAGTTTGACACCCGATGACCCAAAGAGTCACCTTAGGTATGGCAATTTAACAGAAAGAAGCCCAAACTGTCCACTAATACACATACCAGTTGTCCTGGGACATCCAACAGTACACAATAGACATCCAACAAACAGTGCACAATAGACATCCAACAAACAGTGCACAATAGACATCCAACAAACAGTATACAAAAGACATCCAACAGTGCACAATAGACATCCAACAGTACACAATAGACATCCAACAGTACACAATAGTCATCCAACAGTACACAATAGACATCCAACAAACAGTACACAATAGACATCCAACAGTACACAATAGGCATCCAACAGTACACAATAGACGTCCAACAGTACACAATAGACATCTAACAGTACACAATAGACATCCAACAGTGCACAATAGACATCCAACAGTACACAATAGACATCTAACAGTACACAATAGGCATCCAACAGTACACAATAGACGTCCAACAGTACACAATAGGCATCCAACAGTACACAATAGACATCCAACAGTACACAATAGACATCCAACAGTACACAATAGACATCCAACAGTACACAATAGACATCTAACAGTACACAATAGACGTCCAACAGTGCACAATAGACATCCAACAGTACACAATAGACATCCAACAGTACACAATAGACATCCAACAGTACACAATAGACATCCAACAGTACACAATAGACATCCAACAGTACACAATAGACATCCAACAGTACTCAATAGACATCCAACAGTACACAATAGGCATCCAACAGTACACAATAGACATCCAACAGTACACAATAGGCATCCAACAGTACACAATAGACATCCAACAGTACACAATAGACATCCAACAGTACACAATAGACATCCAACAGTACACAATAGACATCCAACAGTACACAATAGACATCCAACAGTACACAATAGACATCCAACAGTACACAATAGACATCAAACAGTACACAATAGAATCCAACAGTGCACAATAGACATCCAACAGTACACAATAGACATCCAACAGTGCACCATAGACACCCAACAGTACACAATAGACATCCAACAGTGCACCATAGACACCCAACAGTACACAATAGAGATCCAACAGTACACAATAGAGATCCAACAGTACACAATAGACATCCAAAAGTACACAATAGAGATCCAACAGTACACAATAGACATCCAACAGTACACAATAGACATCCAACAGTACACAATAGACATCCAACAGTACACAATAGACATCTAACAGTACACAATAGACATCCAACAGTACACAATATTGATCCAACAGTACACAATAGACATCCAACAGTACACAATAGACATCCAACAGTACACAATAGACATCCAACAGTACACAATAGAGATCCAACAGTACACAATAGACATCCAACAGTACACAATAGACATCCAACAGTACACAATAGGCATCTAACAGTACACAATAGGCATCCAACAGTACACAATAGACATCCAAAAGTATACAATAGACCTCCAATAGTACACAATAGACATCCAACAGTACACAATAAACATCCAACAGTACACAATAGACATCCAACAGTACACAATAGACGTCCAACCGTACACAATAGACATCCAACAGTACACAATAGACATCCAACAGTACACAATAGAGATCCAACAGTACACAATAGAGATCCAACAGTACACAATAGACATCCAACTGTACACAATAGACATCCAACAGTACACAATATATCCCGCTGCCCCATGCTTGTAGTGCACTTTTCATTAATACGCGATAGTAAAAGCTGCCCAAGTTGGTAACTGAAAATATAGATACTCCTGCAAAACAGTGAGAGGAATTTGAGAATAAAGATTGCACAGTCGTTTAATTATAGTAGGAAAAAGTGAAAAGAATGTGACCAGAAAATGTTAAAATTTCTTTTTTCAAACAATTTAGGACTATGTGAACTGGAAGTTTACATAGTCACATACATTGAGAAGGCTTTACATGGAGACTTCCAAACAATCAATATCGCTATCTGACAAGGGCTACAATATTCATCGCCATCTAACGGGACAAAATCGTATAAATGAACGTAAACGTGTGCAATAACCTCCCTTTCTTTAGACTGGCTGCTCTCTCTCTCTCTCTCTCTCTCTCTTCTCTCTCTCTCTCTCTCTCTCTCTCTCTCTCTCTCTCTCTCTCTCTCTCTCTCTCTCTCTCTCTCTCTCTATGTGTGTGTGTCTCGTGTGTGCGTATGTGTGAAGAAATAGTGATATCATAATCACTGCCAGTTGATAAAGGTCAGGCTGGTGATTAAGTATCTCACTTTAAACATCGAACGATACATTTCACTTTGCCATCAAGTAACACCTAGCTGTTATGTTTGTTTTGTTATAACAACAGACGTCGCTTCAAACTAGCCATTCCCATACGTGCTCTGTCATCCCATGCAGCAATCACTCCAATGTATCTCAACTGGCTGTTCCTATGAGGATCAGGTTGTAATGTTCCCTATCTCACCCTACTTGACTCCTAGGTCACACAATCGTGTTATTCGTAGTAGTGGAGGTTTCAGCTTCAAGCATCGGGTTATCCTATATTAGCCTTTCCTGTGCCATCTCAATACCAGAACAAAACCCCTGTACACATGAAAGGCATTTCACTTGAAAAACACAGCTCACAGTGCTGCAGCAAACATTTAACTCAGTATCTTCGGTCTATAGGTGGTCACTGCATAAGCAAAACTCTATCAGGAAAAAAATTACTTCCCGAAGCCTTTGAGCTAACAGGAAGCGAAAAAAAAGAAAACAAGTTGGGAGTTGAGGAAAAAATATGGTTATGACAATAAGTAGTTTCCTCGCTGAACTGCAAAATAGGAAACGTAAAAAAAAGACAAAGGTTTGTTTGTGCAGGGACAATAAAATATTGCTCATAGGCCACGCAGTATATATATGGAGAGTGAGCTGAACAACAACAGCATACGATAACATAGGCAACGCCTAGTCAGGCCACGTGCACAAACTACAGGTTCTTCCATGGATCATAACTATCAACATTTTCTGAGGTCTTTTTTTTTTTCTGAACACAAGACTACGTGCTTCACAGATAACACATTACAATCAAAATTGTTTTCATACAGATCAAGTGCTAAGCACTCCATCTAACAAAAGTGAGAGTTCGCTTCCAGTTACCTGTAATCAAAAATCTCTGAACGAGGATACACATGAAAATATAGATCTAAGACAACCTAATTACTGATGGGAATCTAAGTCTAGCACACTCAAACTACTGGACGTATCACCACCATGAAATCAGTGAGCCAATTTATCTATTCCACTCAACTCATGAACACAAGTTGCGTTAAAAATCATGAAGGGTTAAGCAACGGAAAGGCATAACTAAATTTTTACTTCTAACCACCACCGACTCACAAACCAGCGAGCGAAAAACCAGAGAGAGACATTTCAACTCTCTCGACTAAGTCCACTTGTACTTACGCGGCGCTAGAACTATGGACGGTTCGGCCATTAATAGGTAGAAACACGTGTTCTTATTGCGACCAGTGAAAGCAAAAGGGAAAGTTTTCCAATTCCAATTGTCCAACAAAAATTCGAAATCTGATCCTTTTTCAGCCGCCCAGAGGCCTGCTATATAAAGAAAGGTTCCTTGGCTGTCTTATTTGATTTCCTTTTATTTGTGGTGTGTAGTCACACCTGATATTCCGATTCTTTGCTTCCTTGCTGCGGTGTGGTGCTTGTGGTTTTTGGATCTGGAGTGGGCCAGTTCTCAAGTGATGAAATCTGTGGGTTTTAGCTGAATGTTGCTGGTGCTTGGTTTACCTCGTGCTGATCGCTGTGCTGGTGCCCTATTGCTGCTTGGTTGCCGTTCTGTAAAGCCGCCGGGAAAAGCCAAACAAACACCGGGTCACAACGTCTCAAACAATGCTCCTTTTCAGGACAACTAGGGCCGTCACAATCTGTTGTTGTGATCAGCCCGTTTTTTTTTTTTTTTTTTCACAGTGTGGAGAAGTAGTGGAGGTGAGGTAGGCTGCAAATGAGATGTAATTTGCACGAATGTGCCAGGAGATGTGATAGTTAGGTCGGGAGAATGAGAGCGACAGGTGGCTTCAGATAGATGAATTCCACTCCTGGTGGGTTGAGATCCCTTGGTCTGAAAAAAAAAGTGAAAGGCATTTGTTAAAATACCTGTGGGGTGGGGTGGGGTGGCATGAGAGAGACTGGAACTCCCAAGTGCTGGTCCCCCTAGGTGCAATGCCCTCGGCTATCTGCTTCGGAACGTCGGGTGGCCTGTGGTAGTTTCCGTTGTCTTCTTTTTCCTGAAAATATACTAGGTTAAGATTTTTTGTTAGCTCTATGGTATTTACGTAGTTATTTGCCAGTGGGGCTAGAGCAGGTGGGTGTGGCTCCTGTGGGGTGGTGCTGGCTATCCAGGGTTATTGTTGCTAGTCTCCGTACCTCTTCTCTCTTTTTTTACTAGTATGTTTAAGGCTTTTTGTAGTTCTTCGGATAGTCTGTGTATAATAGTACGCACTTTCAGGTGTTCAGCTTTTGGCAGACGAAACTCTTCCTTCACCCAGCCCTGGTCGTTGTAAACGTGCACTGTGAGTGATGACGCCTCCATTCTGTGTGGGAATATCTTTTCGGAGCATTTCTTTAAAGTTGGCCTCCATGCTCTCAAGGCTTTCATCATCAGTTATTGTTCCTGTTTCAGAGGCTGTGATTTGGGTGGTTGTGCTACTGTAGACATTCTGCGTTATATTGTCTGTGTATGTAGATTTGTCGGACCTGCTGATACTTGGTTTCTTTACCGCTTTGCTGGAGGCTTCTCTTTCCTTCTCTAGCAGGACACGCTCCGTTCTTGCCGCTAGCTCTGCAGCTTCGGCTTCTGCTTTTGCCTGAACCATTAGGGCGACTTCTTTATAAGCGCATTCTCGAGCTTCCTTGAGTTCTGCGGTTTCCTTTCTTCTCTCCTCCCTTTCTTCTTGTTGGCGGGTCTCTTCTGCTGCTTTTTCTGCTTGGAGATTCAGTGTCATTTCTAGCAGGTTTTTCTGCGTTTGTTCAGCCTCTGCTAGCCACTTTATTTGCTGTGTTGACTTCCCTCTTGGTTGCTTTGATGCTATTGGAAACCTGGGTGCCTCGTATCTCTTTTTGGCTATCTCGTGGGCTGTTGTTAGTGCCTTCTTGCACTGCTGGAGATACGGGCAGCCCATGTATCTCGCGCCGTGCGCACCAGAACAGTTGGAGCACTTACGGTTGCTGTTCGGCTTTTTGAAATTGGTGTCAATTTTGGCTAGCGGACACTCCTTGAAATCGTGGGCCCCAGAACAGTATCTGCACGATAGGCTGGTGCGGCAGGACGAGGCTGTATGCCACGCCCTATTGCAGCGTGAGCACTGCATGATGTCTGGGGTGTTGGTCTCAGGGTACCGCTGCTTGTATAGGCGGGGGGGGGGGGGGGTCCCTTGTGCCACTACTGAGGCGGCTTCAGGCGCCCTCGAAAGGGCGGCTCCTGGGGGAGTGGCCCTATGTGCTGGTGATCCTGGTTTGTCAGTTTTTGAACTGGCCCTCCTTCTACGCGTTGTTTCCATTTTCTTTGGTAATTGGTAAAGTTTACGATTGTTTTTAGAGGTTAAAAGCACGCCCTAAGTTACGGTTTAAAATGTTAATAACTAAATTATAATTACCTAGGGCGTTGTTCCTTCCTCTGGTGATTCTTGGCTCGGTATTGTTCTGTATACCGAGGCTTCTGTGACGTCCTTGGAAATCTAAAGCTGGTCGCCTGTGTAGATCGTGTTGCTGGCAGCTAACTAAGCCAGACCGTTCACAGAACCAGTTCAAAGCGATCGATGCCTTTCCTCGGTTAGCCAGCCGGCCGTATGTCAGACCTTTTCTAAACTTAACAAACCTTGCCAGTGTTAGTTCGCAAGTGCAACTAACCCAAAATGTTTAAAAGCTACCTGCTTCGACAGCATGGTGCACTAAACACTGTTCTCCATATTGGGTCGAAAGTCAATATCCGTATGGTAAAAAAGTTCGCTCGCTTGTATTCATGATGGCAGTAGTAAAGCTTGCTTTGTTTCTTCTGGCTTGCTACGGAACAGACACAACTTTCTTCAATAAATAACCTGAACAGCAGTCAATTTCCAGATACGCATTCAGTCCGTTTTTTCTTCCGGATTACCACATCTCACAGTTATTCAGTTCTCAACATCGCTACTCCTGACTCCAAGACCTAGGCGATTATCTTTTACACGACGTTAAGACATGTCAGTTACTACATCAGCACCTCAAAACGTCTTCTTTGAGCTCTGGCTCCCAACTGACCACGAGCCAACCTCGGGTTTTGGCTTCGAATATCACGTGCCTTGTCTCTGGCACCTGCTTTTGGCTCGACTTGCTGTGACCGTGGAGAGCCCTAGAGGCGCGCTTCCCAGTTTAGAGACCATTGATATTCATAACAAAGATCTGACTCGGAGTCAATGCGCCAACAGTCTGCGTGCAGATGAGCCAAATCTGTAAAACGGATATGCACGCAACACTAATGAACGCACAATCAACCTTAACGCTAGAGTTTACAGCCGGTGAAAGTGAAGAAGAAGAAGAAAAAGAAGAAGAAGAAGAAGAAGAAGAAGAAGAAGAAGAAGAAGAAGAAGAACGAACGAACGAACGAACTTTATTTTCAAAGGGTCACAAATTGGGCACGCAGGCCCGTCTTACATTCGGCCCTTCCAGTCAACCATCTTTCAAACAGCAATTGTTTTTTACTAATAAAGCGTGTTATGATCATATGATGATATGCATATTATGAACATTATAAAAGAACACAAAAGCATGAGTTGTAAAGTGCATGCAAAAACCCGCGCGTGCATACATACACCCACATACACACGCTCACCCACTCACTTACACACACATACATGCATACATTGCATACATACACACTTACAGGCATACATACATACACAAATACATACAAACAAACATGCATACACACAGGCATACATACACACAAACATACATACAAAGATACAAACATACAGGCATATATACATACATTCATACATACATAATACAGGCATACACACATACAAACATACAGTCATAAATACAGTCATGCATGGAGACACACACATGCACACACGGACACTCCCACAGAGACACACACACTCAGACAAAAATACAGACACACATACAGACACTTACATATAAACACACACAGGGAAACACACAGCACACATATTTACATTCGTGCTCACACACTGACAAACACACCACACACACACGCAGACAAACATGCAGACACATACATACAGCCACATAGACACACACGCAGTCAAACACACACACACACACACACACACAAACAGGCAGACAAACCCATACTGACACCCACAGAGACAAACACGCAGAAGTGCATACACATGCAAACACATAGAAATACACACGCAGACACATATGTTCAGCACGCACAGACATATACTCTGACATGCAGACATATACAGACAACAAAGGGGCACACACAACACACACAGAGAAACACACATAGACATGCACAGACAGACACATGCTGATACATACACTCACGCAGACAGACATACAGACACCCACACACAGAGATACATATATACAGCCTCATAGACACACCCGCAGACAAAACACATAAACACACAGGCAAACATGAAGACAAACACATACGGGGACACACACAGACACAAACGAAGATATACACACAGTCACATCAAATATGCACACAAAAAACACCGAGACACATACACATGCAAACAAACACAGAGAGACACACACAGACACATATACACAGCTTACATGTATCCAATCGCACACACACACGCAGACACACATACACAGCAAAGAGGCACACTTAAACACACAGAAACACACACAGACCAATTCACACTGAAACATACACGTGGACATACGCGCGAACACACACATTCGCACACATACACAATGACACAGACGCATTCATTCGCAGACACACACGCAGACAAACAAGAAGAAAAAGAAGAAGAATCTATTACAGTGGTGCGGAAAAAAAGTGATGCAATTAAAAAATAAAGCCTTACTGCGTACTACGGACTAAGTATACTAGATAACTTATTGTATCACGTCTTTCAGGCTTAATACTATTGTTGAGCGACTAATTAATCCTTACAGCCCGATTACCTTCCCCATGGTGGGGGGGGGGGGGGTTTAAAGCGATCTTGGATGTCCCGTTTTCAGCCGGACATATGGTCATAGAGGGTGTAACAAAATAGCAACAACAAATCTGTATATATAGGGTGTGGTGGGGTGAGAGGAAATGTTCCGCGCCAGTTGTCCCCTGACCTTGCTACTGAATGTACTCCCCAGACTGGGTTGCCATGGAAAATTAATATTTCCAGAAAAGGAAGTGTTTGTAAACACGGGCTAGCGTGGCTAATTTACATAACATAGTCAGTGGCCTTTAACCTCTGAGCATGCGCAGACTTCCATACCCACAAAAACTTCCGGTGTGTCAGGAGCAAGCAAAGGGCAGACGACGCCATCATCCGCCATGAAGGGGATCTCTTCTCTCTGAATTCTCTTGGTCCTGCCTCCCATGGGGCTCTAAAAACTATGGAGTATATCGAGAATGATTTCGGTGACATTGATGGCAGACTGCTGGAGCAGTTCCGATCTCTGGGCACCACTGACCGCGATGTGCTGATCGCAGAATTCCAGGCCGTCTTGGGCAACAAGATGAGCCCAGATATATGCGCATTTTTCCTGGACATGAACAACTGGTTGGTTGGTGTGTTTGTTATCGGGGGTCGCTGTCAGAGAGCTGGTCGAGGGAGTTATTGTATCCCAGGCTTCGTTTGAAGCGAGAATTGTTATGTTATTGCTGTTGTATGTGTAACTGGGATTACCTGGGTGCTTACGTGGATGACTCAGCATCGTTGTGTTGTTACACTTACTTACAACATGGAACACCTTTTTTTAAACACGTTTTAATGTCCTTCTAGCCGCGTGACCTTCCTTCCTCTCTAACTACGTCGCTTCCAGACAGTTGTTAAGTAATCCTACTCTTCCACAGCTGTTACTGCTCATCTTGACGCAGATATTGTAGCGAAATAACCGACTGACTGAGAGATAAATAAACTAGTGATCATGATCATGTCAGTAATCCAGTGATGACATCTGACACTGACAAATCACTCATGTCTCACTTCAAATGAAAAACCTACGTGCTAATAAAATGAACACACACCAGAAATAACATTTGTGTGGTGTAAAACATTTGGGTCTGTCTTTTACCCCCAAGTGGAGCATAGGCTCTCAACCATCTCATGCCAAGTTGACCCCTGCCCATCTTTGTGACTTCTTTAAAGTGTCTCTTACTCTGACTTTATTCCATGACACTGGGTCCCATGCAAAGACATTCTAGTTGTATTGTTATCAAGTTTTCTCAACATGTTTTCTATCCACTGCCACAATTTTTTCCTCACCTCCTGATTCACTGGAATTTGGGCTCTTCTCTGAATAACGGTCCCAAATTATTGGGGCCGAAAATATACCCTAACAGGGCCTCAGTCACATGTAAATTGCGGACTATTTCCGGCGAGTACACAGCATACTGCAGAAAAGTTTCCGCAGAGTTAGTCACAGCCGAGAATATCTCCCGTGCCACTACGCACGGTGCAGAGTGGGGCTAGACTCGATGGCTGGGACTCACGAGCAGCAGCTACAGCATCTCCTGCAGCTTCTTTCATTTTATTTGCTTGTGAGTCCCAGCCATCTAGTTTAGTCCCGCCCTGCGGGGGAGATACTCTCGGCGGTATGCTGTGTAGTCGCCGAAAAGAGTCCGCAATTTACATGTGACTAAGGCCTTGTTAGGGTATTTTTTCGGCCTCGATAATTTGGGACCGTTATTCGGAGGATAGCCGGAATTTATTTAGTCCCCTTCCACAGCTCAACATTCATGATTTCTATTATATCATTTAATTCCCTTTTTCTGTGCATGCACCAATTTATTAACTCATACATGGTGGAGCGGTAGCCACCTTGCTGTAATTGCTAGACACTCGTCTGGTAATAGGAAGGTCATGGGTTCGGATCCCTGCAAAGCCTGACTTTTTTTTTTTAAATTACCTTGGCTCCCAGGTCGACCTAGCCTTGAGTGAGTACTAGGTACACTTCTGGGAAGTAAAAATGCCGGCACCAGCGAAGTGTCGATTATTCTGTAAAATAGAGGTCTAGCCGAATGTGCCCAGTATGGCAGAAGGTGCAGAAAAGGGTCCTTTACTTTTCAGTCCAGCTAGTTGTTACTGCAAATTCTTTCTAGTGCAGCACTTTAGTTACTTCAGTAATAGTTGGAGGCTCTTCAGATATGACAGTAAAAGATATGTATCAAACATATGTAGATGTCTGCATCTGGTACAGTACAGACCGCTCAAGGTGATCTTAGATGTGGCGAATTTCTGTTGTGAAGAACAATTGTTTATCCCTGGCAATTATTCTTGCTTGAAATGTTATCTTGTTAAGAGGCATTTCTGATAAGAAGAGCTATTTCTTGGGCTTCTAGTGAATTCTCCTTATCAGGTCTGCAGTGTATTAGACACCATTTATAATATTGTTTCTTCTTCTGCATTCAGCATTAAAAATGGGGTTGACATTTTGTGGTTCACAGCTAGGCTGCAATATCTGTGCCTTTCAGCCCAACGCATTTAAATACAGCGAACCCCGAATGAGTCGCTGTGGGCCTGTTATTTTGTGTGTGTGACCCAAAAGAGGCCCCTGGAACCCACACGGTGAAAAATGTCAATGTATATATATTTTATTAGTTTTCTCTTTTTGATTGTTTTTTTTTTCTATCCAATTACAGGAATCTTCAGAATGCAGTATGTTCATATTATGACTTTGAGCAGCCCTCGAGCCCCTTGCCATCCATGACAGTCCTGGCAGACGTGACTGTAGGAAATGGAGAGGCTGTGGCAGCAAACACAAATTTTGTCAAATCCTGGCGAATCAAAAACTCAGGTGCCTGGACTTACAAATTCAGTGACTATCCTTTTTTGGAACTTTTCACAGAGACCTTGTTGGATAAATTGTGGTGTTTTCATTGTTTATGTTCTTGTTGTTTGACAAGCATTGAATGTGAACACAGCTGGGGGAGACTCCAAAATTCTGGGATCACGCCTGTGATATGTCAAAATTCTTGGCACAGTAATGTAGAAGGCTATAAATCTAGTTGAACCATAAAGGTAATCACATGACGTCTGCTGCTGTAGTAGCCTGTTGTAGTTGCTTTCACATATACTAGATCATCTCATAATAAGGTGAACTTTTCAGGTTCCCTGTACACCCATCATTAATCAGGCAGGTGTCTTCTTCACAGTGAAAATTGGCAGCGATGGATCTTCAGCATGCTCTGTCTTTGTTGTACTCTCTCTCACATTGCTGTTTGTCCATCTCTTCCAGTTGTATTATTGCCTACTTCTTGCTGTCTCCACTATGGTTTTTCAATCAGTCCTCATCGCTCTCAGAGGCACATAAGGCAGAGACAAACTGTCGCCATTCAATTCGATCCTGAGCCGTCCTCTCAATTTCCAGTTTTGTCTTTCATGTAGCCTTGGGTTTAGCCTCAGAAAGTTTGCCTTTGGACCTTTCCTCGCTGTCCTTGTGTCCATTGCATTGCCTGTCTCTGCCGTCTCTCTTTTTTAATTCTAAGGATGTGTTCAGTCTACCTCCATCTTCATTTTTTTTTTATTTCTAAATTTACATCTTCTAAGTCTGTCATTTGTTTGTAATCTAGAATTGTTGATTTTTATATTTCATATGAACCCCAACAATCTTTTGAGAAGTTTTCCCTCAAAACCTCTGAGCATCTTTCTGTCTTGTTTTTCAAGTTTCTGTTCCACAAAGAACAACTGTTCTTTCACATGTTTTGTACATCCTGAGTTTAGTTTTAGTGCTGTAGATGTTTGATCTCCAGACACTCTGAAATCTGTTGTAAGCAGCATTTGCCTTTGCAATTCTCTGCTTGATTTCAACCACTACATTTGCATCTGAGGAGATATTGCTTCCCAGGTTAGTGAAGTCAGTCCCTTTTTCGAAACCTACATTATCTAGGTCTTTCACTTGTAGGGTTTATCTCCAGCAGTTTTGTTTTATTAACATTGATTCTTAACCTTGTCTGTTTTGCTATTTCTATGATCTCATCTGTCTTTTTTGTGTGGATGTTTCTTACTTTGGCTGATAAAACAGATATCGTCTGAAAAATCTAAATGTTCCAGGTGTTTGAGAAGGTTGCATTGAAGGCCCTCCGTGTGCCTGTGGTTGCTTTCTTCATAACATAATCTATCACTGTGAGAAACAAGAAAGGTGACCGAATGCACCCTTGTTGGAATCCTAATGTTATCCTGAATTATTCTGTTTTCCTGAGTCCTACTATGTCTTTCTTATGTAATGGGATGATGACACCCTTTTTCCCAGTCTGTTGGGACCAGTTCATTTGTCCATATTTTGTTGAATATTCCATGTAGAGCTTTTGCTGTAAATTGTGGTCTGCTTTAACATGTCAGTACTAATTTGGTCTTCACCTGGAGCCTTCCTATTCTCCATACTGCTTATTGCTATTTCTATTTCTGTAACGCTGATTGGCCCAATATCCATTTCTGGGAGTTGGCCACAGTTTTCTACTCTTTCCATGGGGATTTCTGATGCTGGCCTATTTAGCAACTTGGTAAAATATTCTTGCCATCTGTCAACCTTTACTCTCTCTGCTGTGATTATTTCTCCTGTTGTGTGTCTCAGGTTTCCTTCATTAAATCTAAAATGTTTCAGACTATGATCTTTTGTTATTTTATACAATGTTGTAGTATCACCTGTTATTGCTGCTTCTTCCTCTCTGGCAGCTTTGAGTTCAAAGTATTCCTTTTTGTCTTTCTTCAAGCTTTTCTTTACTTCTTATGTTTGGTGTTATAAGCTTTCTGTGTGCGGCCATCTCTTCCAGTGTGCTCTTTGCAAGGTTTATTTGATCCTTTTGCATTCTTTTTTCCTTCTATCTTTGACCAAGATTCTTCAGATATCCATTCCTTTCTCACATCTTTCTTCATCTTTCCCAAATATTTATGGGCGGCATTGCAATACACATCTGTAGACTGCCCAGTCTTCTTCAATATTTGCCATCTCTGGTAGGTGGTTAATCACCTCAGGCTGGTTTCTTAGTTTGATGCACAAAAATTCTCTGATTTTTAATGACCTGAGCTGGGCTTACTGTCTTTTTCTTTCTTTTTCTTATTTTAAACTTCAACCTACAAATCACTATGTTGTGGTCGCTCCCTACGTCAGGTTTCCTTCTAGCAAATACATCTTTTATCAAGGTCCTCCACTTCTTGTTGTACAGTATATGGTCAGTTTGGTTCCTTATGTTGCCATTAGGAGACGTCTATGTATATTATGGTTTTTAAAAGAGGGTTATTTATATCTTTTAGTGTGGCCAAAATATTTAATTTGTCCCTTTTTATTTCTTTGAATAATTCTCTTTCCATTGATAGTCTGATCAGAACCTCTGTATTTGATTGTTGTTGCTTTTTTTCCTCCTGGAAATATGACATTTTTTTTCTGTATATCAACATTTCCAAGAGTTTGATTTTAAATACATTGCTGAATGAGGTGGTGTAGTTGCCACCATTTTTATTAATTCAATCGGTCAGTCTCAACACCCATGATGTAGTATTAAGTCAATAAAGTGAGTAAAAGCTAAAATAAAGGTACCTTTGGCACATCGAACGTCAACATCAAGCCAGCTGCTTTTACTTCCCAGGAACTTACCTGGTACCCATTTAAAGCTGGGAGCTAAGAACATGTATGAAAAAATCCAGCTTCATGAGGATTTGAACCTACAACCGTGAGATCTGCAGAAAAGCATCTAACCGCTTCGCCACCGTGGCTCCCACACAGAGTAAGTACACTACAGTATCAGTCGCAGATATTGGCAACACACTACAAAACGAATTTATAAAATGCCTGATTTTCATAGACAAGACTAGTCTTCTGCCGGCAAGTACATATTATGGAGATCCCATTGCATAGCGTTAGGCCTTAACATATTCTAGGTCATGACATATGAGTTAATGGTGTCAGTTCCCTTCCCCATTGCCTTTTCTTCCAAGGAATTCTAAAAATTATTTGGTACCTATTTTTTCAGGCTGTGTCAACTTCAGAGCCCTACATGTTATGTAGAATTAAGTAGAGAACCCCGCCGTCATTGGGGTGTTTTTAGCTTCACAAAAGGGCTCAGTAGCTGTAGATAAGTTTGTATGTTTAATTCAACAATATCTTCTTTCGAGCAGGCTTAGACCGCTGGCCACCAGGCTGTCATATGCGACTTATTGGTGGAGAAAACCTGGCCGTCTCAGAAAGGAAGATGGTGGAGCCACTGGATCCTGGACAGATGGCTGATGTCCATGTGGAAATGAGGTCTCCGTCTTCCAATGGTATTTATACTAGCCTGTGGAGAATGTCCACCGCAACTGGATCTTATTTTGGTGGTATGTAAAACCTAATTTCATATTGTGCATTTGGAAATTTGTCATGAACTAAACCAGGAACAATGCACTCTGTCATAGAGTAAACCCACTGTAACTTAACAAGAAAGTTGCAAAAAGCAACTTAATGAGGAACACTTCCCTGACCAGCAGTCCGGGTCAATACTGATCTCCCCCCCCCCCCCCCCCCCCCCCCCCCCCCCCCCCCCCCCCCCCCCCCCCCCCCCCCAACTAACCAAGGGTGTTTGGAGATTTTTTCCAGAATGACTGGTTTTCTAATCAAATTTGTTTTTAAAAATATTCAAAAAAGCATAGGGCTTTGAAACCTTTAGAGCACCATTACGAATGGTTGCTACATTATGCAAAAAGTGATGTATTCGTGGTGGCCATCTTGAATTTGTTTAGTTATTTGTAGACATTTCCGGAGATGTTTTAACACCATCTTTGTCCAGTTCTGAATGAATTTGTTCAATGTCAATGCAATAAAATGTTGGAGACATGGTTGGCAATGAACAAAATTAGCTGAACAGAAGAAATTTTTTAACGATTGACCAACATTAAAAGCAAATAAAAAATATGAATAAAGTAAAAAAAAAATGTTCTTTTGTGATTGTTTGATTATAAAAGCACCTCTAGTTAAAGTCTGAGCTACTGCCTTCATTAACTGAAGCTGTAGCAGTAGCCTCTGTCTTTGGTGGAATATGCAAGTCTAGCTTCTTTTACCTGCAGCCTTACACACTTTACAGTCTGGTTTGTACCTTGGCTTTATTTTTTTTTTTCAAAGTAAGTCGTCATGCTGTGAAGTGTGATCTTGAAGGTGTTACATTGTGCTGAACAACAGCAGGTCTACTAACAGCAAGACTGACATCCTGCCTGAACCTCTTTGCTGTGATCTTGAAGGTGTGACATTGTGATGAAGAACAGCAGGTCTACTAACAGCAAGACTGACATCCTGCCTGAACCTCTTTGTTGTGATCTTGAAGGTGTTACATTGTGCTGAAGAACAGCTGGTCTACTAACAGCAAGACTGACATCCTGCCTGAACCTCTTTGCTGTGATCTTTTACACAGAGTTGACAGTGTTGTAGCTTATATGCTCATTTACCAGTGTAAACTAAAATTAAATAAATAAATGATATAATGGCAGGTACCAGTTACAGGGTCTAGCTGGGGAGGGGAGTTTGCAGCCAGCTGAGCATAGTGATCGACCACCCCCATCCTCATACTGTTTTATTTTTCTGCAAGAACTGACTTATTTTTTATTCTGCTCTCAAGGATTCCACTCTTCCTGTCTTGTCCCTAGCATAATTGGAGTAAACAGTAAATATCAGATGAACTCTCTTAGTGTCATGCCAGGTAACGGCCAACATGCTTTTATATTTTGTCTCATAAAACAGGATAACCTGCCTTTTTTAGTTTCAGCTGGTTTGTCTTGAAAAAATCAATTGGCACACACCCACTTGTGTCTGACATGGCACCTTGTTGTTCTTCATATGCAGGAAGATTGTCAAGCTTAACAAGTTCATTTTGAGCAGCCATTCGCCATTTAAAAACAGCATTTTCAGTTGTATAAATATTCTGGTCTCTTGTGCCACACCCACTTCTTTCTTCAGATGTATCAACATCACCTCCATCATCGAGTTTATCTATCATTGTCGTTGTCGCTACTTTCAGTTGAATCTCTACTTATCCAGGAATTATCGTTTTCATGGCTAAATTCACTGGCAGATTCCGAATCATCACTACTACTAGTCTGGTTTTCGTTATCAGACAAGACAAAAAGGCTGAATATGCGCTTGTAATAAAAATTATCAAAATTTCACTGAAAACAATCCCTGTGTCAGCTCATAGCAATATCGATCGTAGGCGCAGCCATTTTGGAAAATTTAAAAATGCTCTGCTGAAGCTCAGTTCAAAACCTGTCAGTAAGGCTGTCCGTTTGCAGGCTGCGTGTCACAAATTTACAGATCGTCTAAGTTGGTCAGCAAGTGTTGAGGATTTGCTATAATTGGATGTATCATTTGCTGAAAGGTGCAGGTATGCCAGTCTAGGTGTAAACCACAAACATTCTTACAGCTGCTCTTTTCACCCTTTCATCCCAGGATCATAACAGTGTGTCAACAACCCAGGGAAATGTGACACCCCCCCCCCCCCCCCCCCCCAATACTTTTAAAAAAAAAATGAATATTTTTGCACAGGTCCCTAATAAATTTTATGTGTGTGCATTTATTCTCCAAAATATACAGATTACTGTAGAAATGCTGGTTGAGCAAAGGTCAAGACTAATTAATAGGGATTCCATACACTAAAAGACTAATTGATAGGGTGTGCATACACTGAAAGACTGATTGCTAGGGAATCCATACACTGAAAGACTGATTGCTAGGGAATCCATACACTGAAAGACTGATTGCTAAGGAATCCATACACTGAAAGACTGCTAGGGAATCCATACACTGAAAGACTTATTCTAGGGAATCCATACACTGAAAGACTTATTGCTAGGGAATCCATACACTGAAAGACTGATTGCTAGGGAATCTATGCACTAAAAGACTAATTGCTAGGGAATCCATACACTGAAAGACTGCTAGGGAATCCATACACTGAAAGACTAATTGCTAGGGAATCCATACACTGAAAGACTTATTGCTAGGGAATCCATACACTGAAAGACTGATTGCTAGGGAATCCATGCACTAAAAGACTAATTGCTAAGGAATCCATACACTGAAAGACTTATTGCTAGGGAATCCATACACTGAAAGACTTATTGCTAGGGAATCCATACACTGAAAGACTTATTGCTAGGGAATCCATACACTGAATGACTAAATGATAGATGTTCAACATTGAAGGGAAAACAGTGACAGGTTTTAATCAGTTTGCAGCTGGAACTATTAGCATGTCAATTCTTGGTTGGTTACTGAACAAAGGGACAGAGCACTTGTGGGAATGTCCTGAGTGCATTAATGTCAGTTCTTGATTCATTCATTTTCTACTGTAGTTTTGAGTTTGTGTGCAGGTGTCTGTCTTGTCTCCACAGGTGTCTGGTGTGTGTATGAACATATTTGTCTGGTTGTAAAATTTTGTTGTAGTGTGAGACAATTTTTGTATCTGTATTTGTCTGTAAGTTTGTGTGTCCATGTCTAATCTGTCTTGGTACATCTATTTCTGCATGTTTTTTATGTGCGCCTGTGAACATGTAAATGAATAATGTCAACTGGAATGTGGTCTCTGTAATTATCTGTCAATATTTACTTGTTGTCCTTATCGACATCCTAACACATCAGTCTGTCCCATCCATGCTCAGTCCTCCAATTCAGCAGCCATCTCAGTGTCTCTATGCTCAAAGTAGCCAGTAATAGCACATCTTCTCTTTTTGCCCTGCATTAGATTTCTGCATGCTTGTTCTTGTTTAATACCAATTTCCAACAGAAAATTCTTCGTCACCGACTCATTTGTCTCATTGTCTGTGGAATGAAGCACATTGAGGACGTCTGACTCCTTTGTCTCATTGTCTGTGGAGTGGAGCACATTCATATGTCTGACTCCTTTGTCTCATTGTCTCTGGACTGGAGCACATTCAGTATGTCTTGACTCCTTTGTCTCATTGTCTGTGGACTGGAGCACAATCATATGTCTGACTCCTTTGTCTCATTGTCTGTGGAGGGGAGCACATTCATATGTCTGACTCCTTTGTCTCATTGTCTGTGGAATGGAGCACATTTGTATGTCTGACTCCTTTGTCTCATTATCTCTGGAAAGCAGCACATTTGTATGTCTGACTCCTTTGTCTCATTGTCTCTGGAATGGAGCACATTTGTATGTCTGACTCCTTTGTCTCATTGTCTCTGGAATGGAGCACATTTGTATGTCTGACTCCTTTGTCTAATTGTCTCTGGAATGTAGCACATTTGTATGTCTGACTCCTTTGTCTCATTGTCTCTGGAATGGAGCACCGTCAGTTTAACTGACCTGACCATACCTCTTCCTCCACTAACTGCTGCAGACACTTACAGTTTTTATATGGGGTACTTTTGTTTCAGTCTGTGTTTATTTGTATGAGAACTGATATGCTCTTGTTACAGGCCACTCAATGAACTTATGTTTTCCTTGGAAAACTAGATACAATACAAAAATAATTGGGTTTTATTTTTTTTTCTGTATTGCAGAAGTGATAAAAGTGCAGGTGGTGGTGGCAGATGGAGGCCTTCTGGGCATCACTCAGCAGATGTCCCGGATTGGTGGAGAGTTGGCACATGGTCCTGCAGGGGCTCCTGGCCCTGGAATGGGTGCTCCTCTCACTGGCCATGAGGCTGTATCCCCTGGCACAGACATTTCCATACATGTAGAGCATCATCAGGTTCCATGTTTGTTTCCAGAGGTGAGTGATGACGTTGGTGAAAAGTATGGCTTGTGCTATGATCCTTCTAACCTTTAACTCTTTGGGTAGCAAGTGAAGAAAAATGATCTGTAACTGATTTAACTGTCTTCTAGTACCAAAAGAAATTCACAAAGAGAACAATGATGCATACAGAAAGTACAATGTTGAAGCTAGAGAGCACACATGACATGGTACCCCCCATTATAGAGAGATGAAAGAAATATTAAGTAGCAGCACCTCTGGTGCTAATTAGAGAACCCAGATTTTAATTTTTGTCACAGCTAACACAATAAATGCTCACACTCCATTTTCTGATATTTGTTACATTTGAAGCCCATCATTATTCCTGGCATCATCCTGTTAATTTTACTGTTTGTTACATTTAAGGCCCCTCTTTATTCCTGGCATCATCCTGTTAATTTCACTGTTTGTTACGTTTAAAGCCCATCATTATTCCTGGCATCCTCCTGTTAATTTCACTGTTGTTATTTGTTTACCACAGAGCGACGCCTACATTGCCACATTACCAGCCACTGTTGAGGAAGAGGAAGAAATGTCCTAGCACTGGCTCGTGCTTCCCCCAGCAATATGTGGACACTTGAGTTTGGTGGATGTGTCCAGCACTGAGGGGAACTGCAAACAAACGTCTGCTGGCTGTTGGAGATTTGGGGTCATTTGGATGTTTTACTTACACACATGTCATAAACATTAGGTCTGACAGTGAATGGAGTCAGTGTAAAGATATTGGGAACTAATCGTACATATGATAACCCAAACTGCTTTGGTGAAATCTGACATCGGCTTCTGGAGTTATGCACATAGTTAGGTAGCAGTGCAGAAGCATAAAACATGGGCTGGAGAGAGATTTACTTGTGTGTCTTTGACAGCAGGGTCTTGTGGGGGTGTGTTCACATGTTTGTGATGTCCCTTGTCAGGGGTCACATGTTTGTGATGTCACTTGTCAGGGATCACATGTTTGTGATGTCACATTCATCTGTGTGCTGGTCAGTGAGGACCTCACTGATTTCAGCTGTTGAAATAAAACCACTGTTGAACAGTTATGTTGTGGTTCCTGCTTAGATCCGTACAGCTGGGAGTCTAGTGGGGATTTAGTGGGCCAGTGTAACTTTCTTAGCTCTCTGTGTAGAGGGCAGTCATGCAAAACATGTTCAGTTGTTTATTAGTTTAGTCTCTACATACACAGACCTGATACAGTCAGCCATAGCTCTCACATCTGTTCCATCATTTCTGCGCTGTCGAGGGACAAAGCATGGTTACTTATTCTTAGTCACAAGTGTGGTAGTCGACCTTGAATGGATTCTTTTGCTGACTAAAGGCTAAGACAGATGTATTGAGGAGTACCTTCTTCTCTATCTGTGTTTACCTTAACAAGACAGTTGTCACATTATGTTGAGGTTTACAACTAGGCTGTGATATCTACATCTTTTCACCCATTTTAACCTAACACATATGATTTCAGCAGTCTCAGAATTTGTAACCTTTTAGGACATACTTGGTACTTGGGCTATTTTTTTCTTCCAAGGGGGGTTCTGGAACCCATATGGGAAGAGACGTGTAAATATTGTTTGGGGTCTATTATGTTTCTTATCAGTCATGGATTAGGTCACTTCACGGGCTTGCAATTCAGTACTGAACCAGTATGGGTGTTTAAGAGCCTCCCATGTTAAGTTTGGCAAAAATATTTTGTAAGAGTGAAATGATGCCAGCATTACTGGGTAGGAGGGAAATGATGCCAGCATTACTGGGTGGACTGTGCTTGTAAATTTATCTGTAAAGTATGCTTCCTGAATATGTTTAGGAGTTGGAATCTTAACTGCTGAGCATAGTTTGAACAACTAATGTCTCAGACTTTGGTCCTGTCTATAGCTTATTCAGCAAGTAATGTCTCATACTTTGGTCCTGTCCATAGCTTATTCAGCAAGTAATGTCTCAGACTTTGTTCCTGTCCATAGCTTATTCAGCAAGTAATGTCTCAGACTTTGGTCCTGTCTATAGCTTATTCAGCAAGCAATGTCTCATACTTTGGTCCTGTCCATAGCTTATTCAGCAAGTAATGTCTCAGATTTGGTCCTGTCTGTAGCTTATTCAGCAAGTAGTGTCTCAGACTTTGGTCCTGTCCATAGCTTATTCAGCAAGTAATGTCTCAGACTTTGGTCCTGTCTTTAGCTTATTCAGCAAGTAGTGTCTCAGACTTTGGTCCTGTCTGTAGCTTTATTCTCTTGTAGCCTGTTCTGATCATGTACGCTGCCTGGGGATGGGATCCTTTGTGTGTCAGTCAGTTTTGTTTTCTGACATAGACAACTGGTTGTTATCTTTTAGAGGGAACATTTGTTTAAAACAATAGCCTGCACATTGTATATTTTGTAGTCTAGACAAGTGTCCATTGACTTTGATCCTTGTAAATGACACAAGCACTAGCGGATGCTGAAATGCTAGGAGTTTTAGTTAACAAAAAAGTGCCTTTTGGAGCATCTCCGAGATGGTAAAATATTTTCCCAGCACAGATTAGCTCCACGAAAACTTGAAAAAACTATGAAATTTACAGGAGTATAAACTTTCTTTTGTGGATTTACTTCTGGAGACAGCTGCAAACCATTTGTGTGTATATTTATTGATGTGTTGAAGCAACATAACAAAGTGTTGGCTGTGAGTGTTTGTGTGCTGGCTTTGTACATATTCTGTCAGTGTGACTGTAGTTTGTTTGACCTAAAACATGAGAACAAATAAATAACATCTTGCCTTCAAGGATTGCTCAGTCAAAGTTTCCACCTGATGACAGCATCAGTGAATGAGATGAGGGGAAATGAAGAGTTTGGTTCATATATAAATCCAGTGAACTGTGACAAAAAAGCTTAACGGAATGGGGAAGCAGCACAACACAAACCGACTTTTTCACCGGGGCCCTTCTCAATATAAACTGAACAACACAACAGTAACAAAGGGAAGACTACTCCAGTCACCTAAGAACCACATGAGAAACTATAGAAATGGTGGTGAATGAAATAAAATAATTAAAGGCTCAAAAGATAGTTGTAAAAGTAAGTGACAATATGTAAAATAAATAGTAAGAATAAAAGAGTATTAGAAATATAACTGTTAATGATCCATAAATGATACAAATAAGAGTTGGAATAAAGTAATAATATGAAATAAAATACGAATAAAAATAATGCTATGTTCTGAAGATCTTTTCCTCCACTGATGCCTTGAGGCATTCCAGGAGTAGAGAAAAGAAGAAGAAAAATAATACAGTAAAATAAAAATAATATGTCAATAGCAATAGTAAAACTATTCAGATGAAGGTATGCTGGACATTGATGCCTCTTGGACTTAGAATACATAGACTGTGGATGAGAGGATTTTCCAAAGCGAGGCGCATGGTATGATCTCCAGAGAAAGATTTAATTGCTGTGGCAGATATATCATCTTTGCCTCTGTGGTCAGAGCTGTTAAAGTGGAGAGGGATTGGTTTAAGTGTCCACTTGTCAGTATCAGAGAGATGTTACACAGTTCACTGGATGAATTCCTTGATATTAGCTTGACTGCAGTCCCCCCTGTTTTGTTTATACAGTCGAGTCTGGATAAGTAGAAGTTGCAGGGACCTAAGAAAAGGCTTCCACTTATCAGGATTTCTTCTCATCCAGACAGTACACTCAATAGAGAAAATTGCCGGGACTAAGCTGGTCATGTCGACTTAGCCGAAATTCGACTTATCCGAGTTCGACTTAAGTGGACTCGACTGTATGTGCATGGTAACGCTATTCCTTTCACATTGCGGCAAAGCTTTCCAAACTGTATCGCGCCACATTAATGTGTTGGCTGCCGTGTAAAGGTGTGTCACACAAACAAAGTGTTCAAATGAATGGTTTTGCAAACTTCTGGTGGGTGTAGTTGGCCAGAAGCGTAGTGAGGGATTGCAGTTTTTCCCCACAAAAAACTTAAGAGGAAATCTGGGTGTAAGGCTTATAATGGATTTTTTCTGTATGGCCCGCAGTAAAGTTGGTAATATTAAATTACTGACTGGTCTGCATATTTTTTTTTTAATCTTCTTCTTCTTCTTCTTCGCGTTCACCAGCTGTAAACTCTGGCGGAAGGTTCTGGTTGCTCGTCCACTACTGGACTGCAGTCCTGCTCCAGAACCTGAGTGTTGCGTGTGCATCAGTTTTACAGATCTCATTCTCTTGAATACAGACTGTTGGTTCCTTGCCTCTCCGGCAGATGCACTCCGACTTCAAAGGAAGCTCCCCAATTAGTCGACTCTTACGACATGCTTTTGGGGAGGCAGTGGGTCTATTCTTGTTTTCCCCACAATGGGGCCCCGGAACCCACACGGGGGTTTTTTTTTTTTTTTTTTTTTATATAAATGTGTACATTGAAACCACACGATGGTGATACAATATATCCATGTTTTTGATTTTCTGATGCCTGAAGCAGACTTCCATTTTCTTGTTGAATTGTTGCTTGTTGAAGCAGTTAATAAATATCGTGCTGCTATCTGGACTGGAAAGAATCACATTCAACAACAACAGGAAGAAATCATGTTTCTGTGAGGTGCCATTAGTTCTAAAGATGAACAACAACAGGAAGAAATCATGTTTCTGTGAGGTGCCATTAGTTCTAAAGATGAACAACAACAGGAAGAAATCATGTTTCTGTGAGGTGCCATTAGTTCTAAAGATGAACAACAGGAAGAAATCATGTTTCTGTGAGGTGCCATTAGTTCTAAAGATGAACAACAACAGGAAGAAATCATGTTTCTGTGAGGTGCCATTAGTTCTAAAGATGAACAACAACAGGAAGAAATCATGTTTCTGTGAGGTGCCATTAGTTCTAAAGATGAACAACAACAGGAAGAAATCATGTTTCTGTGAGGTGCCATTAGTTCTAAAGATGAACAACAACAGGAAGAAATCATGTTTCTGTGAGGTGCCATTAGTTCTAAAGATGAACAACAGGAAGAAATCATGTTTCTGTGAGGTGCCATTAGTTCTAAAGATGAACAACAACAGGAAGAAATTATGTTTCTGTGAGGTGCCATTAGTTCTAAAGATGAACAACAACAGGAAGAAATCATGTTTCTGTGATGTGCCATTAGTTCTAAAGATGAACAACAACAGGAAGAAATCATGTTTCTGTGAGGTGCCATTAGTTCTAAAGATGAACAACAACAGGAAGAAATAGTGTTTCTGTGAGGTGCCATTAGTTCTAAAGATGAACAACAACAGGAAGAAATCATGTTTCTGTGAGGTGCCATTAGTTCTAAAGATGAACAACAACAGGAAGAAATCATGTTTCTGTGAGGTGCCATTAGTTCTAAAGATGAACAACAACAGGAAGAAATCATGTTTCTGTGAGGTGCCATTAGTTCTAAAGATGAACAACAGGAAGAAATCATGTTTCTGTGAGGTGCCATTAGTTCTAAAGATGAACAACAACAGGAAGAAATCATGTTTCTGTGAGGTGCCATTAGTTCTAAAGATGAACAACAACAGGAAGAAATCATGTTTCTGTGAGGTGCCATTAGTTCTAAAGATGAACAACAACAGGAAGAAATCATGTTTCTGTGAGGTGCCATTAGTTCTAAAGATGAACAACAACAGGAAGAAATCATGTTTCTGTGAGGTGCCATTAGTTCTAAAGATGAACAACAACAGGAAGAAATCATGTTTCTGTGAGGTGCCATTAGTTCTAAAGATGAATATTGTGCTGAAGGTCGTTGAAGGGGTTTTATCTACAGCTGAGAATATTTGCATGTGTGCATAGCAATCCTGCAAAAAGTCTTGCTTGTATTAGCAACATGTTAAATCTTGCAAATGTGTTAGCATCAAATGTTAAATCTTACAACTTTATTAGCATCAAATGTTAAATCTTACAACTTTATTAGCATCAGATGTTAAATCTTACAACTTTATTAGCATCAAATGTTAAATCTTACAACTTTATTAGCATCAGATGTTAAATCTTACAACTTTATTAGCATCAAATGTTAAATCTTACAACTTTATTAGCATCAGATGTTAAATCTTGCAATTGTATTAGCATCAAATCTTCTTCTTCTTCGCGTTCACCAGCTGTACACTCTGGCGAAAAGTTCTGGTTGTTCGTCCATTACTGAACTGCAGTGCTGCTCCAGAACCTGAGTGTTGCGTGTGCATCAGTTTTACAGATCTCATTCTCTTGAATACAGACTGTTGGTTCCTTGCCTCTCCGGCAGATGCACTCCGACTTCAAAGGAAGCTCCCCAGTTAGTCCACTCTTACGACATGCTTTTGGGGAGGCAGTGGGTCTATTCTTGTTTTCCCCTACAATGGGGCCCCCGGAACCTACACGGGGGATTAGCATCAAATGTTAAGTATTACAACTTTATTAGCATCAGATGTTAAGTCTTAAAATTGTATTAGCATCGGATGTAAAGTCTTACAGTTTTATTAGCATCAAATGTTAAATCTTACAGTTGTATTAGCATCAAATGTTAAATCTTACAGTCGTATTAGCATCAAATGTTAAATCTTACAGTCGTATTAGCATCAAATGTTAAGTCTTACAGTCGTATTAGCATCAAATGTTAAGTCTTACAGTCGTATTAGCATCAAATGTTAAGTCTTACAGTCGTATTAGCATCAAATGTTAAGTCTTACAGTCGTATTAGCATCAAATGTTTAAGTCTTACAGTTGTATTAGCATCAAATGTTAAATCTTACAGTCGTATTAGCATCAAATGTTAAATCTTACAGTCGTATTAGCATCAAATGTTTAAGTCTTACAGTTGTATTAGCATCAAATGTTAAATCTTACAGTCGTATTAGCATCAAATGTTAAATCTTACAGTTGTATTAGCATCAAATGTTTAAGTCTTACAGTTGTATTAGCATCAAATGTTTAAGTCTTACAGTTGTATTAGCATCAAATGTTTAAGTCTTACAGTCGTATTAGCATCAAATGTTAAGTCTTACAGTCGTATTAGCAAAAGGTGTCTTTAAGTGCAGTAACATCAAATGTTTCATGGTTGTATTAGTATCAGATGTCAAGCCTAATGATTAAAAGTAAAATCCTGTTAACACTAATTTCAAGGAAAGAAAAAGTCAATATTTCATGTTAACAAATATTGCACTAACCAGGGACTAATAATAATACATCTCTGCTGAGACCAAGTTGTGTTCATGTTAAGCAAATGTTCTTCTTAAGCCAGTTCATGAAAACAAACAAGATGGAAACAAAAACAGTCCAATATGGAGGTTCTCGAGAGACTGAATGAAAAGAGAATTACTAACAGACACAACAAAAAGACGATTTAAATACTTTGGCCACATTAAGACATAACATGCTTTTAAAAACCATACTGTAGGAAAAGTTGAGAGCAAAAGATGGGCAGGGTTACAAGTGGGAGGAAAACAGCAAGAGAGGGACTAGAAGCAGTCTGAGAGTGTACAACCAAGACCCGCTCCAGCTGTCGGGCCATGCTGCTGGCATGACCAAACCGGGCCAACGTTAACGCAGCGTTTCTCAAACTTGTTTGCCGGGCAAAATAAACTTTGTGGCACACCTGCCCTTAAAGCAGTTTGAATACTTACTTCAGAAGAAGAAAAACAATCCAAGTTTAATGTCAAGCAGATTTTGAAAAATTCTTAAATATACATAGCCATGGCACCCCTGGGTGTCACAGCACCCAGTTTGAGAATCGCTGTGTTAACATATCGCTAGCCCGGTTTGGTCACGTCAGCTGGAGCCGGTCTTGGTACAACCAAGACAAGAGATAGACAAGAGATGGATAATGTTGGAGATCCATTGCAGCCAACCTTCGCTGTGAAGTTGGCACCTCATTGATTTATTAACAAGGTTTGACTATATTAATTAACATCAGATGTCAAGTCCAGTGATTGTGTCAGATGTTAGATTTCATGATTTGTGTCACCGTTAGACATCAGCTTTTATAATTGCGTCAGATGTCCAGTCTTTTATCATGTTTGTGGGTTTTTTTTAAACAGATGTATATTTGTATTACACCCAATTTGTAAAAGGAGCCATTTCATCAAATGGGCAGTTTCCTGTCCCTTTGATGAACTGGTTTCACAAGAGAATAAGCCATATCATTAAAATGTTTGGCTAGCTCCAGAGTGTGGACCCTGGCTAGATCTAGAGTGTGGACCCTGGCTAGCTCCAGAGTGTGGACCCCTCAAACTGGCTACTGGCAGACATCAACAGGCTGATCTCTGAGGTCATGTCAAATATGCCAGGTTGTCATTTTACAACCGATTCCGGTTCTGGTGGTGTTCAGCAAGTTGCATATAGAGACTTTGGCTCTGTGTGTGATTAATTAATTAACCATTTCTTCTTCACATTCACCGTCTGTACACTGCAGTGGAAAGTTCTGTTGGTTCGTCTGTTTGGCTTATGTGTATGCAGACTGTTGGTTCCTCATCTGTGAGGCAAATGTCTTGATGGGGAAGCAAACATCCTTAGTCGAATTTCAGGACATGTGAGCTGGCATTGAGTCTTTTTTTTTTCCCACACTGGGGCCCACAGGGAAATCAACTGTAGTATTTATTAGTTTTGATACCTTATAGGGACTGGTTTCTTAACCTTGTGTGTTTTCCAGATGCATTGTTATCAATGTTGTCCTTTTTCTAGCTGAATCATTGTTTACATGCAGACAAGTGATAAACTTTGTTAAAGTTCTTGTTTATGTGCTCAGTGATGCTTCATGGGACAAGCTCCAAAATAAAGTCTCTGTAGTTATTTTCACAGGAAAGCTTTTGAAAGTTTCACCTTGTCTGCCAACCATCTATTCTCTCTTTGTGGAATTCTAAATCTGTCCTTTGATTTAAATTGAAGAACTTATGCTCATGATTTCCACAAGTTGATTATGTTGTATTACAGTATTAGATTGTGTATTGCCCACAAAGATGTGTGGACAATGAGAATTATATTTACAATATTCCAATAATGTATTTATGATTGACATATATAAACAGATTCTTCAGAACATGAAATTTGCCATTTCTCTCAGCTTGAATACCTGCCTATTATGCATCAGTCTGCAGTTTCCTGTACTGAAACTGTCCATTCAGACTATAGCTCACCTTTGTGTGCAGTCTATCATGTATTCCTGATTCAGTGATTCTCAGAATTTGACATGGGGTGCTGGCAAAGAGAGTTTTCAGAACACTTATTCTAATTGTAGTATTTCCTGCATTTATTATGTAAAATATGAAACACATAAAAGTGTCCCCCAGTTCACGATTGTATTCCTTATCATTATTATCAGATTCAAATTCAGTGTTAGCAGATACAGGATCTTTGAGAATAACAATGTAATGTGGTCCAAGCATACCTTCAGCTGAAAGTGTCTCAGCGAACACCGTTTGAGAATTACTGATCATGAATATTCCTGGAAAACAAAATGGGCTGGGAGCTGAATGATAATTGTAAGTTAGTTTGCTTTCCCTGATAGTTCAGCACATCCTCGGCTGAGCAAACAGGGAACCTAACAGGGGAGTCTGCTAGACTGTATCTCTAGCTTGTCAGCAAGGAATCTGTTCAGCCATGATCCCCGTGCTTCAAACTTTCAGGCGATTTATTCATTCATCATTTACTCAGAGCTGCAAGTGAGTGGTTGCCAATGTTGTGTTTTGTTTTTACGATGAGTGTTGTGGATGGGATATTATCTGACAGAATACACGTTTCCATCTACAACATTATAGTGTTGCATTTGTTTCTGTGTACATGATGCTCATAAACAGAGATAGATATCTGGATGTATGGCTTACTGTTGTGCAGCTGTTAATTTGTGTTATGTGCGAGGCTTGGTTATTCTGCTGCTGCGATGTCTTTGATAATGTGGTGAAAGTTAGGCCCATTTGATTTTTTCTTTAGTGTGGCAATAATTTAAAAAAAAAAAAACAGCAAATAAAATGTCTTTCAATATCAACGTGCTGTATATTTGATTTTCTTTTGGGCACCTTTTCAGTATAAATGTTGTGCTTGTTGAAAATGAGGTGACTTCCTGGGTTGTGCTCTGTTTTTGTGTCAGTAAAAATAATCACACCAGTTAACCTAACAACTGTTAGTTGGGTTATCATCATTGCACTCCGGACATGTCCATAGGTGCTCAGATCCTCCCCAACGTCCGATGGCTAATAGTACCAGTTCTATGTTGATTAACAAGTCGTCTGGTGTGCGTTTTTTTGTTGCTATGCCTATCTTAATTCCAAAATCTGCCATTCTGGCGAGTGATGTGGATTCACTGCCACCAAAGTCCTCTATCCTTCCCATTTCTCTGAGGGAATTAATAATATCAGCATGATCCATAGGCTGACCGTCGGTAGTGATAGCGGATCCAGCCAACATATCAGCTCTTTCCTTTCTATGGATGCCTGTGTGTCACATAGTCAACGTGTTCCCTGAATGATAAGCTGCGATCAAACCTCACCCCGAGAAACGTCATAACGTTGGTTCTGATCAACACATTATCGCACATTTTCACTTCTGTTAAGTCCGACTTGACAATGTGACTGTTCAAAGATATTCATGACACTGATGCCTTCGAAAGATTGACATAGGAATTAGAACCATCACACCAGGCAGCAATTCGATCGAGTTCTTTGTGCATTGTGCTGGCGATCTCCTGTCTATCACGCCCTCGTCGATAAATCAAAATGTCATCAGCAAATGACAAAGTCCTTCCCTTTCAATTCAATAGCAGCTCAGTTATCATCACTGTATACAGGTTGAATAAGACTGGTGATAGCGGTGATCCCTGTGGCAAGCCTGGACATATCGTTTGCGGTTCTGAGGACCAGCTACCACATCTGAGTACAATCTTTCTCTGGAACAGGACCGCAGCAATCCAGCGGATCAGAATAGGATTTTCTTCTAGTTTAAGCAGTAATTGCATTAAATATTCATATGGTACTTTATTGTAGGCATCTTCTAAGTCCAACACTGCCGCACATGTCTCTTCTTTAATCTGAAACCCCTCGTAAACATTGTAGGCGAAAACTGCAGCATTGACCCATGTCTACTTTATTCGACCTGTACCCTCCAAGTAATGGTGGGAACTTATTGAGTAGTTCCAAGTAGGAACCTGACAACTGTATAGACTAGAAGGCAACAACCGACTATTGGACATAGAATTAATTCAGTTACTCCTAAGAACAGTTCACTGATGATGTCCTCCCAACAGTCTCATGTAAGAAGACTCGGAGTAGACCAGTTGTTGTCCTCCCAACAGTCTCATGTAAGAAGACTCGGAGTAGACCAGTTGTCCTCCCAACAGTCTCATGTAAGAAGACTTGGAGTAGACCAGTTGTTGTCCTCCCAACAGTCTCATGTAAGAAGACTTGGAGTAGACCAGATGTTGTCCTCCCAACTGTCTCATGTAAGAAGACTTGGAGTAGACCAGTTGTTGTCCTCCCAACAGTCTCATGTAAGAAGACTCGGAGTAGACCAGTTGTTGTCCTCCCAACAGTCTCATGTAAGAAGACTTGGAGTAGACCAGTTGTTGTCCTCCCAACTGTCTCATGTAAGAAGGCTTGGAGTAGACCAGATGTTGTCCTCCCAACTGTCTCATGTAAGAAGACTTGGAGTAGACCAGTTGTCCTCCCAACTTTCTCATGTAAGAAGACTTGGAGTAGACCAGTTGTTGTCCTTCCAACAGTCTCATGTAAGAAGACTTGGAGTAGACCAGATGTTGTCCTCCCAACTGTCTCATGTAAGAAGACTTGGAGTAGACCAGTTGTTGTCCTCCCAACAGTCTCATGTAAGAAGACTTGGAGTAGACCAGTTGTTGTCCTCCCAACAGTCTCATGTAAGAAGACTTGGAGTAGACCAGTTGTTGTCCTCCCAACAGTCTCATGTAAGAAGACTTGGAGTAGACCAGATGTTGTCCTCCCAACTGTCTCATGTAAGAAGACTTGGAGTAGACCAGTTGTTGTCCTCCCAACAGTCTCATGTAAGAAGACTTGGAGTAGACCAGTTGTTGTCCTCCCAACAGTCTCATGTAAGAAGACTTGGAGTAGACCAGTTGTTGTCCTCCCAACAGTCTCATGTAAGAAGACTTGGAGTAGACCAGTTGTTGTCCTCCCAACAGTCTCATGTAAGAAGACTCGGAGTAGACCAGTTGTTGTCCTCCCAACAGTCTCATGTAAGAAGACTTAGAGTAGACCAGTTGTTGTCCTCCCAACTGTCTCATGTAAGAAGGCTTGGAGTAGACCAGATGTTGTCCTCCCAACTGTCTCATGTAAGAAGACTTGGAGTAGACCAGTTGTTGTCCTCCCAACTTTCTCATGTAAGAAGACTTGGAGTAGACCAGTTGTTGTCCTCCCAACAGTCTCATGTAAGAAGACTTGGAGTAGACCAGATGTTGTCCTCCCAACTGTCTCATGTAAGAAGACTTGGAGTAGACCAGTTGTTGTCCTCCCAACAGTCTCATGTAAGAAGACTTGGAGTAGACCAGTTGTTGTCCTCCCAACAGTCTCATGTAAGAAGACTTGGAGTAGTCACTTCACAATGGCCATCCTGGGTAACAATTCTTATGTGAGATCTTGGTTCTGCATTCATTTATTAGAGGACCACACTTTTTAAATGAAAACTTTTAAAGAAAGGATTGACTTCATTGAACATGTTTTATCCCATCTGGCTCATTCTTTCGCCACACAGCAGCTGTTGGCCCACCAAGAGCATATTGTACACAACTCTGAAGCTTCAGCCACAACCCCCAGAAATTGTTGAACTCAAAAACTAAAGGACAGTCCACAAGCAGACCCATGTAACCAATCTGTCACAGGAGACAGCGTGTGCTAAAGGGAGGTTTTTATTTTTTTTAAATTGATCATCCCAAACACAATATAATAGCATGCAATGGATTGTCCATGTAATGAGGTATAACTATAAAAATGTGCAAATTTGAACCACACATTTCAACATTAAAGAAACAAATCAATGAGTAGTTACTACAGAATTGTATTTTCCAAAAAAAGGCAGTGAATGCTGGTTTAGCAATAAATATTTACACAGTAAACAAACAACCTCAAGTACAAGGTAAAACAGCTTTGCATCGGTTCCAAACATGCACGTGTGGAACACACATTTTGGCACTCTTCCGAATAACGGTCCCTTATTATTGACTGTCCAAAACATCCCTTTTAGAGCCTCAAGGGGTTATAAAGAGGTTATACAAAATATGGAACAATACGTACCAATAATACCGTGAAATAATTGAGGCCATCATCATCAGTTTCCACATCTGCGCGTTAAGCGCTGTAGGGAGAAAAAGTTTTCGATCCACTGAAGTGACGTGGGGAGGAATAATTTTCAATTTGAATAATTTTGGATCCATTGGAGCGCTGTGTCAATGGGTAGCAACGTTAAGATCATCATCATCAGTTTTCACTTCCGCCGTTAAGCGCCGTGAAATAATAACTGAGGCCATCATCATCAGTTTTCACTTCTGCGCAATGTTTAAAGTTAAGCGCAGTGGGGAAAATAGTTTTAGATCGACTGAACGCCATGGGGAGAAATAGTTTTCGATCGACTGATGTGACGTGGGGAGGAATAATTTTCGATCCATTGAAGCGCTGGGTAGCTACGTTAAGATCATCATCATCAGTTTTCACTGCTGCCGTTAAGCGCCGTGAAATAATAATTGAGGCGCTAAAACGTCTGTGCCCCCTCCCTCCTTCAATGAAAAGTAGATGCAAACATTAGTGAACTAATATATAAGTTACCTGCAGTCTTCATCGTTCATCATCTTACCAAAAGTATATCTAGATCTCTAAACGCCTTTTCCCTACTCCTGAGAATACTCAGCTCAATATATTTCACGAGTCATTATTAGGCTGTATCTGTTTAACCAGGGACTATTACAACTTACAACCAACCAATAATCGACTTCCGTAACAATAATAACCACGTAATGATGCCCTTCCAACAACCAAGTCACACACATACGGATGACCATTGAGCATCTCGTCGCCGCTATTGCAACCTAGCTGTTAACCACAAGACCCAGCGAAAGGCACAGATATAGCAGCGTATTTGTAAACCACAATACAACATGCCAACCGCCATTTCAAGGGCAAACGAAAAAAATTTTTACCTGTCCGTGACATGACCATTGAGAATCTTGTCGCCGCTATCGCAACCTAGCTATTAACCACAAGACCAAGCGAAAGGCGCAGATATCGTAGCCTAGTTGTCAACCACAACACAACGTGCAAACCACCCTTTTAAAAGTTTAAAAAAAAAAATTTGACGCCGCTATCGCAACCTAGCTGTTAACCACAGGACCAAGCGAAAGGCGCAGGTATCGCAGCCTAGTTGTCAACCACAACACAACGTGCAAACCACCCTTTTGAATAAAAAAAAAAGAGAAAAAAATTCGCCCCCCGATCACCGGCGTAACAAGCAGACTGCTTATCAACTATACTAGCGAAGACTCTGTAATTTCATTCAAACGAAATTATATAATAAAAGAAAGCATAGTTCGTAGTGTTCCTGTTCCATATTTTTAACTACATGACCTCTCAAGTCCCTAACTACGACCTCTTGAGGCCCTGAATGGGATTTTTTGTCTTTGAATAATAAGGGACTGTTATTCGGAAGAGTGCCCACATTTTTATAGTTGATTACCAGAGAAATACATTGTCAGCCAATAGCCAAGCATTTCATGCATTTGTTCACTCTTTCATTTCAGGAATGATTTTCTTATCTTAAATAATTTCCCTAATCCAGAGTCTGCTGACACCGGAACACTCCAACCCAACTGTAGAGGGAACATGCCCAGCCTAGACTCAGTCCCAACGCACTTGATGCTGCACTGAAACATGTCCAGTCTAGACTCAGTCCCAACGCACTTGATGCTGCACTGAAATATGTCCAGTCTAGACTCAGTCCCAACGCACTTGATGCTGCACTGAAACATGTCCAGTCTAGACTCAGTCCCAACGCACTTGATGCTGCACTGAAACATGTCCAGTCTAGACTCAGTCCCAACGCACTTGATGCTGCACTGAAACATGTCCAGTCTAGACTCAGTCCCAACGCATTTGATGCTGCACTGAAACATGTCCAGTCTAGACTCAGTCCCAACGCACTTGATGCTGCACTAAAATACATCCGGTCTAGACTCAGTCCCAACGCACTTGATGCTGCACTGAAACATGTCCAGTCTAGACTCAGTCCCAACGCACTTGATGCTGCACTAAAATACGTCCAGTCTAGACTCAGTCCCAACGCACTTGATGCTGCACTGAAACATGACCAGTCTAGACTCAGTCCCAGGTGGACTTGATGCTGCACTGAAACATGTCCAGTCTAGACTCAGTCCCAACGCACTTGATGCTGCACTAAAATACATCCGGTCTAGACTCAGTCCCAACGCACTTGATGCTGCACTGAAACATGTCCAGTCTAGACTCAGTCCTAACGCACTTGATGCTGCACTAAAATACGTCCAGTCTAGACTCAGTCCCAACGCACTTGATGCTGCACTGAAACATGACCAGTCTAGACTCAGTCCCAGGTGGACTTGATGCTGCACTGAAACATGTCCAGTCTAGACTCAGTCCCAACGCACTTGATGCTGCACTGAAATATGACCAGTCTAGACTCAGTCCCAACGCACTTGATGCTGCACTGAAACATGACCAGTCTAGACTCAGTCCTAGGTGGACTTGATGCTGCACTGAAACATGTCTAGTCTAGACTCAGTCCCAACGCAATTGATGCTGCACTAAAATACGTCCAGGTTGCATTGTAGCATGCTTCACTCCAGACGAGAAGTTCAGCACCAATAGTTGTCCCCATACCTTGCACCTTCTTGAAGCTCTACAACACAGTTCCCCCACAGAGATGGGCCTACTCAGACCTCAAGTCTGTTTCAATGCTCACAAAACATGACTACTTATGTATCAGGTTTAAGAATTGAAACTTTAAAAGAGAGAGATCACCAATTAACCATATAAAACACATTAAATACAACAAACCTAGCTTTTATGTACAACAGATTACACATTACATGAAGAGGAAATTTTTGTTTGTACAAAGTTGAACACCTATGTGGTGGTACCTTACTTTCTGTGCAACAACCCTGGCGATAAAACTGGTAATATTGTAAGCAAAGACATTCTACAGCAATCTGTTGCCCAACATCAGACATGTCAGTCTGAGCATGTTTTTATCTCATGTTTGTTTGGGAGTAGATCAGCCATGCAGGAGCTAGACACTTGTCCACCTGCTGGCTGTTCATCAGGAAGATTTATAACTGACTTTGGCTCCCAAATCGAGCCAGCCTAAAATTGGTGCAAGACATTTTCTGGATCGAGTGGAGTTGAGTTTACAATCATCCAAAATTTCAGCAGCCAGCTCAGTTCTTATTTCAATAAATTGCTAAAATTTCCTGCGAAGTAAAAGTTGTCAGCAGTATGTTAATCACATCGTCACTGAGTGCCGAATTTCCTTTTAAAAAAAAATATGAGTGTAACATTTCATAAGTCTCTTACATCACTAGCTTGAAAAAGGTCTCTTTCTTCTTACTGCAGAACAAACAACAAATGATTATCCTCAATTAACGCTGCAAGTCGGCAGTACTCGATCTGCTTGCATGATCATCTACTTACTTTATACCAATTTTACTGAGGTGTGTAACAACACAAGTTCATTTTGACATGCAGTACAATAGCATAATGTCAATATTTACAAAGCTAGTGTAATGGAAAACAATCCCCCTCCCAAAATGTAGTTGAAAAATCACCTACTTAATAAATAATACAATTTATTTTATGTAGCAATCTTTGTTCCCTAATTTTCTTAATATTTTTTTTTTGGGCATGTTCTCTTCTGTAAGAAATGTCAAAACTGGGCAGCAAAAATCTGTGTCAATTATTCAATCAAGAATCAGACAAAATATATCTGAAAACAGACCGTAGTTTTGTCTTTCAGTTACACAGCCATATCCATCTTGATTTTCGGATGTGGGTTGTAGTCTGTAATCTCAAAGTCATCAACTTTAAAGTCTTCAATGTCCTTGACATCTCGCTTGATAACCAAATGAGGAAATGGCCGTGGATCGCGCCCAAGCTGGTAAAGATTTAGAGAAGAAAAAAATATATATAGTTAAGTTGCATTTGCAGTGACCTACATACCATGTACACTGTGAAAAACATGAAGTGAAATATATGGCACAGTTATAAGAACTAAGGGGTCAGATCCCAGTGAAGCATCTCTTAGGTCAACAAGTGAAGAGTTTTGGATAACTAGCCATATTGTTATTTACTCTCATAGGGCTGCGTGGTCTCGAGGTACCAAGTTCACCTAGTGTGATTCAGGCCCCGGTGAAGGCTGTGGTTTTTTCTGTTCACGTGGACTTCTAGTAATTTTCCCTGGTCTCTGGGTAGTGAGATCGGACGCCAGTGTGAATTGTTGGGCACATAAAAAAATCCTTTGGCAGTTGGAAATCGAAAAGAGCAGCCTAACGGCGCTGCCCGCTCTAAATTTGGAGTTTAAAATCTACATAAAATATTTCAGCATCCTCGCCGGTGCTAAGGAGCTCGTGCACTGTGCTGAACTACTTCGGACTTAGACTTGAAGTCGAGTTAGAAATAGAATGGAGCACTTATGGGTAACTACTCGTGTACCATGATGTTGATCTGTTGTTCAAACTTCAAACTTACACTCTCAGTAAATGACAAGTAGCATCTTCTTTAGCCACTTAACCCCCTACCATCTTATGCCACACCTACCATCACACGACAATTCCAATTCCTACCATCACACGGCAATTGCAATTCCTACCATCACACAACAATTCCAATTCCTACCATCACACGACAATTCCAATTGCTGCCATCACAAGACAATCCCTGGCATCCCATGTTTACGACTAGTCTTTCAAATATTGTCTGCATCTAACTTTTTACTCTGCGTTTTCTTTTTCTTCAGTCCACACATTAAATTACTATTCTAGAGGAACAGCTATTTTATTTTTTGATTTTTATCTTAACAAATTTCATCAAGTATTTTAGTAATCTTTCAATTTCTTTTTTTTTTAAATAAATATTCATCTTTTACTCTAATTATCATCATTTAAATTTAAACAATTTCTCATGTATGCATTCTTGTCCTCATATTCCCCAATACTACTTCTTTTTTTGTTCGCTTGAAATAGATTTTATCTATATCTGCAATGTTGTTTCGTATGAACTTCACTGTCTTTTGTAATTCACCCAGCAAGCGGTAAAGTTTGACTTGCACCTTTGTTTCTCTTGGCCAAAAGTTTTGCCTTGATATGTTGTATTTGGGACAGTCTTAGAGGACATGATCTGTTGTCTCAGGTGCCAATCCACACGTGCACATGGCTGATCAGTTGATTTTAAACTTTGTGCACATGTGGCTGCCAAGTCGATTGTGTTCAGTGATCATCGTCTTGTGCCAGTTTTGGTGGCTTTCTGGCTGATTTGATTATTCTCTTCTTTCGCTGAAAAGAGACTCGTACATCAGGCAGTTTTTCATTTGCACCTTCATTAGCTAGTTTATCAGCTCTTTTATTTCCGGAAACTCCACAGCGAGATGGTATCTGTTGCATAGATACCTTACACCGACTGCTTAGTTTGGAGAGTATTGTTCGTATACCAGGTAGTTTTCCAGACTGGAGTGCCTGAAGCACCGCTTTTGCATCTGTCAGAAATACCATGGGTTGTGAAATGTGACATATATTCAAGTTTTTCTGCTGCTATTTTGATGGCTTGAACTTCTGCATCACAGTTGTGACAGTACTGTCCCCAATACTGTTTTATTAGGTACATTAAATATAAGTTATGTTCCATGTTTTTCCCTATTTGGAAACCTGCTAATTAACTTATGTTTAATGTAAAGTGTGCTGAAATGTCACCATCTTTAAGTGCCTTGACCCTGGCTATAACTAACATATTGTGGTTCTTTTAAGTACCAGACTCATCCCAGTCTAGTCCCCATATAGTTCATATCTTTTTTTGCAGGCCACTCATACTAATGTATTGTTATCCATATGGCCCAATAGAAGCTGTGGGCCACCAGCAGTGACCTTAGACACACCATCCTGATTCCAACACAGACATGACCTGATGTTTAGCATGGCTTATGTCGAACCCAGGACTAATGTATTACACTGAAGTGAGAAAGCAACATCTTTAAAAACTGACCTGTTCCCTTAGAGGTGCCTCGTGGTTCACGTACACATGGGCATCACCCAGGGAGTGCACAAAATCTCCTGGCTGAAAACAATAAAATAATGTTGACACGTAAAACAGAAACAAGACAGGAAAAGAATCAGGTGGAAAATGGGCTACTGGTTGGAAACAAATCTGCAGCTATTGCTTCAAGTGGCCAGGTTTGATCTCTGGGGGTATGGTGGTCTTTGAGCTGGTACAGATCAATGCCAGCTAGAGGCACTGTAAAATCAAACTAAGTTTTGTCTGCCTCATAATCGAGTCTTGTGTTTCTTAATCATGTCTAAGTGACATACATGCGTGGTACCTAATTACAGCATAGCTTCAATATTTGTTGCTGATTGTAATCAACTATTGTTGGCGGAATCTATCGTCGCCTGGAGATCCCCTATATCCTTCCAAATAACTTACAGGGGCTCGAATTAAATAAGTCTAGGGGAATTATAACGGTCCCTGAGTTCTGGAAAATAGAGGAAGGAGAATACAGAAAGTTAAAGAATAGGGTGAATCCCCGGAAATTTCCTAAAGAAATCCAGAAAACAACCAAAGTCAAAACTTTGTAAATTTAACTCAGATAAATTGCAATGAACAATCTTTAGTTTACCTAAGAAGTTAAAATTGATAGGATGAAATCGATAAATGGAGTTTTTAAATAACAACTGTATTGATAAAATACTGATATTGAATTCAACAATTTTCAAATTAACACAGAGAAAATAAATCACGGTGTCATCATGTACACCACAAAACTCTGAACAAACATCAAATTTCACTCAGCTTTCCGATAGTATTGATGAGCCGAAATGTAGTTTCCTTTGGAGGAAAGTCCACTGATAACCCGTCAATTATGAATATGGTTCACGTTCTCCAAGCAACTAGGCAAACAGGCCAACCGAAATACGGAATTAAGGTCCTCTGGTAACCCGGCAGGCAAGAATACGGTAACACGGGATTATGGTCCTCTGGTAAACAGGCAGGCAGGACTACGGTAACTCAGGATTATGGTCCTCTGGTAAACAGGCAGGCAGGACTACGGTAACACGGGATTTTGGTCCTCTGGTAAACAGGCAGGCAGGACTACGGTAACACGGGATTATGGTCCTCTGGTAAACAGGCAGGCAGGACTACGGTAACACGGGAACCTGCGGAATACATCATTCAGCCCTGTGTTGAGCATTATGTCGACACATCTGGAGCAGGTGGAGGTGTTGCGGTGTCTGTGGTGTTTGTCAGAGTTAAAAGAAAGAAAGATCAAGGTTCATATGTTGTCTTTCTCTACAAGTAAATCAAAATTATACATCTCCACCCTATTATAATATGTTGGTTTATACCTATCTAATTTATGGCACGATCATATAAAACTTGACATAATTAAGCGGACACACATTCGCCTGCGGATTGGACAATTATTAGTTCGAGTCTCAAAACCCAGGTCGACTTCGCCTTAACGGACACCAGGTATAGTAATGGGAAGTAAAGGCGGCAGGTGTGACGTTGACCACATCAACACCTAGGTACCACTTGGTCTATAAAACATAGGCCAACCCGATATGCCCACAAAGTTGACGACTTTTACTCAAATTATATGTTGCATAATATAATAAACATAAGCAATGTAATGTATACCCGACTGATGATACCACATGGCACAGGATAATGGTTTTTACTATAAGATCTTTACGCAAGTAGACCGAATGAATATAAGAGTGACAGAGGGAAGAAGGGTTCGCTATTGAATAGTCCTAACGGGGAATAGTAACTTTGAGAACGTCATAATATGTAAGGACTAGTGAATTGTCCAACGGACAAGTATCAAGGTTGATGAAGTCACGGACTATTTATACAATGGTAGAATATAGAATAGTAGGATCTCAATAACATATTTTAGGATACAGCTAAGGCTTATAGGGGATCTCAGCTACTCCCTACCATTATAAATCTCACCTGAACTCGTATATGGTATTATTATTGTGGGTGTTAGGCCGATGGTATGGCTGGCAATCGTTCTGTGTTGTGACGAAATTAGATCTCCTAGTAACACCACAAAACGTCATAAATTATGTGCGCCTTCGTACCTTTTTATTCTTTAAGCATCTATGTTTAAATAGATTTATTTTACGTGCGCAATTCTTTTAACTAAAACTTGCAATTAACTCTTGCCGGACTGAAATTATCCTTGGGTTTGTCACACTGATAAAAGCCATTATCTTGAAGCCCACCAGAAGGACATGTGTCAGAAGTCTTGCAAGAGGATCCGCAACACTAGCAGACAGCCTGCTGTCGCCCAGGGTCAGGTACGGAGTATTTCCTCAAATTTCAATTACCTTAACTTTCTCTCACACCCAGGACTAAAATCACTGCTCTTACGACCCAGTCTTCACTGTAACCAATGTCTCTGTGCTCAGATGCTCGAACAACCCAGTCTTCACTGTAACCAATGTCTCTGTGCTCAGATGCTCTAACAACCCAGTCTTCACTGTAACCAATGTCTCTGTGCTCAGATGCTCTAACAACCCAGTCTTCACTGTAACCAATGTCTCTGTGCTCAGATGCTCTTACAACCCAGTCTTCACTGTAACCATTGTCTCTGTGCTCAGATGCTCTAACAACCCAGTCTTCACTGTAACCAATGTCTCTGTGCTCAGGTGCTCTAACAACCCAGTCTACACTGTAACCATTGTCTCTGTGCTCAGATGCTCTTACAACCCAGTCTTCACTGTAACCATTGTCTCTGTGCTCAGATGCTCTAACAACCCAGTCTACACTGTAACCAATGTCTCTGTGCTCAGATGCTCTAACAACCCAGTCTACACTGTAACCAATGTCTCTGTGCTCAGATGCTCTAACAACCCAGTCTTCACTGTTACCAATGTCTCTGTGCTCAGATGCTCTAACAACCCAGTCTTCACTGTAACCAATGTCTCTGTGCTCAGATGCTCTAACAATCCAGTCTTCACTGTAACCAATGTCTCTGTGCTCAGATGCTCTAACAACCCAGTCTTCACTGTAACCAATGTCTCTGTGCTCAGATGCTCTAACAACCCAGTCTTCACTGTAACCAATGTCTCTGTGCTCAGATGCTCTAACAACCCAGTCTTCACTGTAACCAATGTCTCTGTGCTCAGATGCTCTAACAACCCAGTCTTCACTGTAACCAGTGTCTCTGTGCTCAGATGCTCTAACAACCCAGTCTTCACTGTAACCAATGTCTCTGTGCTCAGATGCTCTAACAACCCAGTCTTCACTGTAACCAATGTCTCTGTGCTCAGATGCTCTATCTGACTACTAGCAACAGGATACATAGAAAACAGATGGGAACAATTTAAAGCTGATGGACATGATATAGAGAAGAGATGAACAGTGGGAAGCTGATGGACATGATGTAGAGAAGAGATGAACAGTGGGAAGCTGGTGGACATGATGTAGAGAAGAGATGAACAGTGGGAAGCTGATGGACATGATATAGAGAAGAGATGAACAGTGGGAAGCTGATGGACATGATATAGAGAAGAGATGAACAGTTGGAAGCTGGTGGACATGATATAGAGAAGAGATGAACAGTGGGAAGCTGGTGGACATGATATAGAGAAGAGATGAACAGTGGGAAGCTGATGGACATGATATAGAGAAGAGATGAACAGTGGGAAGCTGATGGACATGATATAGAGAAGAGATAAACAGTTGGAAGCTCATGGACATGATATAGAGAAGAGATGAACAGTTGGAAGCTCATGGACATGATATAGAGAAGAGATGAACAGTGGGAAGCTGATGGACATGATATAGAGAAGAGATGAACAATAGGAAGCTGGTGGACATGATATAGAGAAGAGATGAACAGTGGGAAGCTGGTGGACATGATGTAGAGAAGAGATGAACAGCGAGAAGCTGATGGACATGATATAGAGAAGAGATGAACAGCGGGAAGCTGATGGACATGATATAGAGAAGAGATGAACAGTGGGAAGCTGATGGACATGATATAGAGAAGAGATGAACAGTGGGAAGCTGATGGACATGATGTAGAGAAGAGATGAACAGTGAGAAGCTGATGGAAATGATATAGAGAAGAGATGAACAGTGAGAAGCTGGTGGACATGATATAGAGAAGAGATGAACAGCGAGAAGCTGATAGACATGATATAGAGAAGAGATGAACAGCGGGAAGCTGATGGACATGATATAGAGAAGAGATGAACAGTGGGAAGCTGATGGACATGATGTAGAGAAGAGATGAACAGTGAGAAGCTGATGGACATGATGTAGAGAGGAGATGAACAGTGAGAAGCTGATGGAAATGATATAGAGAAGAGATGAACAGTGAGAAGCTGGTGGACATGATATAGAGAAGAGATGAACAGCGAGAAGCTGATAGACATGATATAGAGAAGAGATGAACAGCGGGAAGCTGATGGACATGATATAGAGAAGAGATGAACAGTGGGAAGCTGATGGACATGATGTAGAGAAGAGATGAACAGTGAGAAGCTGATGGAAATGATATAGAGAAGAGATGAACAGTGAGAAGCTGGTGGACATGATGTAGAGAAGAGATGAACAGCGAGAAGCTGATGGACATGATATAGAGAAGAGATGAACAGCGAGAAGCTGATAGACATGATATAGAGAAGAGATGAACAGTGGGAAGCTGATGGACATGATATAGAGAAGAGATGAACAGTTGGAAGCTGGTGGACATGATATAGAGAAGAGATGAACAGTTGGAAGCTGATGGACATGATACAGAGAAGAGATGAACAGTTGGAAGCTGATGGACATGATATAGAGAAGAGATGAACAGCGAGAAGCTGATAGACATGATATAGAGAAGAGATGAACAGTTGGAAGCTGATGGACATGATATAGAGAAGAGATGAACAGTTGGAAGCTGATGGACATGATATAGAGAAGAGATGAACAGTTGGAAGCTGGTGGACATGATATAGAGAAGAGATGAACAGTTGGAAGCTGGTGGACATGATATAGAGAAGAGATGAACAGTTGGAAGCTGGTGGACATGATATAGAGAAGAGATGAACAGTTGGAAGCTGGTGGACATGATATAGAGAAGAGATGAACAGCAAGAAGCTGATGGACACATGGGCAATCATGCAGACAATAACAACTGACCTGAAGTGCTGTCACATGGGCAATCATGCAGACAACAACAACTGACCTGAAGTCCTGTCACATGGGCAATCATGCAGACAACAACAACTGACCTGAAGTCCTGTCACATGGGCAATCATGCAGACAACAACAACTGACCTGAAGTGTTGTCACATGGGCAATCATGCAGACAACAACAACTGACCTGAAGTGTTGTCACATGGGCAATCATGCAGACAATAACAACTGACCTGAAGTGTTGTCACATGGGCAATCATGCAGACAACAACAACTGACCTGAAGTGCTGTCACATGGGCAATCATGCAGACAATAACAACTGACCTGAAGTGTTGTCACATGGGCAATCATGCAGACAATAACAAGTGACCTGAAGTCATGTCACATGGGCAATCATGCAGACAATAACAAGTGACCTGAAGTGCTGTCACATGGGCAATCATGCAGACACCAACAACTGACCTGAAGTGCTGTCACATGGCAATCATGCAGACAACAACAACTGACCTGAAGTGCTGTCACATGGGCAATCATGCAGACAATAACAACTGACCTGAAGTGCTGTCACACGGGCAATCATGCAGATAATAACTGACCTGAAGTCCTGTCACATGGGCAATCATGCAGACAATAACAACTGACCTGAAGTGCTGTCACATGGGCAATCATGCAGACAATAACAACTGACCTGAAGTGCTGTCACATGGCAATCATGCAGACAATAACAACTGACCTCAAGTGTTGTCACATGGGCAATCATGCAGACAATAACAACTGACCTGAAGTGCTGTCACATGGGCAATCATGCAGACAACAACAACTGATCTGAAGTGCTGTCACATGGGCAATCATGCAGACAATAACAACTGACCTGAAGTGCTATCATATGGGCAATCATGCAGACAACAACAACTGACCTGAAGTCCTGTCACATGGGCAATCATGCAGGTCAGGAGAGCATAGCTGGCTATATTAAATGGCACGCCCAGTCCCTGAAAACACAGAAATGGTTGAGATAATTCTCTCCCTACACCTGAGATTGTGCATCTTTCATAGTTTTTCCCTTTTCTACCTTAAGATTTAGCGGCACAAGTCTTTCCTGTTCTTCCCTAGAGTGTATTTGCACTTCAACCTTAACTCTAATACCTCAGAAGAAGAAGAATTCCATGAAGTGTCTTCTACTCTAAGGTGTTGTACCTCAAGTCTTCCATATTCTATAATAAATAGTCTTCTTCTGCCTTCTAACCCCTAATGGAGCATAGGCCCTCAGTAATGCTTCAATGAGAGACTGGGTAGCAAACTAGAGGTTGATCAGTGATACTTCAATGAGACTGGGTAGCAAACTAGAGGTTGATCAGTGATACTTCAATGAGAGACTGGGTAGCAGACTGGAAGTCTAGATTTTTCTCACCAAGTGGTGCATCTTGGGCCCTCGGGTGGCAGGCTCTTTTGGTTAGGAAACCGTCAGAGGATCATCACTGCACATCACACAGGTGTTATCTGTGTTTTGGGTGAGAGTCGGCCATAGCAGTCACCTATATAATTACTTAGATTGCACAGTGTTTCATTCATGTCTGGAAACACTGCCAGTGTGAGTATTTGGCAGGCGTTAGTAGGCTTCACAGTGGCTGTAAACTCCAGCGGAAGGTTCTGGTTGTTCATCCACTCCTCGACTTCAGATTTGATCTGAAACTTGAGCTTTGCATGCACATCCATTTTACAAATCTGGCTTATTTGTCTGCAGACTGTAGGTGCCTTTCCTCTCGTGCAGACACTCTTGACTCTTTGAAGGAAACACGCCTCATTAGCCACCTGCTACAACATGCTTGTAGGGGTAGGGCAGTGGGTCTATATCTGCGTGTGCCAAAATGGAGTCCAGAAACCCACACAGGGTAAAATTACAACCCTCACAAGCTAGTCATCCATGAAAGAATTTGTACTTACAAAAAGATAACCTTCACAAGCCAGTCATCCATAATAGAACTCATACTTACAGAAAGATAACATTTACAAGCCAATCATCCATGATAGAACTCATACTTACAGAAAGATAACCTTTATAAGCCAATCATCCATGATGGAACTTGTACTTACAGAAAGATAACCCTTACAAACCAATCATCCATGATGGAACTCGTTCTTACAGAAAGATAACCTTTACAAGCCAATCATCCATGACGGAACTCATACTTACAGAAAGATAACCTTTACAAGCCAATCATCCATGACAAAACTCATACTTACAGAAAGATAAACCTTACAAGTCACTCATCCATGATGGAACTCATACTTACAGAAAGATAACCCTTACAAACCAATCATCCATGACGAAACTCATACTTACAGAAAGATAACCCTTACAAACCAATCATCTATGACGGAACTTGTACTTACAAAAAGATAACCTTCACAAGCTAATCATCCATAGCGGAACTCTTACATAAAGACAAACTGTACAAGCCCATCATCCATGACAGCATTGCTTAAACTTACCATGTCTGCTGATCTCTGGTACAACTGGCAAGACAATTCTCCATCAGCCACATAGAACTGAACAAGACAGTGGCAGGGTGGCAGAGCCATTTGTGGCAAATCTGAAAATATGCAACATTAAAATTATTTCAGAAGTACATGATTTCATTCTCCTTGCGAGGAGGAAACCAGATTATAGATGCTGGCAGTGTGTCATAAAGGATGGACAAGTGCCATACTAGAGCTTACACATGGCATCCAATGTCAGTAAGGAACAGAACAAAATGCAGCACATTGAAACCAACAAATTATGTTTGCGTGTGACACAATGACAGCTCCATATTGGTGCTGTGTGATCTATGGTTTTTTTCCTTTGAATTCACCAGCTGTACACCCCAGTGGAAAGTTCTGGTTGTTCATCCACTTTTGAACTTTAATCTTGTTGCAGAACCTGAGTTTTGCAGATCTGGCTTATTCGTATGGAAAATGTTGGTTCACTCTGTCATAGGAAAATATGGTTACTTCAAATATACCACAGACAATTAGTCTTCCTGCTAATGTATGTTATGTCCCTCATCTGTTCTGTAGCAGTCATAGCCAGATCTTTGGCACTTTAGTCAGGAACATTTCCTTTATTCTACTATTCCACACAAGGAGAAGAAGAAGAAAAAGACACATAAACATACCTTTTGGATTCCAAGCACACATGACAATAGTACGATCATTTGGAGCATTCTTGATCTTCTCGATGACAGTCCTCAGCTGATCCACGCCCAGCCCTGTGTAGTCAGCATGCATGTTTGTATACTCAGCTCCAAAATGTCGCCACTGGAAGCCATACACTGGTCCAAGGTCTCCTGAAATGACAAATCCAGCATTTTAGCACCTGAGAGGATTTTTGGTCACTTTCTCATTTCTTCATTTCAGGACATCAGGTGTCGTTTGTACAGGTTAGCATTCTTCTTCTTCTTCTTCGCATTTACTGGCTGTAAACTCCAGTAGAAAGTTTGGGTTGTTCGTCCACTCCTGGACTTTGATCTTGATACAGAACTTGATTTTTAAATGCAAATCCTTTTTACAGATCTGGCTTATGTGTATGCAGACTGTTAGTTCCTTGCCTTACAGGTAAATGCACCCTGATTCAGAAGGGAAAAAAACATTATTTGCCTTTTGAAACACCCCCCCCCCCCCCCCCCCCAAGGAACATTGGAAGCCACACTTGTTCTTGACTGCTTTTGATTTTACAGCCAGTTTTTTACAGGATGAGGTAGCTAGTCTCATGCTAGGTTTCCATAGTTGCCTCTTAGGTTTTGCAGAAAGTGTTACTGTACTTTGCTTCCCTTACAGGTCCTGGCAACATAAAGATGGCTATGCAGGCAACTTTACAAGTCCTCCTCTGTTTATTTGGAAGTAATTTTTTTTATACATTCGGTGGTACCTCGAGTTCACGCTCAATTCATTCTCTGATTCCTTTAGCGAAGGAACCAATTTTTCCCATTGAGATTAATGCAAATCCAATAAATCCATTAGCCCCCGAAAAAAAAAAATTTTAAACCTTCTTTATAATGAATTTGTGCGACAAAAATATAAAATACACAGCACACCTGTGTGGTTGATAGTTGCTGGCAAAGATATGGCAGAGCAGGAGGAAGACTACACCAAATAGGAGTCCCATTGCAAAAGAACAGCAGGCAACTGTGCAGATATTTCTGGTGTGTTTTCTCTCTTGTTTTTACGCTAGGAATTGGTTCCATTGCTAGCTCAGTGGCTGGTGTTTTCTCTCTTGTTTTTACGCTAGGAATTGGTTCCATTGCTAGCTCAGTGGCTGGTGTTTTCTCTCTTGTTTTTACCCTAGGAATTGGTTCCATTGCTAGCTCAGTGGCTGGTGTTTTCACAAAATAAAGAATGTCTTTATCTCTTTGAGTCCCAGGGGGTTTAGCAGCACAGGCCCTGGGGGTAGTAAATAAAGTCATAAAATCGGCGCATCGTGCGTTCACTGGGCTTCTAGATAGGAAGCCATTAATGTATGATGCGTTCCTTGGGACTCAAAGAGTTAACTTTGTTGGATAATATTCCGAACACAGACATCACACTGTCCATTGATCTGGTGTTGTTTTTTTAAAAGATGCTTCCCAATGAAAACCTGCACCTGACTTCACTTGCTACAAATTTCTTTGAACTCAGCACTTGAAACATGTGCAACCTTTTCTTCGTCCAGAGTGCTCCTCTTGTATAACTTGTATCTGTTCATGTTGCAAATATTAAAGTTCATGAACATTATTCTTTTGTTTAGTTATTTCCTTCTTCGTCTCCTGTAATACGCTTAGGCTTCTTGTGACTACTGCCACTAACACTTTCTATTTCTTAAGAGCCACAAGGAGAGTTAATTTAATGAAACAAATTATATCAAGAACGCAACAAACAATGATGACAGCTAGCAAACATTAATATAACTGCTGATCATAATCTGAAAACATGACACTAAAGTCATGTTTGTGCATTCATGCAGAGGTACTGTTTGCAAGTGGAATACACATTGTGTTGGCGGGCCAATGATTTCGTGATGTGAGGTACTCCTGTATATGGAATGTGTGGTACACAGTTGTTGAGCAGTAGTTTAAACGTGGTTGTCTATAAACTGACCTTCTTCTCTGTCACAAAGACCTCGACTGTCCAGAAACTCACGAGATCCATTTGCATCCCAAATATGGACTTCTTTCTCCGACAGTTCATGACCATTCGTTGACCCGCGTATGAACCACAGCAACTCTTCCAGAATGCCTCTCCAAAACACTCGTTTTGTGGTCAGTAGTGGAAAGGCTGCAATACAAATTAGTCACATATATTATCACATGCTGAGCTGTAGACCTATGTATCAACTGCTTACCTGCGGCCATATTTAAGGCAGTTATTTCCAAAGTTTGTAACATGTAGGGCCAGCATTTAATGGATGCACCAGTTCCTGGAATTGTCAGCATCCACATCACTTCTTACAGATTTCAGATATGAGTTCTGCCAGATAATGTGAGGGTTTTCCATTAAAGATCTGCCAAGCGTGGTCAGATAATGTGAGGGTTTGCCATTAAAGTTCTGCCAAGCGTGGTCAGGTAATGTTAGGGTTTTCCATTAATGTTCTGCCAAGCGTGGTCAGGTAGTGTGAGGTTTTTCCATTAAAGTTCTGCTAAGCGTGGTCAGATAATGTGAGGGTTTGCCATTAAAGTTCTGCCAAGCGTGGTCAGGTAGTGTAAGGGCTTTCCATTAAAGTTCTGCCAAGCGTGGTCAGGTAGTGAAAGGGCTTTCCATTAAAGTTCTGCCAAGCGTGGTCAGGTAATGTGAGGGTTTTCCATTTAAGTTCTGCCAAGCGTGGCAGACTTTCTGGCATGAGGTGACGAGAGCAGACTTTCAGGCATGACGGGATGAGAGCGATGTTCTGTGAAGGGCTGACTGACTTCAAAGGTTCTCCAACTACTCTCAAGTATGGCATGAGGTAGGTGGCTTGTCTCAGTTCTGCACTGCCTTTACTTCCTAGACAGCTCCTAGAAAACTCATAAGCATATATCACACTGGAATAAATATCCTGGGAACAACAACAGTAATTTTCACTCCCACACCAGTCGTCATGTACAGAATGCATTATTACTTTTTTTTTCACATTCATCAGCCGTAAACAGTATTAAGTCTTGGTTGTTCGTCCACTTCTTGTTCCAGAAACTGAGTTTTTATGCATATCTGTTTTACATTGTATGCAGACTGTTGGTTTCTTGTCTCTCAGGCAGATGCACTGACTTTAAAAGTTGACTTTTACAAGGCTTGTTTGGAGGCAGTGATTCCTCCACTCCCCCCCCCCCCCCCCCCATCCTCCAACCACCCTAACTGGCCATAAAACCCACACAGGGGGAATGAATTAATTCATATCTAATATCAAATGACGATAAACAGGAGGACTTCAATGAGCTGCTCTTTGCCGATGAGCAGTGCATATTCCACAGTTAAAGTAAACAGCTGCAGGACCACATAAACCAATTATACGACAGTTGCCTTAAACATAGAATGAACATCAATGCTGAAAAAAACAGAAGTCATGAGAATAAGTAGAGAGCAACAAACCATCGACAGACATAAAGATCAAAGTCTGAAACAAGTGTAAGAATCTAAATACTAAGAAAGCATCTTTACATTCAATGGTAAAATAGAGAGAGAAACTATAATCCAACAAGCCAACAATATCACGTACCATCTTGTTCCAATTTTAAAACACCCTGTTATCCAAACAGAGACAACGACAAATTTTAATACAATATTTATACTGACTTTACATTACCAGTGTCAGACTTGGACACTGAAAAAAGAACACATGAGAAAATGTACCACCTGCGAGATGAGATGTTTGAGAATGGCTGTGAATAAAACCAGAAGAGATCGAGTGAGAAACGATGTGATCACAAGAACTGTTGGAACAACACCCATTGTCCAATTTATTGAGAAACATAAAATGAAATGGTTTGGCGATCTAATGAGAATGAAACCAACGATGCCAACAGCAAGATCGTACAACCTGAAAATCAAAACACCAAGAGGCAGAGGAAGACCGAGAAGACAATGGATTGAAGGAGTCACTGACACCCTGAAACTGCATAAGGTCAAGCAACCGAACGAGCCCTGGCTCTGATGAGCTGTGACATAAGCAGATATTGACAAAAGAAGAAATCCAAAATATGGCCTATGTGACACAAGGGCAGCAAACAGAACACTGTCATCTCCATGTATGTCCTAAAAGGCAAATATGAAGGATTGCAATAAGTCTAGCTACCTCATTCCACAGAACACTTCAGCTGCACAATTTAATTATACATTAAGTCGACAAAGAGCTTGGCAGGAGGAGTTCAGGGGGGTTAGCAGAAGTGACTGAGTGGCTTGGCAGGAGGTGATCAAAGGGCTTGGTAGGAGGTGATCAAAGTGTTTTGGTAGCAGGTGAACAAAAGGCTTTGGCAGAAGGAGATGAAGAGGCTTGGCAAAATAGGATCAAGATGCTGGGTTGCATTTATAAATAAAAAAACCAAACTTTTACAACTGCAGAATACTGCCAGATTGAACTTACATTCTCGTAAACTGTATCTCATCTGCATGCCAAAAACAGACTTCGTGTCAACCCCTGTTCTGTTTCCCCGCAGGCAGCCATGATCTAGGATTTCCTTTATGGCATCTAGGTACTGATATTCATCGTGTCTGGTGGACAGAAAAATTATATTCATAACCATTTTAATTAAAAATAATTCACACTGCAAAACTGAAACCATGCACAAAGTATAATCAACAAGAAATGTCCCTTCCAAACTATCACACACTTTGGTATATAACATAATATAACCTTGACCCATTAGGGTCGTGCAGGTGTATGGATGGAAGCACTAACACAAAAAATCCATCATCTTGCTGTTTTATGCTTGCTGAATATGTGTATGATAACTTAGTCCTTTTCATTTCTTGATGTTTTCATTTTAAGTTCTCATTTGCCATTCTCTTTTTTTGATGCCTCCCCCCCCCCCCCCCTTCCATGTCTACAGTGAGAGCCCACCTCTGGAGTCTGATAAAGAAAATAGGCAATACCATATATGCTGATGAGGGAACCAATTATGTCAATGAAGACATACTAAACTATCAAGTATTGTATTTAATCACATACAAATGGTGCCTCACCCACTATAAAGATTGGCAACAATGTATCCACTGCTAACTAGGCAAATGTTCTGTGCTGAGGCCCATACATCTTTAACGGTGAGATCAGGCTTAACTCGTTTAGTCCCATGGAACGCATCATACCTTCACAGGTTCCTACATACTGGTACCATCGGAGCTGGAACTCTACAATAGCTGCTGAAGATGGGGACGGAGCACATATGGGAATGCCCTGAATGCTATGATGTCAGTTCTTGAAATTCAACTCTAATCTACCTAGAAACCCAATGAACTTACAATGTGCCGATTTTGTCTCTCTTGAGCACCTTTTGGGCCTGTGATGCTAAACCTCCTGGGACTAAAAGAGTGAAACTTGTTCACCTGTGCAATAATACTAGTTTCTTCTTCTTCGCATTCATCAGCTGTAACTGAGGGGGAACTTCTAGTTGTTCGTCCACCTCTGGACTTTAGTCTTGCTCCAGAACCTGAGTGTTTCGTAAACATCTGTTTTACACGACTTATTTGTATGCAGACTGTTCATTCCTTGCCTCTCAGGCAGATGCACTCCGACATCGAAGAAAGCTCCCAGTTAGTTGACCTATGTCACGATTGTTGGGGAGGCAGTGGGTCCAGTCTTGTTACCCCCTAATGGGGCCCTGGAAGCCATAAGAGGAATAATAATAATAGCAATAATTACTTTTATTATTATGAGCTAAATTAAAAACAGAAATAATATATTTGAAACATTTAATGCATAATCAACTGCTACAGAGAACATTGATTTATGGGGGAGGGAGGTGTCTGCTCCCTAAAATGTATTTGAGGGGGTCTCAAGGTGCCTTAGCCCTTGGCTTCTGACGCCTACAGATACAACTCTTGTGCCACTACGTGAAAGCCATAGTAACGGTTTCTCCCTAAACCACCCACCAATGGAATTGAACCCTTGTTATTTTTAAACTTTCTGGGTTTATTACTGGGGCAAAATTCAATGTCAGAGCTGCCAAATGTGTGCCTTTCATCTGAAGATACATCTGACTTTTCCCCTTTCCTGTTAGTTTTATATTTCATGGGACACTGAACAGCCTAAATCATTTTCATCAACATATGTCGACACCCCCCCCTTTTCCCAAGCAGGCCTGCCCAAAGCATGTATGCCAACCAGTCCTCAGGCAGGGGCAGAACATGAGTAACCATGCAGCCTGCCATGCAAGGAGCCGATACATGATTATTTACGATTCTTCGATAGCGGGCTGACTATAGAATCATGATCGTGGCCTGCATTTTTTTTTTAAATCTATACAATACCCGGGCCTCCGGTTCATCACTGCTGACCTTTAAAGGACCACACAGGTTATGATTTACTTTTTTCTTTAGAAAAAACATTTCAATGCACAGCAAACGTCACAATTCAAAGAAAGCTAATCTATTAAATCGTTCAGCTGATTAAAAAATTACATTTGCAATCCAATCAGCTAAATAATTTATCTTTTCAATTTAATTAACCCCGAGAGACGACGAGGCCAAAATATCATCCTAATACAAAACCAGAAGGAAGGCTAGGCCGATTGGTCGGCCTTGTGTAATAAAAGCCTTGATATTGGCTGGCAGGTTTTCGCACAAGATCAGACTGATTCTTGCATTTCTTGCACAAGTGGGCTGTTCACTGACGGCTTTCGAGAAAGTTTGATGTGTTCTGTAATTTTACAGCGATTTTTTTTCTGGGGTTACCTGTGCCCAAAAAATGGTGAAAGGGACTTTTGCATCAAAACAACTGAAACATGGCTGTAGGCAGGAAAATGAGTAGAACCATGTGCTAGCGTGTCAGAAGGAAATCCAAGGGCCTTACTTCCCTAAAAAACAGGTGATCGTACTTAGTAAGGCTTCATCCATTAAAAGAAATGCACATGCAACACCCACATTTTTCAGGATAGTAATGTTTGCTTCCAAATTTTATTATAAAAATTGCTTGCAAATATTATGCAAATCAGAACAATCAATTTGAATAAACGAGATTTCAGTTTGATTCATAAATATTCTGTTAGTTGTTAGTTCATTCAATTTCCTACACTAAAATATATAGTTTTTTATGTTAATAAAACGCTTTATTTTGTTATAATTTTTTGTGTATGAACTATGAGAATCCCCTTCTGAAGGTTCCGTCGTCTTCTTGGCACCGAAACTCCAAAAAGGCTCAATCTCCAAAGACCAACGAGTTAGCAGACAATTTTTGCAGGTTTGAAATATTTTAATATTTATTTCAAAAATACAGATTTGCCACACCTACTGGTATTATATTATTTGCCATTTGTGCAACTGTGGCAGAAAATTATAACCGAATAATAATAATAAAATAATTAGCAGTCAGTACAACGTTAAAACAAACAAAACATGTACTTCTTGCTGGTGTTGGTGACTGTCGTCCCATTCTTGGTCTTTGTCTGCACATCATGGGTCTCGATGTTTGTTTTGTCACCCAGGACCGTGCTGGCGAGAGGAGAACTGTCTGTGGACATGATCTCAGACGTGAAGTGACAGTCACAGAGACACAATGCTCGAAATTACTCGACAAGAATCCTAATCCCAGGCTCCAAACACAAAAACTTCCAAGTTACCGCCAAATCTGCCACAGCAGACCGGAAGTTGGGGTCATGGCCACGAATGCATACATTGCCGAGTTCTGTATGTCATCACCATCATCATCATTATTTAGCAGGTCCTTTGCAGAACGTCGCTCTTATCACAGTCTGTCATAACCAGAGCTACCAATACTGGTTTTTCCCCCAGATCTAGGTTTCTATTTGATGCCTTGGGTTCAAACTTTGAAATCTTCGTTTTTTTTATATCATTATATCAAAGGGAGTAAATGTTTCGTTTCCTAACAAAAAATGTACTTTCTAACGATCTGGGGTTTTATTCTGTGCTTATGTATTGCTTGTTTTGTTTGTTTGTTTTCACTTTGGAAGGGTTTTTAAAAAAAAATTCATTGGCAGCCCTGGTTATAACAATAATGACCTAAATTACACCCATCTGTGATCGAAATGGTTACACGATGTAAAAAGTCGTAAATGTAGATTCTGAAATTACAAAGGACACAGTATAACTCAGTTACAGCTCTGATGGTTAAATACGAAATTATTTATATAAAAATTACTACAAAAGTTTGTAATAATGATAATCCTTTTTAGTCCATCTAGGTTATGGTTATGAATATACGGTATAGCAGTGGTTCTTAGTTCCACATGTTGTGGTGACCCCCAACCAAACAATTATTGTCGTTGCTATTTCATAACTTCGATGAATATGTGTTTTCCGATCGTCTTTGGCGACCGATGTGATCTTCTTCTTCGCGTTCACCAGCTGTAAACTCTGGAGGAAAGTTCAGGTTGTTCATCCACTTCTGGACTGCAGTCCTGTTCCAGAACCTGAGTGTTGCGTGTGCATCCGTTTGACAGGTCTGACTCATTTGTATGAAGACTGCTGGTTCCTTGCTTCTCAGGCAGATGCACTTCGACTCCGAAGGAAGCTCCCATTAGTCGACTCTTACGACATGCTTTTGGGTAGGCAGTGGGTCTATTCTTATTTTCCATATAATAGGGTCCCGGAACCCACACGGGGAAAAACTGACTAGTTTGACTTTCCTGTTTTGGTAGATTTTATGAAGTTGACAAAACAACAGGCTAATAAATCCGGATCCCTATTTATGAATGAAGTTTGTTTCGTCAATAATCGAATTCAAGTTTTGTTATAACTAACTGAGGTCTTCATTTCCTTTCTGCCGCTGGTGAAATCGTAGCGAGGTTCGTGTTCCGCCACTTATTCAGTTTTTCTCATTTTGATTTGATTTTCTTATTACAGTGTCTACTTAATAAATAATAACGTAAAGTAACAATGTTTTCGCATTGTCTTATAATTACGATTGTGGATTATGTGGTTAGCGAACAAAAAAGTAGAACAGGCATGTGTAAATAACCCATTTTCGATAGCGACCGGCATGCTTGCGGTGCATGTTGGCATTTTCTCTTTTAGTTTAAATTAGTGTTCTATTTTGTTTTGTTTTTTTATTAACTGTGGGTACGTTTATTTTTTTTTTCAGATGCCTCCTAAAGGACCATTACAAGCCGTGCAAGTATTTGGGCGCAAGGTTTGTTGAGCTTAAACTAATTTTTTCTCCCTAAATTTAAAAACGGCTCTCCTTCGAACTTCGTCCCCACATTAGGCCTAGGGCGGCGAAACAAATACCATAACAGGGCCTTAGTCATATGCAAATTGCGAAGTTCCTGCCCAGTTTTGTATCACTGTTGCTTTCACAGCACATTGGGCATTCCCATGCAATGTGTTCATTCCACTGATGCAGCAGCTACTCCAGGGTACGGCTACTAAATGTTCCCATGAGAAGTTGGTGATGTCTCCTGTTCTCTTGTCTTTGCTCCGAAGATGACACACATTCTTCACCATTCACCATCACCAAGCTCAACTCCCAGATCAGGCCATCCTGTTAGCATTTCATCATTTTTTATGAGCTATGCTATTGCATTATTGCTATCAATCCAATCTATCCACATGCATTTGGGCTTGACACTTGCAGCTTGTCTGCTGATTCATTAGCTTTTACTCTGGCATCTCAGATGTGTAGCTCCAGAGGATAGAGGCTCATTGTGGAGATGCAGGGTAATTGTAGAAGAAATTAAAAGGATGTCTTCTGATCTAGTGACACAAGAAAAACCCACCTGCAATGCACATTCATTATTCGGATAAACACACCAGAACCCAGCTGCTACTACAGAACTGTGAAGAGATTCTCCAAGAGTTCTCAGCTATCTTCCGAATAGCGCTCCCAAATTATCAAGGCAGAAAATATACCCTAACAGTGCCTCAGTCACGTGTCAGTTGCGCACTTCAGGTACTATACCGCTGCCTCAGAATTGCGAACTTTTGACGACTTCCGCCACCGCCAAGAGTATGCTGCATTAGCGGTGTGGATTGGGGCTAAACTAGATGGCTAGGACTCACGAGCAAATAAAATGAAGGCAGCTGCAGGAAATGCGGTAGCTGCTGCTCGTGAGTCCTAGCCATCTAGTTTAGTCCCAAACCATGTGGTGTGGGGCATATTCTTGGCGGTGGCAGAAGTCGCCGGTAGTGCGCAGTTGATACGTGGCTGAGGCCCTGTTGGGGTATATTTTCTGCCTTGATAATTTGGGACCGTTATTCGGAAGATAGCCGAGTGCTCTAAGAGTGGATTGATGATGTTTATGCCAGATAGTTCTGACTGCCCATATTTAATTTTCACATGGCAGAGTAGCGTGATAAAGTGTAATATTTGCATGTATAGTCGAGAATACTACCTTCATTTTTTTTTAAGGCGCATTGATACTATTTTCCCCTTGTGGTTTGGCAACAGCCTGATATAGGTTGTTTGTCAGTGTAGATAAGGGAAGAGTAAATGTTGTGTAGTTGAGGTCTGGGTTTGAATGGGCCCTGACTTTACCGATCTAGCTACAGTGTTTGTGTGTGTCATCACTAGTCAGCTCCTTCTGGCTGCAGTACCAGCTTGATGATTTTCCTGTTTATTGTATTATAAATCAAAAGCAAAATTCTCTTTCGTCAGAGTGAGATATAAGAGCGGCCGGTATCTGTATACAGTGGTAGTCCTTTATATAGTGATGAACCTTATGGCTTAAGAAAACAGATTTAAGAATGCAGTGAAATATTTTAAGTACAGCAGTGAGATAGTAAACATGCAATCAGGTAGCATATAGTGCTTTGTTATCATAGTTGCAGCTTTTCTTACAAATATCTAAGATATGTCTCTACCTCGACGATCTTTTCCTCCATGTCTGATTCCTCTTGAGTGCAAATCCTGCTTTAAAAAATGTCTGATCAGTTCCTGTTGCCGCATTCCTCTTCCAAATCAGTGAAGCATAAACTCTCTAACCAGTTAACGTCTTTTTATTTTGGTCTGGCATGTTGCTCGCTACATTACTGTGCTTGATTTTCCCCTTGTGGTTTGGCAACAGCCTGATGTACGGTTGTGTGTCAGTGTAAATAAGGGAACAGTAATTGTTAGGTAGTTGAGGTAGCTAGTTAGGAGATAACCAGCATTAAATACCTTAATCAGGGATTTGGTTAAAGGTGGCACCTGTTTGGACATATATAAGATACCAATCGAATAAATATACATATACGTAGTTGTAATGTTGTGAATTCCCTGGGAAATCCCAGAGAGTTCCTTATTGGTGGAGGGGGTGGGACGGTCAGAGGGCCAGGAAAACAAAAAGAAAGTGGAAAGCATGTCCTGCGTATTCCATGTTGGGTAAATAGAGATGCGGGGAAAACGTGGGACTTAAACGGAAGGTGTGAACCCAGAGAGGGTAGGAGGTCAGTTGAAGTTTGGACTTGGATGGGTGCAGACGAATGCAAGAGAACGGCTGAGAAGAATGCAGATTGTCTTTGTGTAATTGTGCAAGAGCAGAAATGGATGTCTACTGACTGCAAGTCTTGACTGTATAGGGACAAGAAACCAGATGTCAGCCTGATCCACATGTATGATCCACAAGGTTCTGGCAGAGAGCCTGATCCACATGTATGATCCAAAAGGTTCTGGCAGAGAGCCTGATCCACAAGGTTCTGGCAGAGAGCCTGATTCACATGTATGATCTAAAAGGTTCTGGCAGAGAGCCTGATCCACATGTATGATCCACAAGGTTCTGGCAGAGAGCCTGATCCACATGTATGATCCAAAAGGTTCTGGCAGAGAGCCTGATCCACATGTATGATCCACAAGGTTCTGGCAGAGAGCCTGATCCACATGTATGATCCACAAGGTTCTGGCAGAGAGCCTGATCCACATGTATGATCCAAAAGGTTCTGGCAGAGAGCCTGATCCACATGTATGATCCACAAGGTTCTGGCAGAGAGCCTGATCCACATGTATGATCCAAAAGGTTCTGGCAGAGAGCCTGATCCACATGTATGATCCAAAAGGTTCTGGCAGAGAGCCTGATCCACATGTATGATCCACAAGGTTCTGGCAGAGAGAATCACTGTGAGATAGTTGGAAATGTAATTAATCAGCCATGTGTAGCAACCACTAGAACACAAGTGAGCGACTGGACAGTGCAGCAAATAAAGATAAACAACTGTTTGTCATCTAGTGTATACCTAGTGACTTTATATAACTAAGGTCAGTATAACCCTAGATAGAGCCACATTGCAGTGGTAAAGTACCATATTTTTCCAAGTATACCAACAATAAAGTGTTTACATAATGTGTGTCTTATACTGTGGCAAAAGATTTGCACAGCTGAACCATATTGTTTTCCTAAATTGTCAGTCTCTAAATCAAGGTGGTCTTTTACATGGGATCATCTTATACTTGGAGAAGTACAGTATTTGAAAACTTTAGCTTCAGCAGATTTCTTCCATCTTGCTGACATGACAGATATCTGTAGACTTCTATGACATATTTACATATTGTGCTAGTATATTTATTGCAGTGAGAACAGATGTTTCTAGAATTGTACTTATCTTGCATTCACTTTTCTCATAATGAATGGCCAGGTGAAAGATTTTTCCCTTGTGGTTTGGCAACAGCCTGATGTAGGTTGTGTGTCAGTGTAAATAAGGGAACAGTAAATGTTAGGTAGTTGAGGTAGGGGCTTGATTCCATGGGCCCTGACTTTACCGATCTAACTACAGTTTTTCATCCAACACATTCTTGTGAACTTTGATACTGCTAAATGTTTTCTTTTTTGTGGTAATCAGTAATCACATTGCAGATCCTACCATTGAGGTGTAAAGTATCTGAGGGTAACATTTTCTAGATTGACACCAGATGAGGTATCAAGTCCCTTCAACACCATTCAAAACAATTTTAATATCTTGTATGAACCCCAGAGCTACACAAGCTGTGAAAGAATCATGGAAATTGGATCCATGCTTGTCAAGAATACTTGTCAACTCTGAAGACTCAGTAGAAACAGAACTGCCAGACATTTATTGAAAGCAAATTAGTTTTATTCACAAATTCTTATTTGAAATTAACCACTGAATGTGGCTGTGTCCTAGGTTAGTTTCTGATTTTCAGTTGCAATATAACCTGAATGGTAGTTCAACATCATTGATTATTGTGTGAACATGAAACTGTCCACAGAAAACTGCAACAGCAGTTGCCCACTGTAAGCGTGGAAGTGGACTCATCAAAGTCAATGGCCGCCCACTGGACCAGATGGAGCCCGAAATTCTCAGAGTCAAGGTATGTCTGTTTGCCCCTGCCCTGAAAATAATCCTTGCAAAGTTGTCATTGATGTTTACAGCTAAGATTTTGTTTATATGAGTCACTGACAAATGGTCGCAATATTTTTTTGAACTTTTTTCAAACAATGTGCCTGTTCCGTATAAAAGGCTTCTTTATGCACTACTGTTTATTAACACTTGGTTTTTTAGGGTAAAGTGTTGAGCTAAATGTAGTAGATAGTGTCGGTAAAATGTGCTTATTTTAAAGTCATGCCTATGACTTCGTCATATTTCTTGCTCCCATTTTTAAAAGGTTTGCCCTGAAGATGTAATGATTTCTCTTCCCCCCTCCTCCAGTATTCCTGCCTCAGCGGTTGAAAGGTTCTTGCTTTAATTGATTACTGTGACTTCAACTGACCCAGCCTTACAAGGCAGACAAAGAGTAGTAGCTACTCTACATGTACAAGTAATGCGAAGCAGGACTAATCTACTTGTCTCATCCTGGATCACTGAAACACAATAAGTTTAGTGTAAGCTGGTTGAAGACCTACGCTCTGTTTATGATTAGTTTGATTACATTTGTAGTAGCATTTTCTGTACATGTGAAAAATAATTAGAAAAGTTAGTGCAACATTTGACAAATAAAGCTGTAGAAACGGACACAACTGCACAGAGAGACTAAGTGAATACAATAATTATCAACACAGAAAGACCAGGTTTCTATTTATTTGTTGTAATTTTGCTTGTAGCTCCAAGAACCAGTGCTGCTTTTGGGCAAGGACAGATTTGCTGGAGTGGACATCCGTGTGAGGGTCAAAGGAGGCGGTCATGTGGCACAGATTTATGGTAAGTCGTCATCATCAGCGTTCATCAGCAGTAAACTGTCAAAAAGTTCTGGGTCCTTGGCCATTTCTGGACTTGTTATAAGGAAGTGCTCTAGATTAGTTATCCTTTACATGATTATTCGGGGGGGGGGGGGTCTATCCTTTTTCTTCTTGTTAGTGTTAAATGGCTGTAAACACTAGTGGCACGGTGTGGTTGTTGTTAGGCCTGCTGCCCATTGACAAACTAGGTCGACCCAGTTTTGAGTGTACCAGGTGCAGTCCTGTGATGTAGTAAAGGTGGTTGGCATCATGTTGACCACATCTCCCACCAAGTGCTGGTTAGTCTATACAATTAGGTCTAGCCCTATATGCCCAGTGTGCCTGCAGGTGTGGGGAAAAAAGTCAATTTCTGTTCAATGTTTCTATTTAAATATTTTATAAACATGGTATTTTGAGATGCCTGTTGCTGTCCTCTGGTAAACATACATTAGTCTAGGGTTTATTCAAGTGGCCTGTTTTTGTGTGTGTCTAAGTAAGATACAGTTGTGGGTGGAGTCTTTTGATACAGGGGCACTGTGCTGACCAAACAATGTTACATTCTACTGTGAGTGAGATCATCATTTCAGATTATGTTTTAATGTTTTGTCACTTTGTTTTCTGCAGCTATCAGACAAGCCATCTCCAAGGCTATCGTCTCCTACTACCAGAAATGTAAGTCATCACCAACTTTTCTAGCTTATAAAATTGTGTAACATATTTGTATGTTATATAATTAGAAAGTTTTAATTGTTTAACAAACCTGCATGTTTTTCATGCCAAGGGCTTAGCAGATATTGTCAAATGGGTGAGAAATAATTAACGGGGCTGGGATATATCAACTAAATTTACTCAGGGGCCAACATTTTGAAAATGGGTATGGTCATGGCCACGTTGCTGAGCCCCACCATAGAAAGGTCAGTAATGTAATGATCCTTGGGCTAATTGCTAGATCTCCACAGGCTGTCAGTTGAGTATCCTTACCCTAGAGATTATTTCAGAAGTGCTCATCTCACCTATTTATGTTGTACCTAGTATTTTAATCCAAACAAAGCCAGATATGTTTTCCCTAGTGACTCTGTCTCTCCTTTTGACCCAGCCTGATCTGGGTACCAGGTACAAGTCCTGGGAGCTAGGCCGGTTTGAGTTTATATCACCCACCAAGTGTCGACTGGTCTATAAAATATAAGTTTAGCATGCTATGTCTAATTTGTCTAAAGCGTGGAAGAAAGGCCCTTTTCACTTTACTAATATTTAAAGAATAGTTAGAATGTCCCATAAGACTATTTCAAGAGGCACAAAAGAAACACTGTTGGTCTAAAAAAAATATAGGTCTAGCCCTATACGCCTAAAGGCATGGAAAAGGGCCCTTTACTTTTTACTACAAAAGAAACAGCTTTTATCTATATATATAAAATCAATGTTTGTGTATTTGTTTATGGGATATAGACTCGGAAACTACTGAACTGATTTAGCTGAAATTTTCAGGATGTTTATTTTGATACCGGATGTTTACCTATCATTGAAATTCAACCTGTCATTGTTAGAGATAGGTGACCACAATTTTTGGAAAAATCTTCTAAACTAATATTTCCATTTATAGTGACATTTAATTATAGCCATGTAAGTAAATGCGCATGCGCCGTAGTCAGAACGCTAGACTTCCACCATTCGCCTGCGAGATACGTACAGCTAAAGCCTTCTCTAATTAATAGAGTAGGCCGTGGTACAGCAAACAAGACTATCATCTCTATATTTGTGCAGGCAATGATTGCCACCATAACCATATTAGATAAGATTTAAATTTTCTGTCTTTTCAAACAACCTTCAATGAGTTGGAGAGTAGTCGATGAATTGGAAAGGGGGAGGGGCATCAAGGACTATCTCTACATCTACGCAGACAATGACTGCGACATTAACCATGCCGTTTCAATATCTGGAATATCTGTCTATGAGAAAACAATTGCCTGCGGTTTTGAGTTGTGCTATAATCGGGACATGGTAGTAGGAACACACATCTCAAATAGTTTTGTTCTCTTTTCGCTGCTTTGATGAAGTGGTTGCTTGGTCGAATGGTTAGAACACTGGGCTCCTGTGCGGGAGACCAGGGTTCGAAGCCGCAGCAAATTGTTTTTTTTACCCGGGGTCAAAATAAAATTCTCACCTGCGTTGTATTGGTGACAGCACTAGACATGTGTCCCTTAATACTAAAAAAAAACAAAAGGGCAGGTATGTGGGTAAACCAGTTAATAATTAAATTTGACCATTTCGCATACTTATGATATCATTTAAAACTTTCCGATTGCATGGTTACGCTGAAATTTCATAGCTTTCCATTTATTTTCATTAAGATTTAATTACTTCATCTGCGTTGGAATTTTAAGCGGTGCCATAGCGTTCATTTCCTAATTATGGTGTATTTTTCCTGTTTTCATTGCTTTTCAATTGGTGTTTTTTTCTTCTCCCAACTACTTTGATGAGTGGAAGAGTAGTCAGTGAATTGGGGGGGGGGGGGGCACTCTTTACTGAGAGAGCTTTAAGTCACAGTAACTGCCTTACCCACTCAAAGTAGTTGTTGTGGTTGGGCGGTTACACCGTAGTGCTCTCATGCGAAGACCGCCGGTAAGGTTATGGCGTTCTTCTGTCGGGGAGCGAAATTATACACCCTAACTTGACCAGTCCGTGGCGACAGCACTAGCCATGCGACGCCAAATCTTCTGGCTCACAACTCCCTGTCTACTCCGATGGTAAAACAGATGGCAGTGACATTATTTTAGCTATTGTGGTGGTGGTCGTGGTAGTAGTTGTACTAGCACTTGAAGAGCGATGTGGTAAATATTACACTAGCCCCATTTACTACCTATTACAATTCCTGCTCCCCATTTTAGTCCGAAAGGACAGGGATGTCAATGTCAATTACAAACAAAAAAAACAACGCCTGGTGATGATTTTCAAAACCTTCAAAGAGGGAGAGAGCAGTAGTCGGGAGGGAGGGGGTAATGACTGACATTGTTAACTTAAAGAGCTAAACACATGATTTTAAAGTTCTTATTAGTTAATTTGTTTATATTTTACTAACGCTCCCTCCGCTATTCTAATTTTTTTACGACTCACTTTATTATTTACAAGTACAGTAGTAGCTTAACTTCCGTCTCCTATAAACATGCAAACAGCTTTAGCATGTGATAACCAAATAACCATTTTTGTTACTGTGCCAATAACACCATTTAAACTACCACTCTATAAAGACACAATTCATATGGTGCGTAATCTAAAGTTGGAAAACCAGACTATCTCTATATCTGAGCAGACAATGATTGCGACAGTAACCATATTAGACACGAGTGATTTCTATTTTCTTTCTTTTCCATTTAGCCAAACTATGCCACAGCAACGAGCGTTTAGGTACAGCTAGTTATTAATAAACTGATATATATATATATACACACACACACACACACATGTATGTATATGATCTACACCATGTAATACACATTGCCGGCTCTGAGCTTGTTTCTGTGTGTTTATCTCTCAGCATCCGCTGTCATCTGTGGCTGTGTTTAACCAGCATGTTGTTGTTTCAGATGTGGATGAGGCCTCAAAGAAAGAGATCAGGGATGTGCTGATTCAGTATGACAGGTCTCTGCTGGTTGCAGATCCCCGTCGCTGTGAACCAAAGAAGTTCGGAGGACCTGGAGCTCGTGCCAGATACCAGAAATCTTACCGTTAACCTTTAGGATATCTGTTTTTGTGTGGGGAAAATAAAATCCACTGCCATTGACATTTATTTTGTGGTTGGCTTTGTTGTTTCTCCACTTCAACCAGGTCATGGGGTGTAGTTAATTAGCTGATGTTTATCGGATCGTTGGAGATGTAATTCTAAGTTTATCTAATGTGTTGTATGAAACAAATTATATATGCAAATCAGGCTATATACAATTATGAAGTACGGATTCAAAATGGGAGAGTTAAAAAAGACATGAAGCTTTTTTGAAATGGTTTAGTATAAATATAAAATGAATTAATAGAGAACTGAAATGAAAGTATTGAGTCAAATCAGACAGAAAAGCTTGTTTACACAGATAAGCAGATCCTCTGATAGTGCTGCATCATAGAGATTTTTTAACATCGTATATTAAAGGACAGCAGACTTTCCCTGAGCTGAGAGTTTAATGTAGACATTAAGGGTCATGCTTCTGTGTGGTAGTGTTTGTTAGCGACACTTCCTTTCTTGAACGGTGTGTGAAGTCTTGTTATGCACCTGAGAGGGACATAGTTTTTACCCCGCCAGTTATTTTCAGCAGTTTCAGATTCCACCAAAGTTGACAGATGTCCATCTGAGAGTAGGTGTCCTTACCTAACAAATGTCTTATCTAAGAAGCTCTACTTTCTGCTAAGGAACAAAACACTATTAGTAAATGGGACTTAGTTTTTTCAAAGACATCTGTGAAGACTAGTTATTGGACGATGCCACAATGTGACAAAAAATACTTTTGGCTACGACTGAAATAAAATTGCCAGACATCATAACCTCTCAACAACTGCACACAGAAGTGTCATATTTCTGACAGTAACATAACAAACTAAACGAAGAAACTCAAAATGACAGGTACAGCACTGCATTCATGTTATTTAATGGCAGTAGATGATAGCACTAATAGATGCTTTTGTTCACCAACATGAATGATGATGATATAATCAATGAAAAAGATGAAACAAATGCCTGTATCTTCAAGTCGCATAAGGCAGTCAGAAAAGCAGACACATTTACGAAGAGCTCTATATGGTGTATGTGCACTCATTATTTCACCACTACACTTGTAGACAAAAATCAGGCAAATAATATGGGCTTTGTTTTACACATGACATAAATATAAAATAAGACGATAAAGACAGCATCATAATGTTACATTGAAATGACTTGGGCAAGTGGCAAATCTGCCAGGACTGAACAGTATTCAATCTAGGCCTCCTGTCAGTCTGTTGTCACTAGTGGATACATCTTGGTGACACTCACAGCGGTCAGTAAAACTTCTGACTGGTTTATTGCACTTTTCAAAACCTCATTTTCCCAAACTCAAGTTGTCTGAAACTTGTGCATATGTTTATGTACCCACAATTAAAACTAGAAAAATAATTTGGCTGGAAAGTGAGCCATGGTACCAGCCTCACAACACTGGTGTCTGGACACGGTTATTGAAGTATACACACAGTTAATAGATGAAGAAAACTAGTGAAACAGCGGTTAAAAAAAACATGCTAGATTTTCTTCAAGCTATGTTTACAGAGGCACACACAATAATCAGTTTTACACACAAATGCTGGTGTGAAACAACTCTAGTAGAACACAAATGTTAACCTGATATAAACAGACGTAAACTTACTGTCTAGCGCAACAAATGCACCTAGTGCAAAAAAAAAAAAAACATGAATAAATGCAGAACAATGTTCATTAGATGACTTGACAAATGTATATTACATGGTTGCTCATGTTTGGGCAAGGCTTTCTCCTGTTATCAGACACTGATTTCATTAATGTTAATCTAGGATTTGCCATAAATATTCCAGTTATCGGTCTTGGACATGGAAGAACTGAATGCATGCTCTGTATCAAGATTATCATCCGCTTGCAAGGATTCTCAATTATGTCTGTACACTGAGTTTTGCCTTATTGCCGTCTCAGTAGTTCTTTCTTCCTTACCTCACAGTTCTGAATGTCATGTGGTGTCTTAATTGTAGAATTCAATTGCAGTCGTGGGACCTTCCAGTATTGGTTTTGGCTGAAGGAAGTTGTATGGGGCGTTTAGTTCACATTCATCTTTAGCTGGGCAGGACTGTGATAGGTCACTCTTTCACAGCACTCTCAAGTATCAGTCCTACAATTGTCATGTAGATACTTTAACCTGTTTTCTTTTGTACACAGCAAATCATGACCTTGTCTTGAAAGTGATCCTATTTCACAGTTTTTGGGTTGGCTCTTGTTCTAGCATGTTGAGATTATATACTTCAGGGCAGTGTTTTACAGGACTAGTAGTGTACAGACAACCTTAATCTGCTTGCAGTTTTATTTAAACAACAAACGTGATAGAAGAAGCAGTCATCTGAACCCTCCACTGCTTCTTCTCCTTCCTCAGTAATGTACAAAAATACGCATACTAGTTTCTTTCTGTCTACTTTTTCATTTATCATGTGTTGTGCGTGTGCATTCCCTTTTGTGCGCCATCTACTGGAGCCTAGGTTACAAGGGGTGTTGATGCATGTAGATCAGGTAAACTTGTGACATTTCACCGCCAACAAAGGTGGTTCTTGAAGGTCTATTTCAGTCTCAATATAATCCTGTTTTGTGTTCCCTATCCCAACTGCAAATAATTATCCTAATCAACTGTGATCTGTTTCTGCAGCAACTGCAACCCTCAGACTTACAAATAAGAATAAACAACACATGGGTGATGCTGACAGGAAAGCTAATGTTGCTTTTGCACATACTGTAGGATTCAGTCATAACACAACAAGGAGGTCACATAAATGATACCAAATGAGAGAGAAATCTGCCTCGGTCATGTGCGCTTAGACAGGTAACAGGAGAATTCTTGCTTCCCTCACTCAGGTTGCTAGCTTTAAAAAAAAATTTTCTCATGCAGCCAGAAAAATAATTTCATGCATTAACATCTGCTGCATGATATAATTTGATATGCTTCTGTATCCAATATGGTGCAGCTATGTGATGGAGACATGCACTGCGGGCAATTCAAGAAAAACACTCAGGTTGGACAAGACAGCTTATACGTAGAATCACTAATGGCAAGCAACATATTTGAGACATTGTACATATAGAATATAGATATGACAACAGTTGATTACTGTTTAGACATGATTTTGTTATGACAACATGTATTTCTGACAAATTATGATAATGAATTTGACAACTGGCATAATGGGCGTTCAATATTTTAGTACGAGTCATTGTGTTAGAAATATCCTGATTGAATTGGCACAGACAGCTACTTGAGGAGAGCTTTGATCTCATCCTTCTCGGCGCAGTCTATATAGCTGGCACCATCTGGGGACTTTCCACTTTTATTGGCACCCTGCAACAGAAAAATAATACCCACTTAAACTTAAGTCTAGGAGATTAACATGATCAACTCTAAAAGGGTGGGGCGGTTCATTCTGAGACAGTAAACACTAAGAGTGGGAGACAATGAACGCTTACAGGATCTCTTCTTGAATCCTCTGTGTTTGAGAGCTGAAGCAGAGAGTCCTAGTTGTTCTTGTTCCAGAACAAGTAAGCATGTAGAGCCACTTGACAGATCTGGCTTATTGGTATGCAGACTTTCTCACACAGATGTACTCTAACTGTGGGGGGGGGGGGGGGGGGGGGGGGGGGAGAATGTCAATCCTGTCTACAATGGCCAGGCTCATGAAAGGAAACTTGAAAATGACAAGGTGGAGAGTATCTTTTCCTTGATTTAGGCTCCTACCAAATATCGAACTGTTTCTCCTCCTCTACCCTTCCTTCGCCAAGCTTCCTAATCACAGTTCCGCAGATTAATTACAATTAAACCTTTGTGTCTATTTGCAAAACCATCTTTTTTTTTAATGGGACACAAAATTTGCTTGTGCAAAATACCCCAGTAACATAACAAAATCTGTTTATTCGGCCGTGCTCCCCTCCCCCAAACAAAGCTGCCATTACTGCTTTTATTTAACGTTTTTGTAGTGTAGGCGGGGGAAGTCTCTGAGCCTAAGCATTTACGGCCTCGTGGCTAGTGCTGTCATCACAGACTCTGTAGGTTAGGATTTCATTCTTAACCTTAGCAGAAATAATCCACAACCTTGCCGGCCCAGGTAATCTGTTTGTCCTTCTCAGGACTGGCAGATTCCCCTCCCAAACATGAGGAAATCAGCCCTACCAAGAGCCTTAACCCTTTCGCTGCTACGTTCCCGGAAATAGTTGTCCTCCCTGTGCTAAGCAATGTGAAAAATAAAGTCTCTGCTGTGCGCAATACTTTTCTATCCTCTAAACGCAAAAGATGCGTCCGCGGTGAGGGCTATGTTTTGTACACCTAAAAAATTTTACCCTGGGGAGTTGTGTGGTTGGTCCGAGTGGTGACAAGTCAGAGGCACGATGGTGCCCCACAAACTTAACTAAAGGAGCTATCACCCTTCGGGAAGGGGGGGGGAGGGGAATTAATGGGGGGAACTGTTCCCAGTCCGTATCCCAAAATTTAATTGACGAACCTACCACGGCTGCCACTTTAATCATACTTACATGTAGTCACCATGTTATTACATACCAAAATAAAAATATTCATAATAATACTCAAGTCGTCCGTTGCTGAAAAGTAGCATGAACTCAAAGGAAAATTTACAATTAATAAAAAAATTTAAAGAAAACGTCGGGGGTTGAACACATGACCCTCCGATTCTAAGGCGAACGTGATACCAATTACACTATGCAGCCGCTTAACGTCTTGCGCTGTGCAAATGATCATAATGAATGATGTGCGCAGACTATCAACAATGTATCTGTTTGTAGTCTATCGCCGCCTGCATGAGCACTGTTGTCTAAGAAATGCTTGAGATTCTCAACAATAGTAAAAATATGTCTCTCCACATTATTTTACGGGAGTTTTTGGCAAACAGTCTTTGCTCAAGTACTCTATTTTGAGTTTCTTTGTTCTAAGCATTAGCAGACAGACAGAAAAAAAATTAGTTCGTCCGAATCTGTGTCTGTCCATCGGGAAAGACGAGAAATTTTAGTGACTTGACTGTTTGAATTTACAGTAGCAGAAATACAGATAGAGCTGGAGTCATCAAAATCATGCACTACTGGTTTCAAATCATCGGTTCATCAAGATAACTGATCAATTTATTGCCGTTTTGGTGGCGCTTTATTGTCGCTGCTCTCTGATTCCGACGATGAGGACGTCGGACAGGCAAACAGTTTTTTTTGGACACGCCGGTTTCAGCAGTCGATACTGATGGCCTAGTCAAATCTTCTTGTTCACTGTCAGAAGTATTCATTTCAAAGTCATCGTCGCTATCACTTTTGACAGAAACTCCATCAATTCTTCATTAACTTTAACAAGTTTTCTTGCCATTTTGTACTAAGTGTAAAATAATCCAAAAGCACAAATATATATCAGGGCACAAAATACACAGATCACCGACCACGCTGTCACGGTAAACAAAGCAACGGGATAACGCAAAATGCAGTAAACACACCTAAAAGTACGTGCCATTGCTTTTAATCATATGTAAATAGGTCAGTTTAATCTAAATATAGCTAATGTATATTGCCCTTCAGCCAATAAAATACGAGGTAACAGAAATCTGTAAGAAAAGTCCAAAAACGGCTTAGGACGTCCATAGCACTGGGGGTCAAGAAAAAAAATAACGTCCAAAGACGGGCGTAGCAGCGTACGGGAAATCGGGAAAAGACGTCCATAGCAGCGAAAGGGTTAAAGCCAGACCAGGTCGAATGTGTTTAAAGCAAATAAACAAAACTCAGGTGAAACTGATCGCCACAAATAAACAAAATTCATATAAGACAGCAAAGAACCCTCGGACGGCTCAAAGAGAACGAAGTTTGACATTTTTGTTTTTCAAATCAGATTCAGATCCACAACCTTAGCGAGGACTCGAACTGGCTCTCCTATATAAAAGCCCATTGTTCAAACAACTGCTTCTTCTGCATTCACCCTTAAAAGAAAAGACGGCTGCGATAACAGCATCTTTTTGCCCAGTACATCTGATTTGAGCAAACGACCACCCACCCCTTCCCCTATAAGGCCCGGAGCCCATATGAGGACTTCTTGTTATCTGTGATTTTGTCATAAACTTTACCTGCTGGTCTAACAGCTTTTTATGTCATTTTTTGTACACAGGAGGTATTTCAATAGTATGCACGTAGTGCATTCTCGAAATATTGCACTACAAATTTTATTCTTAAGACATTTGTGGAGCAGGTAACTATCATCTGATGAGCAAAAACAGTGATACAAACACCTAGTCTTCATCTACAAGTTCACCTGCTGTAAACTCCAGCAGAAAGTTCTGGTTGTTCGTCCACTTCTGGACTCCAGTCTTGTAGAATTTTAGTTTTGTGTGCATATTCGTTTTAAAGATTTTGCATATTTATAGGCAGACTGTTGGTTTCTTGCTCCTCAGGCTCATACATTCTGACTGAGGCAAAACCCCTATTAGTGTACTCTTATGTTAGGCAGGCAGTGGGTCTATTGTTATTTTCCCCCACAACTGGGCCACGGAAGCCACGCAGGAAGAATCCACAGAGGCTGACATTCTCTTACCTTCTCCAACAGCAACTTCACACTGGCCGTATGTCCCTCAAAGATGGCAGACAACAACGGGGTAATGCCATACTTGTCAGTAGCCTGAAATATACAAGAATTGCCTCAAGTACATATTATGTCTGATAATAAAGTCCATTTTCTGTCCTAGACTACAGACACTAAACAAAACAAAAAAAACACCTTATGAATGCCCATAGGCATCTATGTGGGAAATGTCATATGAGACTATAGTGGGCATGGAAGTTCACTACAGTAAACTAGCGTGCAAAATAAGCAAAGGTAATCAAACTCCAAGGTCTACAGGCCACACGCTGAACATGTACAATAAGATTACACAATTTTCTATTCTTCAAATTTGTTCTCCATTAAACCTGGTGCAAAAATACAAACTATTATGAGTGCTGGTTGTCCGCTGTGTGATGAGGATAATCGGTCAATTAACTAAATAGTTATGAAGCTATCGAATGTTTGTTAAGTCTATATAATGGAATATTTGTTAAGTCTATATTATGGCCAGAAAAACACATTTTCAGGTTGCCTTTTTTGCACAGCCATACGATAATGAGGTCAAATAAGATTACCCAATTGTTGCTCTTGAAATTTGTTTCCTCATTCAATTTGGTAAAAAAAAATACAAAATACTATGTGTTTATGTGCAGGGGTGGTAGTCAGTGGGTTAAAGGGCAAACACAGAAGCAGAATGTTGAATTAAGAATCGACATAAAAGCACTCAGGGCGCTCCATCCCCCATCTTCAGCAGCAAGCGCAGAGTTAAAATTCCAATGGTACCAGCAACAGTCTGATTGTATATCCGTCTCGCCCCTTCCCCGAGTTTCGAGCGTCTGCCAGATGCTCTTGTAACTCCTTGCAGTGCCATTCTCCTCAGACCGTAATGATCTATCTGTGCCTCGGCACTGTTCACTGGCTCCCAAAGGGCCATCACAACATCCAGCTTGTCATACATCAGTTCACCACCAAGTGGTGCAGAACCAGCCAGTCTATCCACCTGCTCATTTCCCAACACACCGGCGCAACCAGGAAAAAAATATCCAAAGGATGCTAACTACCCGGGACCTCTGAGGTGATGCTTGCCACTCTGCACGGAGCATGCCTGTCTCCACCTTTCTCAGCATGCTCTGTGCGTCAGTTACAATGACGACATGTGTGCAGCTGATTTTAAAGCCAACGGAAGGCAGCAGTGACTGCCTCCACCTCCATTCTCAAACTATACGTTGTGATATCATATGCCAGGCTTTGTTGCGCCATTGGCCTTCGCTATGAACAGAAGCAGAAGAAAACCCAAAACCTCCAGGTCAGCAAGTAAGCATCTATCCACAACAGCACTGTGGCTCCCTAGAGAAATAAGCCAGGCAACACACTCTGCAATATTTTGTTTGTATCCACACTATTCAAATTAACAAGGAAACATTGTTCTGATTAAAGAACTAGTCTACCAAAGGTTTGGTGATACTTGCTTAGGACTCTACAATCCACTGGGATCTTGTTACCACACAACGGTTGGAGTCTCTGAGAAAATCTCGCCAATAGGAAACAGTTGCACCCCCCCCCCCCCCCACATTCTGGGGTATGGGTATGAACAAGTGGATTGGCTTGCTGGCAGGGCACGGTAGGCACAGGAAAAGCAATGGACCGAGACAATGTTCTCAAGAAGGTGATTCTGGAGAAGATGGTGTATCAGCAACCTTGACAAGACTACAAGAACTTTATGCAGGTGTGTTGCCAGATATACAGGCAGCCAAAGAAAAATACAAAACCAACAAAGAACTAAAGATAAGGGTGAGAGTATCAACTTCATTGCTCTGGGGTTTATTCCATATGGCTCGGGCTCTCTCTGCAAAGCAGCCAGCAGCCTGCCGAGAGCGCTGCACAGAGCACGAACTCTCTAGCTAGGGCGATGATTCCCAGGGATCTCTGTAAAAATAGTACTCGTGAACTGAATAGCGCAGCCGGAGAACAAAACCACGACCCTCACAGCGTAAGGCAATCAGTTTGACCACTTCGCCATGGAGACCCTCACAGCGTAAGGCAAACAGCTTGACCACTTCGCCATGGAGACCCTCACAGCGTAAGACAAACAGCTTGGCCACGGAGACCCTCACAGCGTAAGGCAAACAGCTTGACCACTTCGCCACGGAGACCCTCACAATGTAAGGTAAACAGCTTGCCCACTTCACCACGGAGACCTTCACAGCATAAGGCAAACAGCTTGCCCACTTCACCACGGAGACCCTCACAGCGTAAGGCAAACAGCTTGACCACTTCGCCATGGAGATCCCAACAAAGAACTGGTGTCATCAGTCACCACATGCTGTGTAAGATACTTATTGACTTGTCCCATGTGTGATGAGGATAACCGGTCGATTAACTAACTCCAGTGGGAGATGAAGAACACAGACAACATAAAACTCACATCAATTGTAGCACCTTTAGACAACAAGTATTCTAAAACTTCCGTCTGGCCGTAGTCTGCAGCATAATGTAGAGGAAATCGACCTTGATACTGCTTGTTGACATCTACTCCCTGAAAGATAAACAGTAAAAGCAGAAATTAGATTAGGTATATCTTGTGTCTCATCTGTCATTCCAGTAAAGTCCTGCTCAGGATACTTCTAAACAGATTAAAGCAGAGGAAAAGGCAGGTTTCCGTGCTGGACGAAGGTTGCATATCATCAGAGCAATACCCTCCAAACAACAGTAGGAGTCTGTCAGGGCTGCCTCCTCTTCCCAACACTGTTTAATATCTTGTTAGAAAGATTTATGACTGACGTCCTAGAACAACATCATGGAACAGTTAGTATAGGAGGTCCAACTTAAGGTTTGCAGATGACATCAATGGGCTGGCCAGGGAAGAACTAGAGCTAGTCAAGCTTGTAAATCTGCTCAATGAAACAATGTAGAAAAAAACAACAAAAGTAATAACTAATAATCCAGCTGGCATAACTTCACCAATCTATAATAAAGGCCACACATTAAAGTCAATCATTTCAAATATTTAAGAACCATTTTAAGTGACCTGGGGTCAAGACCAGAAATCATGTCTAGGATTGTCCAGACATCAGTCCTTGCCAAACTGCAAACAATATAGAGATATAAAAACATTTAATGCAAAACTAAGATTTGATTGCTCTGAGAACAAGCTTTCAGTACTTTCACAAATGGCTGCGAAACCTGGACCTTAACTGCTGGACTCTAAAGGAAGATACAAGCATTGGAAATGCGATGATTCAGAACAATACTTGGCATTTCACAGAGACCACATTACAAACAAAGAGGTTGGCTATATAATTATACAGCACACTAGCAACTATAAACTTCTTTCAACTATAGTGAAAGGCGAAAAATACAATGGTATGGACATGTGATAAGATCTACTGGCCTCTCAAAAACAATACTGCAGGGCTCAGAAGAGGGAAAGAGGAGAAGAGGCAGACCAAGAAAGACCTGGTTACAGGACTTGATTGACTGGACAAGCCTCAGGCATGCAACTATGAGGTACATCGCAACTGACCACCAAAGGTGGAGAGAGAGCTGATCAGAGAGTCAAGAGAAACTGGTGACCCAACACTGTAGTGTTACATGATGATGATATCTTGTGTTAGCAGGAGTATCATGGAGCAGGGCTGGCAATCTAAAAGGCTGTCAAAGGCTGATGACAGAGTCTAAAGCCATGTCAAGTGGAAAGCAAGGGGAAACTACCACATTATTATCCCAAGAGACTTATCATGAACGCCAAAATTGAACAAATTGTTAAAAACAAGAACAGCAAAAGGCATGTTACCAGGAAAGAGGGGGCAGGGTCCGACCAGTACGAATTTATATGAATTTATTCATATCATACATAACGACTAAATATTTCACAATAAATAAAGGATCCTATCTGAACACTGTCATCATGTTGCATCATGGTATTTAACCCACACACTGGCTTGACATTTGTTTTTTTAAACAATGCAAAATTTTTTTGTTTTTTTTAAAAACATTTATACTAAAGACTTCTTCTTTCTCTTCTTACTAAATGCATATGCTTTGTGCTGATAGTGTTGTATTTTACTACAAATGATAGGCAGTTGAGCTATGATGCATATTGTATTCATTTTAAATAATACAACAAAGAGAATGTCTGTAGTCACTAGCAGAATTCAGAGTAATGTTCTAAGGACTGTTAGACAAATCAAAAACAGCTGTAATCCAGATAATCCCTTTCACTGCAGCTTACCTGGCAATGAAGAGGCCGACAAACTGGTGAACAATGTAAAAACTACCTCAGCTTGACACAGACATAAAAAAGAGAAACAAGTGCAACACAAAGCAGTGAAACCATCAACAAATTATTTTATCATTGCACAGAAGATAGCAAGTAGCAATTTTCAGATTCTGAAAAGAGCATGAGTAAAGAATATACCATGTACTCTGAAAGGCAGGGTAGGAAGTTAGTAGATATAGCTGTGTTAAAATCTCAACTACAAAAATAAAAGATAGAAGCTACTACCGTATATAACTGAAATTAGTAACATAAACGATACAGATTTGTTTTCTGAAAAGACGGAGAAGAAAACAACGTTTGCACTAGACGTTTTATCTGTGATCATATTTAACAACTTCCAGCTGACAGCTGCCTTCTTTGAATAAAGTCACGCTGACTTCTGAAAGTCTACATACTGGCAACTGAGTCAAACACCCCTGGCTGTCAACCTAGTGAGCTAGCCGCAGTGTCACAACAGCTGATCAGAATGGGCAGGAACATAATACAAGCGGGTATTAAGGTCCTGAGCTGACAGTAAACTGGAACTTAGATATGATAAATAACTATCACGTGATGTTGTGTATCAAAGCGGTCTTTCAGAAAGTTCCCATTATAGTACATCTGATCCAGTTAGTGTTATTCCATTAGCTATATTTTGGCTATCTTCCGAATAACGGTCCCAAATTATCAAGGCCGAAAATGTATCCTAACAGGGCCTCAGTCACGTGTCAATTGTGGACTTCCGGCGACTACCGCCAAGAGTATCTCCAATGCCACTACGCGCTGCGTGGATTGGAGCTGGAGCTGGGACTCACGAGCAGCAGCTACCACATCTCCTGCAGTTTCCTTCATTTTATTTGCTCGTGAGTCGCAGCCATCTTGTTTAGCCCCAATCTACGCCACACGTAGTGGCGCGGGAGATCCTCTCGGCGGTGGCGGTATAGTCCCCGGAAGTTTGAAATTCGGCGGTGGCGGTGTAGTCCCCGGAAGTCCGCAAGTGACACGTGACTGAGGCCCTGTTAGGGTATATTTTCGGCCTCAATAATTTAGTACCGTTATTCGGAAGATAGCCCTATATTTTTATAGTATAAATTTGTGACTTATTAACTAAAGCACTTTGGTCAAACCTATAAACATAGGTTCACGCTTCCCAAACTGACAGAAAGGGGCATGTGATATACTGAAGGTAGGTAAAGTGAAGGCAAATAGCCCCCCGCCAGGTCAAGGCCTACTGCCTACCAGGTAAAGTGAAGGCAAATAGCCCCCAGCAAGGTCGAGGCCTACTGTCTACCAAGTAAAGTGAAGGCAAATAGCCCCCTGCCAGGTCGAGGCCTACTGCCTAGCAGGTAAAGTGAAGGCAAATAGCCTCCACCAGGCCGAGGCCTACTGCCTACCAGGTAAAGTGAAGGCAAATAGCCCCCGCCAGGCCGAGGCCTACTGCCTACCAGGTAAAGTGAAGGCAAATAGCCCCCGCCAGGTCGAGGCCTACTGCCTAGCAGGTAAAGTGAAGGCAAATAGCCCCCACCAGGTCGAGGCCTACTGCCTAGCAGGTAAAGTGAAGGCAAATAGCCCCCACCAGGTCGAGGCCTACTGCCTACCAGGTAAAGTGAAGGCAAATAGCCCCCACCAGGCCGAGGCCTACTGCCTACCAGGTAAAGTGAAGGCAAATAGCCCCCACCAGGCCGAGGCCTACTGCCTACCAGGTCAACTTCTGGTGAGAACCCTTGAGGCTGTCGAAATGAAATAAAGAATAATTTGGACATATTACCTGGCACTCACAGCAGGGATGGGGAGCTGCCGTGGTGTAGCAGCTGGATGCTCACCTGTGGATCTTAAGGTCATGGGTCAGGCCCTGACTGAGCCGGACCTGAAAAAAAGGAACCTTGGCACCCAGGTAAACCCAGCCTTGAATGGGTCTCAGGTAAAGGCAGCCGGCTTGATTGATGCTGACCACATCAGGTAAAGGCAGACGGCTTGATTGATGCTGACCACAACAGCCACCAAGTGTCAATTGGTCAATAAAATACAGGTCTAGCCCTGAACTCACAACATGCCTGGAGGCGTGGGAAAGGGTCCTATAGTTCTACATTACATTACTGAGTAGGGCCAGAAAGAATCTGGGATGAGAGGACAACTTTGACATTTAAAAAAAACTTAAAGAAATTATCAGGCCGGGATCTGAACCTGATGCTCCCAAATTATGACACTGACAGTGGTCCCAGTGCCTCACTAATGGTAGAAATCTACTTCCAAACACAGTTAACCCTCTTAGCACGGACGGGCCGATTATCGGCCGGCGGATGTCTTGCCAAAAACACGGAACGGCCGATGATCGGCCCGATCGTGTTTCGCCTCGAACCGCTAAGAAATCTCCTACTTTGAAACACTGAAAGTGATTCATTTATATTAACTGCTGTATCAGCTTTACACATGACGACTTTCGAGTGTTTGGTATCGAAGTGAAAATTGTTGTTGAATTTTTTAGATAGTGACCTGAACCGCTAAAAGTATGTCTGACTCGTATGTTTCTGCCCCTAAACTTGATGTTGATAAAACATTTGAATCAAGTGTTGACACTAATTCTGTTGATACTGATGCAGAATTTAGTGTTAGTAGTTATAGTGGGAATCAGATGGGGACGCTGTTGTGTTCAGACCACAGCCCAACCATGGCTCAGGGTATATCCACCCGAAGGTGTTGACACTCCGGCACATCCATTTATAGTGCTGACTGATGGTGAAAAACACATGTCACCTAAAGATATTATTGCTGTTTCACATATATATACATGTTTTTGACTATTGAATTGCTTACAACATTTGTAAAAAGGCCAAAGATCAATAAAAAGATTTCAAATAAAAAAAATTTTTGTTTTTAGTTTTATGTTTCAAGCATTGAAGTTGAAAATTCAAATTCATATTTTCTATTTTTAGATATGCAAATGAGATAATTTGCATATACATCAATTAATTTTAACGATATTGTGAAAATCACGAACTTCAATCTATATCCTTCAAATAGATATATTATTTCATAGGGGTCAGAATAACAGAAATCTGTCAAAAAAATTAAATAAAGTAATAACCAAATTCACTGAAAAAATGCTCCGTGTTTTTGGCTAGACCTCTGAAAAACTTCCCGTGCTAAAAGGGTTAAGTAGATAACCCCATAAGGTTCTCTCATATCATATCTATTTATTTATTTTTCTTTTCAATGTCTGTGGGTGTTTTTCTCCTAACTGTAAGGCAATGCTAATGCTTTTTGTAGAAGTGATCTTAATCCTTAGGTCCCAGCAATATAGTTGTCTGAGAGAAACCATCAACTTAATGAGTGATCAGTCTACAGTAAGCTTCGCATTTCAGCAGCACCATAAGGCACGCAGTTGCATCAAGTATACAAGTTAATCATTCGCTGTTGTTATTTATCATCAGGAAGCAGTAGTTTAATCATCACTTCTTAATCATACTTCAATGACTTCAGTCATTCTACTTATACTTCATTCCCAAGAGGGATATCCGCGCGATCTTGTCTATGAACACTGACAGTAAATATTCACTAATCCTTTCTTTACCGTAAACAAAAACACTGATCACTGCAAAGGTATTTTCGACTCCAACTTTGAGATGAATTTGCTACTTCTTACTTACTTCAACTAAAAAAAAAAAAAAACTCTCGGAGAAAGGAAAAGGTTTACAATGCCAAAAACCAGGCAAGTTATGATAACTAGCTCTTACCTCTTCTTCCACATATTTCTTAACATCAATCAGCTCCCCATTTTTAACTTTCCATACAAGAGCCTGATCTTTGTCCTCTGACATGTTGGAGAGGAGAAAACTTTGGAGAAAGGTTGAGTTTCCTTGTACAGTCAGTCTAGGCCGGGTCGCTTGAACCGGAAGTGATAGCCTAGCGTCTGCTGGAATCAAACCAACCATCATCACACGGCCTCTCGGGGATGTCGTCATCATCCTGTGCTATACCGATAAACGTTGGCAATCATGTTGACCGATTGTTTATACGTTAAACCATAAATTATAGAGTCTCTAATCACATCCTCAATTGTAAATTGATTACTGATTGAAGAATCGATATCATAGCATAACTATAGATGTTCCATTTTCCACAGCAAATGTCTGAAGGTGTAGATACTAACACCTCCAGTAGCGTTGGAGGTAGAAATCCAACAGTTGAATCACGACAATTCACGCCCAGGTGTTCTGATTATCTATACAGATGGTTCGGTGGTGAGAGGAAAGAGAGGTGCCCGGGGGTTCGTAGCGAAAGCCAATGGAAAATCTTTAGTGGAAGACAGCCTAGCATACGACATCACAACATCTAGCATGAGAATGGAGGTGGAGGCGGTAACTGCAGCTTTCCGGTGGCTAGAGAGCAAGATGCAAACACATGTCGTAATTGTTACTGTCTCTGAAGGGATGCTGAAAAAGGTGTAGACAAGGATGCTTCGAGCAGAGTGGCAAGCTTCACTGGGAAAGTCACTGGTAGTGAGCATAATTTGGATCTTTTCCCCAGGTTATGCCGGCGTAGTGAGTAGGCCTAATGAACAGTAGGACAGATTGGCTGGATCTGCACCACTGGGTGGTGAACTGATACATGACAAGGCAGATGTGGTCAAGGCCCTTTGGGAACAATCAAAGGAATTAGTGGAGAAAACAGATTAGTATGACCTGGAGAGAATGAGGCACCTGGGTGTAACCAGAGGTTCTGGTCGGCTCACTACACTCAGAGGAAAGACAAGACGGACATTTAACCAGATTGTGACCGGTACCATCAGTATTGGAACTGGCTGCTGAGGACAGAGCACGCATGGGAATGCCCCGAGTGCTGTAGCCCATTAGTTGCACACACGTCGTAGTCTCCCTCTTATTCGTCCTTTCTTGCCAGATCCGCTCTTCCAGATTCACACATCTCAATGCGGGTTATTGGATCTCATGTCTTTAAGAGCTTGTGGGTAGTGCGGAGGCACAAATAGATCCTCACCGTCTCAGGACAATGTCGCTGCGAGAAGTTACCAGGGAATCTGGCCGCCTCTTAACCACGATCTTCTTATTAGAGACTGCCATGGGTCAACACTCAAGGAAAAGGCGAGACGGATATACAGACAATTAGTGACGCCATCAGATTTTAGAAGTCTGCGTTTGCTGCTGAAGATGGGGAAGGAGTGGTTATTGGAGTGTCCCGCGTGCTGTGAGGTCGATTCTTAATTGAACAGTCAACAAATACCATATCTTCAATATTTTTAGTTCATAAAATCTTTATAACTGGTGTTTACATGAGGATATAAGATGTCGGGTTCGACCTCTACTACGATTTAAAGATGTGTGCAAGTGGGGCATGAAGGCTACATAATCTGGGGATAGTTAGCTTCACTGGAATATGGTGCCAAGAATAGCACTGGGGGAGGGTGGGGGGGGGGGTAGTCTCATCCAACCTTGTTAACTTAGTGGTTTAATCTTAGTTTAAAAACATAAAAATAATGATAACAATAATATAACAAGAACAATAATAATAACAATAATAATAACAATAATAATAACAATAATAATAATGACTCGATTGGCAAAAAAATATAATTATATATTTGTGAAAATGAAACGTATAAACACATACTTTCAAAGAGAATTTGTTTTTATGAATAAAGGGAGCCACTGGTACTTTTCTTTTTTTTTTTTGTTCACCCCATCTCGGGGACTCCAGGATTTCGTGGCTCAGGGGCCCTGAACTGCCAGAGTTCTACGCTAAACTGTGCTGGTACAATACTGGTCTATATCTTTGCATTATCACTTACCCAAGGTGTGCCAAAGCTTTGGGTCGGGGTGATCACTAACCCCAGGTGTGCCAAAGCTTTGGGTCGGGGTGATCACTAACCCCAGGTGTGCCAAAGCTTTGGGCCGGGGTGATCACTAACCCCAGGTGTGCCAAAGCTTTGGGCCGGGGTGATCACTAACCCCAGGCGTGCAAACGTTTCGGGCCGGGGTGATCACTAGGGAGGATAATAACCTTATCATAGACGATGAAATAAAGCCTGAAAACTTGTTATGACAGGACATACCAAACCCTTTTACCTTGGTTGGCAGCTGGTCCATGCATGAAGATCCGACATTTGGACTGTCAGAGCACTAGTTTTCTGATCCAGCAGCTTCTGTAGCATGCTATGTTTCAAACGTGTTACCTTTCCTCTGATGAAACAAGGTAGAACGAGCGACTGATCATACTGACGGCTGAGCATATGGTCTATTCAATACTATCATGTCATTGTGCTATGGACCGGAGGAACACCATCACTGGCTTTAGTTGTTGTTTTTTTTTTTTAGGGTCTGTGGTTCGCCTGGTGAGAAGTTCGTGGGCGTTTACGGCCCACGTTAGAGTTATTATTATGAAGCAAGAATCTGGTGCTGTTGCTTTGACCACATGTAGTCTGACAATGGAGGTCATGGAAGTGACCAAAGCAATTACATGGCTGGGAACACAGACCTTTCTCCGTGACTCAGTGAGTAGGCCAAGGAAGATAGAGATGGGCAGAGTCTGTAAAGCGCATGTTAGTTTCATATTTGCGCCAGGGTATGCAGGCGTGATAAGAAATAAGCAAGCTGATAGACTTGCAGGTAAAGCTACTGTGTAGGGCGGACGAGCAGATATTCTGAATGGTCTAAGACGTGATGACAGTGAATCTGCAACAATGAACAGACTGCAAGAACAACATGTTGAAGAGGTGTGGCCAGACGAGAGCAATGTGCAGGAAGCCAAACAAGAATAAAAAACCAAAACGAACTTGAGTCGTGAACCGATACATTCAGCAGGATATACTAACTAACTAACTAACTACTAACTAACTAAACTAACTAACTAACTAACTACTACTACTACTAACTAACTAACTACTACTACTAACTAACTAACTAACTAACTAACTAACTAAAACTAACTACTACTAACTACTAACTAACTAACTAACTACTAACTAACTAACTAACTAACTACTACTAACTACTACTACTAACTAACCTAACTACTAACTAAATAACTAACTACTACTACTACTACTAACTACTAACTACTACTAACTACTAACTAACTAACTAACTAACTAACTAACTAACTAACTAACTAACTAACTAACTAACTAACTAACTAACTAACTAACTACTAACTACTACTAACTAACTAACTAACTAACTACTAACTACTACTAACTACTACTAACTACTAACTACTACTAACTACTACTACTAACTACTAACCTACTACTACTACTACTAACTAACTACTAACTACTAACTAACTAACTACTACTAACTAACCCTAACTAACTAACTAACTACTACTAACTAACTAACTAACTAACCCTAACTAACTACTAACTAACTACTACTAACTACTACTACTAACTACTAACACTACTACTACTAACTACTACTAACTAACTACTAACTAACTACTAACTAACTAACTAACTAACTACTACTAACTAACTAACTACTACTAACTAACTAACTAACTACTACTACTAACTAACTAACTACTACTACTACTAACTAACTACTACTACTACTAACTAACTACTACTACTACTAACTAACTACTACTACTACTAACTAACTACTACTACTACTAACTAACTAACTACTACTACTACTAACTAACTAACTACTACTACTACTAACTAACTACTAACTAACCTAACTAACTAACTAACTAAAACTAACTACTAACTAACTACTAACTACTACTACTAACTACTACTAACTAACTACTAACTAACTAACTAACTAACTACTAACTAACTAACTAACTAACTACTAACTACTAACCCTAACTAACTAACTAACTAACTAACTAACTACTACTACTAACTAACTACTACTACTACTACTAACTACTAACTAACTAACTACTACTAACTAACTAACTACTACTAACTACTACTAACTACTACTAACTAACTAACTAACTAACTACTACTACTAACCTAACTAACTAACTACTAACTAACTAACTAACTACTAACTAACTAACTAACTACTACTACTACTAACTACTAACTAACTAACTACTAACTAACTACTACTAAAACTACTACTACTAACTAACTACTACTACTACTAAACTAACTACTAACTACTACTACTACTAACTAACTACTACTACTACTAACTAACTACTACTACTACTAACTAACTACTACTACTACTAACTAACTACTACTACTACTAACTAACTACTACTACTACTAACTAACTACTACTACTACTAACTAACTACTACTACTACTAACTAACTACTAACTAACTAACTACTACTACTACTACTACTAACTAACCCTAACTACTAACTACTACTACTACTACTAACTAACTACTACTAACTAACTAACTACTACTACTACTAACTAACTAACTACTACTACTACTAACTAACTAACTACTACTACTACTAACTAACTAACTACTACTACTACTAACTAACTAACTACTACTACTACTAACTAACTAACTACTACTACTACTAACTAACTACTACTACTAACTAACTAACTACTACTACTAACTAACTAACTACTACTACTAACTAACTAACTACTACTACTAACTAACTACTAACTACTAACTAACTACTACTAACTAAACTACTAACTAACTACTACTACTACTACTAACTAACTAACTACTACTAACTAACTAACTAACCTAACTACTACTAAACTAACTACTACTAACTAACTAACTAACTAACTAACTAACTAACTAACTAACTAACTACTAACTAACTAACTACTACTAACTACTACTAACTACTAACTAACTAACTACTACTACTAACTAACTAACTACTAACTACTAACTAACTAACTACTAACTAACTAACTAACTAACTAACTAACTACTACTACTACTAACTACTACTACTAACTACTACTACTACTAACTACTAACTACTACTACTACTACTAACTAACTAACTAACTAACTACTACTAACTAACTAACTACTACTACTACTACTACTAACTACTAACTACTACTAACTAACTACTAACTAACTAACTAACTACTAACTAACTAACTAACTAACTAACTAACTAACTAACTACTACTAACTAACTAACTAACTACTAACTAACTAACTAACTACTACTACTAACTAACTAACTACTACTACTACTAACTAACTACTACTACTACTAACTAACTAACTACTACTAACTAACTAACTACTACTACTACTAACTAACTAACTAACTAACTAACTACTACTACTACTAACTAACTAACTAACTAACTAACTAACTACTAACTACTACTACTACTACTACTAACTACTACTAACTAACTAACTACTACTACTAACTAACTACTACTAACTACTACTAACTAACTACTACTACTACTACTACTACTACTAACTAACTACTACTACTACTAACTACTAACTAACTAACTAACTAACTACTACTACTACTAACTAACTACTACTAACTACTAACTACTAACTAACTACTAACTACTACTACTACTACTACTACTACTACTAACTACTAACTACTACTAACTACTACTACTACTACTAACTAACTAACTACTACTACTACTACTACTAACTAACTAACTAACTAACTAACTAACTAACTAACTAACTACTAACTAACTACTACTAACTAACTAACTACTAACTAACTAACTAACTAACTAACTAACTAACTACTACTACTACTAACTAACTACTACTACTACTAACTAACTACTACTACTACTAACTAACTACTACTACTACTAACTAACTACTACTACTACTAACTAACTACTACTACTACTAACTAACTAACTAACTAACTAACTAACTAACTACTAACTAACTACTAACTACTACTAAACTAACTAACTAACTAACTAACTAACTAACTAACTACTACTAACTAACTAACTACTACTACTACTACTACTAACTAACTAACTAACTAACTACTACTAACTAACTAACTAACTAACTACTACTACTACTAACTACTACTAACCTACTACTACTACTAACTAACTAACTAACTAACTAACTAACTAACTACTACTACTAAACTAACTACTAACTAACTAACTACTAACTACTAACTAACTAACTAACTAACCTAACTAAACTACTAACTAACTAACTACTAACTACTAACTAACCTACTAACTACTACTAACTAACTAACTACTAACTACTAACTACTAACTAACTAACTAACTAACTAACTAACTAACTAACTAACTAACTAACTACTAACTACTACTACTAACTACTAACTACTAACTAACTAACTAACTAAACTAACTAACTAACTAACTAACTAACTAACTAACTAACTAACTAAACTAACTAACTAACTAACTACTACTAACTACTAACTAACTAACTAACTACTAACTAACTAACTACTAACTAACTACTACTAAACTACTACTAACTAACTAACTAACTAACTAACTAACTACTAACTACTAACTAACTAACTAACCTAACTAACCCTAACTAACTACTAACTAACTACTACTAACTAACTAAACTAACTAACTAACTAACTAACTACTAACTAACTACTAACTAACTAACTACTACTAACTAACTAACTAACTAACTAACTAACTAACTAACTAACTAACTAACTACTAACTAACTAACTAACTACTACTAACTACTACTAACTACTAACTAACTAACTAACTAACTAACTAACTAACTAACTAACTAACTACTAACTAACTAACTAACTAACTAACTAACTACTACTAACTAACTACTAACTAACTACTAACTAACTAACTAACTAACTAACTAACTAACTAACTAACTAACTAACTAACTAACTAACTAACTAACTAACTAACTAACTAACTAACTAAACTACTACTACTACTAACTAACTAACTACTAACTAAACTAACTAACTAACTAACTAACTAACTAACTACTACTACTAACTAACTAACTAACTAACTAACTAACTAACTAACTAACTAACTAACTAACTAACTACTACTACTAACTAACTAAACTACTAACTAACTAACTAACTAACTAACTAACTAACTAACTAACTAACTACTACTAACTAACTAACTAACTAACTAACTAACTAACTAACTAACTAACTAACTAACTAACTAACTAACTAACTACTACTAACTAACTAAACCCTAACTAACTAACTAACTAACTAACTAACTAACCTAAACTACTACTAACTAACTAACTAACTAACTAACTAACTAACCAACTAACTAACTTACTTACTTACTTACAAACCAACTAACTAATTACTTAACTAACTGACAGACTGACTAGCTAACTAGCTAACTAACCAACTTTCTATTTAACTAATTAACTAATTTTCTATTTAACTAACTAGCTAGCTAACTAACTAACTTTCTTTCTAATTAATTAACTTTCTAACTTTTTTACTAACTCACTAACTAACTAACTAACTTTCTATTTAACTTACTAACTTACTAACTTGTTAACTAACTAACTATTTTACTAACTCACTAACCAACTAGATGATTCCAACCGCCTCTCCACGGTTCAATGGAACGCTATCGCCTGTAGAGACGGAAAGGTGCCAACAAGTCACTGATATGGAATAAGGGAGAAAATGGTGAGGAGAAAACGTCGATTCTTAATAAAGCATGCATTGAATAAAAAAGATATTGATGTAATAACACTTGTCCATGGACCAAAGAATAGAGACTCTTTAATAAAAAAAAAATAAAAAACATGACTAAAGATAAGCTTACAACAAGGTGCACTAGAAGGTTATTATTAAAAACTATTAAACCTACAACATAATTTTTACCCAGACTTCTTCTTCTTCTTCTTCTTCACGTTCACCAGCTGTAAACTCTGGCGGAAGGTTCTGGTTGCTCGTCCACTACTGAACTGCAGTCCTGCTCCAGAACCTGAGTGTTGCGTGTGCATCAGTTTTACAGATCTCATTCTCTTGAATACAGACTGTTGGTTCCTTGCCTCTCCGGCAGATGCACTCCGACTTCAAAGGAAGCTTCCCAATTAGTCGACTCTTACAACATGCTTTTGGGGAGGCAGTGGGTCTATTCTTGTTTTCCCCACAATGGGGCCTCGGAACCCACACGGGGGTTTACCCAGACTAAAACATACGCCCCGCCCCCTTTCTCCATCCCAAAATGGTTGAGTGTTTTAACAGACTCCCTGTCTACTGTTATGGCTTTTCTTCTTCTTCTGCGTTCATGCGAAGAAGTAATTGCGTTGTGTCCGTTTACAGCATGGCTGCGATATTTGCACCTTTCGGCCAACACATCCGACTTCTGCGGGCATTTGTTGACCGGGTTAGCCTTCCCGGGTTATGCCTTTTGAAAACAGCATCATATACAGAAGAAATGACATCATAAAGGAGATGTTCTTGTTGAAAACAGCATCATATACAGAAGAAATGACACCATAAAGGAGATGTTCTTGGCCACAACTTATCTAACAACAAAAAGAAGAATAATGAATATATGATCCACCACAGTAAGCCTTTGATGATAGAAAACATGCTTGGAGTAGATGGTTCAAGATAACTATACAGGGAAGAATTCAACAGTACATCACAAGAACAGGTTGTTAGCATATGAAGTGTTAATATAACAGAAGACAGAATAAAGATATCCCAGAATCCTAGATCACATTACTTCTTTTTCTTTGTTAGGCTGCGGTGAAAAGACCTGGTGGTTCGTCCATCTGGACTTTGGATTTGTGCTAGGGCCTAGGTTTGCATCAATTTTACTTGGCTAATTGTGTGCAGTTGGTTATTCCTTGCCGCTAGGAGAGAGGCAAATCAGACTTCAAAGGGAGTCCCCATCTTGTCGACTCCTACGACATGCCTGTTTGAAAGGAACGGGTTTAGTCTTGTTTTCCCTAAATGGAGCCCCGGAACCCACACGGGAATGAGAGATCACATTAAATATGCGTAAAGATAGACTATATCCCAGGTCACTTTCATTATCTGCAGCGATAGACTACACAATATAATAACTATAATGTTTCAAAGTACTGCATACTTGAAAGATGTTGAACTTAACTATATAAATAGGTTACTCATACAATCTTATACAGGTAATAGATAAGCTATGCGATCTTTTATGTGTTTCTTATCTTTATATATGTTCATGTTGCTGGATTTCTGCAACTAATCTTTTCTTCTGGATGGTAAAACCAGTCCCACAAACCAACCTTTCTTATTCCTCTCTCATGTCAGCGTGAAAGGCAATGAGTGAGCGGACCAACTGGCAAGGAATGCACTAACGCAAGTGGGAAGAAGTATGAGCAGAGAAGATATCTTCAACGCTCTACGGACTTGGCTGGTGGATAATGACCAATCTCGGCTACTAACATGATTGCGTGACTTTGGAGTAAAGAATGCAGACTTCGAACGTTGAAATATGAGACATTATAACCAGGGCTGTACCTAATAGTGATTTTCACTATTCGGCCAAATACGAATAGTGGGACCAACTATTCGGCCAAATAGTGGGACCAACTATTCGGCCGAATACAAATACGAATAGTGTATCATCATCACCAGGTGCCTTGTCGACTGGCGTTGGCGCTTTTGCCTCGCCACAATCTGCGATCTCCTGCAGCATGTATCAGTTCGTGTTCTGACACACATGCTTTCTCTCTCTCTCTCTCTCTTTCTCTTTCTCTCTCTCTCTCTCTCTCTCTCTCTCTCTCTCTCTCTCTCTCTCTCTTGTTCTCTCTCTCTCTCTCTCTCTCTCTCTCTCTCTCTCTCTCTCACAGACACATACTCACTCAAGCAACAAAAAAGAACGCATTGCTTACTTGACGAGGCTAACAGTTACTATTGTACAGACCACATTTTCCACTTTAAAATTCGAACCAAAATGTAGTCACAACTTTACTTATCTGCTGCACCCTCACGAATACAGATGGAGGATCAGTCGCATGTCGAGATATATACAAAGACAATTTTTAGCACGCTGCGGTTGGCATTTTATGCAGAATGATACACTTTGAGTGTGAAACAAGAATAACACACTTTTTTCGACAGTGGCAAGGAAAGACAATTTAAATTGTAACTTTTAAGTATCTTAATGCCTTCTTTAATAATGTCACAATTGATAGCCAACTTTTCTTGATTTTCGCCGCGGTACCCCTGGCACACGCACCAAGTTTGAGAACCTCTGTTGTAATGCCTCGGTGGAATCATCAGGCAAAGACCTTGCCAGCTGCTGTACCACGCAACCTGGTCACAGTTTCCCCCGCTACAACAGACTTACGCAATGGTAACTATTGTTTTATTAAGACAGTTATTTCAGTTCATCACAGTGTGTGAAGAAATCACTATTCGTATTCGGCCCGACCGCCACTATTCGGCCGAATACCGAATAGCTATTAGGTCCACTATTCGGCCCCGAAGCGAATACGAAGCGAATATTCGGTACAGCCCTATTTATAACCAACCTCTCATGGGAACAGTCAGTAGAGGTACTTTGGAGTGGCCACTGTCTCAAATGACTAAGCACATATGAAATGTGCAGTGACGTCGTCTGTGACAACATAAAATTCCTCTAAGAATCAATAAAGCAACGACAAATACAGTCTGTCGGCAACATTCAGAAACATAAACATGGCAAATTTACAAGCATAAACACTTTAAAAATGTGTGTGTGTGTGTGTGTGTGTGTGTGTGTGAGCTCTGTTAAATGCAGGAAACATTGTGTATCCTTTACGGGTGTTAAAGAACCAACTCTAACACATTTTGGCTAATTGTGATGTAACTAGGCAATGTTACGTTCAGTAGTTTGCCATTGCTCATGGACAGTCGGCTCTTGATACCACTGTCAAAGCCAGGGCAAGGCGGTCTGCGATGAAATTGCCCGCAGCTGGAACCGAACCCGGCACCTCGGAATTACGAAGCGCGTTTTCAACGCCTGATCACAGACGCCGGTAGACACAGGCAAAAAGCAATGCAAGGATCGCGAGATACCGAGAGATGGCAGCTTGAGACAAAGTACAAGCTCACAGTCAGGGGCTGTCAGAGAACGTTTTTTTTTTTTTTTGCTACATTGACTGACCACAAGAGCTCAGTGTCTACACACTATGTATTAAATGAATTTGACTACACAAATTTGACTTATATTAGATTTGTACACATTTTCCGTCGGAGTTGTGTTTAGAAGATATGTAATTCATGAAGGCGGGCACAAGATGGCAAAGTTAACTCCAAGCTAAGTAATGGTTGCAACAGGCTACATTAACTAAGTTTTGTTTCAGTTCTTTTCCATTTAGATATTTACATGTGTTCAAATGAAAGGACACACACGGAGCATTGGGATAATCTGATACTAAAACAGTATTAAAAGTACTATCTCTGAAAGAGACAAGGCAAAAGAATAGTAGAGAGCTCTATCAATCGGATACTTTAGAACCTTTTCAGCTGCTACAACTGTTTGATACAGAGATATGGTTTAATTCACCCAAATGGGATACATGAAAATTGTCGCAAGTTAAATGAAACTGGTATCCCTAACTCAGCATATCTGATATAAGTGAACCAAAAGTTCACGAGCTGGTAATATCAGATCAGAGAAATGTTTTTTGAGGATTAACAAAGCTCAACGCTCCAGTGTGGCCCGGTCACGGCTGATGATTCCAACTGACTGACACCTGATGCCAGAGCGGTGGTTGATTCTATTCTCTGGTTTTGTTTCTTCTTTCTAGACCAGAGACCTGGTTATAGAACTCTAGAATCTTATGAAGAAGAGGCATCACGCAGTCACATAGAATTGCCATTCCTACTTGATACGATCTCTAATTTATCAAATTACGGCTATAAGCTGGTAGAAGTGATTCTATGTCAAGTTGTATTAGATTAGACCCGGCATTTAGGTCACAGCTGTATGAGATGGTTGGCAAGTGTCCCTCCTCACTAATTGTTGCCTTTCTCTTCTTTACTCATTCTGAATGTTGACTATTATCTCACGTGGCCAGGTTTTAGTCTGAGGAACTAAACATATCAAGTATTTGTATATTCTTTAAACCGGTTTCTTTAATGACTGCTGCATTTGCTTGGTGATTTGCATTTAAAGCAAACTCATTAGTTTTGTTCATTCATGTGTGTGTTCATTAAGTCTGTATAGTTAATACAGGAGAGCACTACAAACACACTTCTGCTGGAATGTATCAACTATGTTATTATTTTGTTTGATATGTTCAGGAATAGGTTTAAAGGAGCAACCACCTGTTATTTGTATAACGATACATCAGGCTGTAGTGAAGTCTGAGAGGACACCAGTGTTGTTGGCTGCACAGAGATGTATGTTTATCATTGTCTAGTTTTCGGCTGATAGTTTTTCAGTACAGATGTTCCATAGGGTTTCATATCTTTGCTGTTATTCAATGTTAGTTAACAGATGCCGTCTGATGACCTTGCTGCGTTGCTGCTCACAAGTTAATCTCATGTGGACATGAACAATCATTTTAATAATTTTTTTCTCCAATCATCTTCTTCTTCTTCTTCGCGTTCACCAGCTGTAAACTCTGAAGGGTTTTTCTGGTTGTTCTCAGATAATGTTATTATGTTAGTTAGTTAGTTAGTTAGTTAGTTAGTTGGGTTATCCTCATTGCACTCCGGACATGTCCATAGGTGCTCAGATCCTCCCCTCAGTATGAACCCCAACGTCCGATGGCTAATAGTACCAGTTCTATGTTGATTAACAAGTCTTCTGGCGTAACTGGTGTGCGTCTCGTTTTTTGCTGTGCCGATCTTAATTCCCAAGTCTGCCATTCTGGCGAGTGATGTGGATTTACTACCACCAAAGTCGTCTATCCTTCCCATTTCTCTGAGGGCATTGATAATATCAGCATGATCCATAGGCTGACCGTCGGTAGTGATAGCGGATCCAGCCAACCTGTCAGCTCTTTCATTTCCATCGACGCCTGCGTGTCCCGGAACAAAAATAAAGGTGACTCCACGGACAGTGGACTTCTGTAATGATTCAAGCCATTGTCTTCGCACTGAACCTGCCTGAACCCTCCGGATCATACTCATTGAATCACTGAGTATACACACGCGGGTGTATTTTTGTGTTTCAAGCCAGGCAAGCGCTTGTGTCACTGCCATCACCTCCATCGTCATGCTGCTGGTTGTCATGGAGAAGGCGCCGTTGGCTTCTTTGACTGTTCTGCCCGCTGAGCGTGCTGTAAATGCCCATGCGCTTCTTCTTTGGCGTATAACGGATCCGTCTGTATAGATTATTGCATCTGCTTCGTCTGAATTTTCACCGATGAGAGCGTTGACCTCTGCATTAACAGCAACAGGATTCTCTTCTCTACATCGCCTGTTGAGTGTGACAATACAGGAAAATGTACAAATAAACGCCTGAGGCACAGGTATGCATTCTGCACCAGGTAAATGTTGGAAGCAGCCATAATCCTCATTGCAGATAGACCTTTGCGTGCTTTTGTTATCACATGGTCAACGTGTTCCCTGAATGACAAGCTGCGATCGAACCTCACCCCCGAGAAACGTCATAACGTTGGTTCTGATCAATACATTATCACGCATTTTCACTTCTGGTAAGTCCGACTTGACAATGTGATTGTTCAAAGAGAACCATGACACTGATGCCTTCGAAGGATTGACATAGGCATTGGAACCATCACACCAGGCGGCAATTCGATCGAGTTCTTTGTGCATAGTGCTGGCGATCTCCTGTCTATCACGCCCTCGTCGATAAATCAAAATGTCATCAGCAAATGACAAAGTCCTCCCCTTTCCTTTCAATTGCTGCTCAGTGATCATCACCGTATAAACGTTGAATAAGACTGGTGATAGCGGTGATCCCTGTGTTATTATGTGTTGTGTTGAATGTAATAGTTTGTGTTTACTTACATGTGATATTTGTAAATTTTGGCCAACACATCTAGCTTTTTCATAGGAATTTGCTAACTGGGTTAGGTCTCTATGTGTTTACCTTGTGTGAGGTGAAAATCTCTGTGATTCGTGTAACTAGTAATTCTGTTTTAAGACAATTACTTTATAAGTTATTTTTGGTTATTTTTTGACTTATTGTCCGTATTTACCTGATTTGATGTGTAGGCAGGGGAATCTTTGAGCCTGAGGATTTAGGGCCTAATTGTTAGTGTACTTGCCCTGTGCAGGTTAGGGTTTTATGTTTGCCTCCGACAGGAAAACCCATAACCTTACTGAGGATTCGAACCTGGGTCTGATAGCTACTGCAGTAATGTCATGGTCAACAACAGTGAAAAATATTTACTACTGTCTTGTCATCTCTGGACATTCCTCTTGGTTTGTATGTTTCTGTGCCCAGTGGAAAATGCCCGCACCCAATGCAGGACAAGCTGATCTTAGACTTGTTCATGCGCGCTTGGATTTCGCAGCGAACATTTTCTAATGGAGGAGATAGCCTGCCTCACGCTGACCTACTTTATATAGGGCCATGGCGCTACTAGACTTTGCTTCCTTGTTAAGCCCTGTCCCGGTAGCACACAGTCAACATCTGAGTTCATCATCAATCATCGTGTTCTTTACAGAACATCACTCTCCTTACCACATGCCTGACAATATCCCTTTCCCTAGCCAGCTCTTAAGCCCTATGTGCTTTCAATGCCAATGCTTCTTCAGTATCTTGTATCCATCTTTGCAGAGATCAACCCTTGCCTTGCATTTCTACAAACTGCCCCTCCATCTCCGTTTTTTCCAATCCGACGTTTGATGTGGCCAAAATACTTCAACTTTTGGGGCAGGATTCTGTTTATGAGCCAGTTCTCCTGGATGTTTTAACTCTTGCAGAACGTCAATGTTTTTCTTTTTCTTGATCCATCGTATTCTGTGAATTTTTCTGTAACATTTTAATTCAAAAGCTCCAGTCTTTGTCTTCAGTGACTGAGTGAGAGTCCAGGACTCACAACCATAAGTTGCCACAGGAAAAATGCCTGATCTCAAGATTTTTACTTTAGCAAATTTACAGGTGCTTTGCAATAGGTTCTTCATGCTGTTTAATCTCTGCATTGCTAATGCAAGTAAGTCTTCACCTGACTTCTTTAGAGCAGTCTCCACTTTTGTTCACTAAAGAGCCCAAGTATTCTAAATCTGTGACATTTTCTATTCCTTCATTTTCGATTGTGATATGTGGTTAGTGTGCTGTATTTACTGAGGACACGATTTCTGTTTTTTTCTTTCAAATTCAGAAAAAGATATACTTCTTTGCTGGGCTTTTTGATGGCCACCGTAAATTTTTAAAGTTAGTAACTGTTTATTTCACTGTAGCTCTGTATCAGCCAACATTTTCCTGGTCACTGCCACAGTTTATCTTCTTCTTCTCCGTGTTGTATATGTTGCCGAGACTGATACGAGTCTCACTCTGCCTGATTAACTCTTCTCATTGTGTTTAAAGTTCCTCTGAACTTTATTTCTAGGTGGCTGGGAATTGTACTTGTGTTCTCATGTGCTTTTTGGAGGATAACTTGAGTACTGATTTATCTGTTTGAGCTGTGGAGATGTACACAATTGTGACATTTTTAAAAACTGGTTTCAAAATTAAGTTGCAAAAATGTTGACACTGTTAGTATACTCACTGAGTGATACCGGTACTCAGAGATGTCTCCATGGAAGTGATATTCTGAGTTTTTTGTCACTGTGAGGAGTGAATAGTTTAAGATGTCACCATGGGAGTGATACCATTAGCTATATCACTAAGCCATAGATGTCACCATATGAGTGATACCATTAGCTATATCTCTAAACCATATATGTCACCATGGGAGTGATACCATTAGCTCTATCACTAAGCCATAGATGTCACCATGGGAGTGATACCATTAGCTATATCACTAAGCCATAGATGTCACCATATGAGTGATACCATTAGCTATATCTCTAAACCATATATGTCACCATGGGAGTGATACCATTAGCTATATCACTAAGCCATAGATGTCACTATGGGAGTGATACCATTAGCCAAATCACTAAACCATATATGTCACCATGGGAGTGATACCATTAGCTATATCACTAAGCCATAGATGTCACCATGGGAGTGATACCATTAGCTATATCACTAAGCCATAGATGTCACCCTGAGAGTGATACCATTAGCCATATCACTAAGCCATAGATGTCACCATATGAGTGATACCATTAGCTATATCTCTAAACCATATATGTCACCATGGGAGTGATACCATTAGCTATATCACTAAGCCATAGATGTCACTATGGGAGTGATACCATTAGCCAAATCACTAAGCCATAGATGTCACCATGGGAGTGATACCATTAGCTATATCACTAAGCCATAGATGTCACTATGGGAGTGATACCATTAGCTATATCACTAAGCCATAGATGTCACTATGGGAGTGATACCATTAGCTATATCACAAAGCCATATATGTCACCATGGGAGTGATACCATTAGCTATATCACTAAGCTATAGATGTTACCATGGGAGTGATACCATTAGCTATATCACTAAGCCATAGATGTCACCATGGGAGTGATACCATTAGCTATATCACTAAGCCATAGATGTCACCATGGGAGTGATACCATTAGCTATATCACTAAGCCATAGATGTCACCATATGAGTGATACCATTAGCTATATCTCTAAACCATATATGTCACCATGGGAGTGATACCATTAGCTATATCACTAAGCCATATATGTCACCATGGGAGTGATACCATTAGCTATATCACTAAGCCATAGATGTCACCACTTGAGTGATACCATTAGCTATATCTCTAAACCATATATGTCACCATGGGAGTGATACCATTAGCTACATCACTAAGCCATAGATGTCACCATGGGAGTGATACCATTAGCCAAATCGCTAAGCCATAGATGTCACCATGGGAGTGATACCATTAGCTATATCACTAAGCCATAGATGTCACTATGGGAGTGATACCATTAGCTATATCACTAAGCCATAGATGTCACTATGGGAGTGATACCATTAGCTATATCACAAAGCCATATATGTCACCATGGGAGTGATACCATTAGCTATATCACTAAGCCATAGATGTTACCATGGGAGTGATACCATTAGCTATATCACTAAGCCATAGATGTCACCATGGGAGTGATACCATTAGCTATATCACTAAGCCATAGATGTCACCATGGGAGTGATACCATTAGCTATATCACTAAGCCATAGATGTCACCATATGAGTGATACCATTAGCTATATCTCTAAACCATATATGTCACCATGGGAGTGATACCATTAGCTATATCACTAAGCCATATATGTCACCATGGGAGTGATACCATTAGCTATATCACTAAGCCATAGATGTCACCATATGAGTGATACCATTAGCTATATCTCTAAACCATATATGTCACCATGGGAGTGATACCATTAGCTATATCACTAAGCCATAGATGTCACCATGGGAGTGATACCATTAGCTATATCACTAAGCCATAGATGTCACCATATGAGTGATACCATTAGCTATATCTCTAAACCATATATGTCACCATAGGAGTGATACCATTAGCTATATCACTAAGCCATATATGTCACCATGGGAGTGATACCATTAGCTATATCACTAAGCCATAGATGTCACCATATGAGTGATACCATTAGCTATATCTCTAAACCATATATGTCACCATGGGAGTGATACCATTAGCTATATCACTAAGCCATAGATGTCACCATGGGAGTGATACCATTAGCTATATCGCTAAGCCATAGACGTCACCATGGGAGTGGTACCATTAGCTACGACACTGGTTTACAGATGTCACTATGGGAGTGGTATCATTAGCTACCACACTGGCTTACAGATGTCACTATGGGAGTGGTACCATTAGCTATCACACTGGCTTACAGATGTTGACATGGGAGTGGTACCATCAGCTATCTCACTGGCTTACAGATGTTGACATGGGAGTGGTACCATCAGCTCTCTCACTGGCTTACAGATGTTCACATGTGAGTGGTACCATCAGCTATCTTTCAGATGTTGACATGGGAGTGGTACCATCAGCTATCTCACGGCTTACAGATGTGACAT
>CAJHNH020001055.1:0-203961 GCA_905116865.2 Candidula unifasciata | reverse complement strand
AGTCACTTGATACTCCTTGTTCTTGTGCTCTCTATCTGTAGACTTCCACCCGAGCTATCGCAAAGATCGGCATTGACTAGTTCGGCATGGGATTAGCTATTTGTTCGTGCAGCAGCCCTCCTTTATTTATCCTGTCAATACCCCCCCCCCCCCGATCCCCCCCCCACAACATATTTTGGCTCCCGTTTGTGTTAAAACAAAAGCCTTCACACATTATTGGCTCTCAAAGAATATGAGGTGTTAAACGCGCATGTTTCAACACACAACTCATTCGATGGAGTGGTCAACAGCAACACCGACCGCCTTTACTTCAAATGCCATTTACCTATACCCATTTTAGGTTCAGTCGATCTAGCACACCTATGTCTTTTTATTATTCGTTCTTTCTTCTGTTCTTCCTAATTTCTTCCTTCCTTCCTCATTTTTCGTTCGTTCTTTCTTTCTTTCTCTCTTTCTTCTTTTTCTTTCTTTCTCTCTTTCTTTCTTGCTTTTTCTTTTTCTTTTTCTTTTCTTTTTCTTCCTTTCTTCCTCTTCTTTCTTCTTTTTCCTTCCTCATTTGTCTCCCTTTTCTTTTCTTTTCTTTTCTTTCTTTCTTTCTTTCTTTCTTTTTTCTTTCTTTCTTTTCTTCTTTCTTTTCTTTTTCTTTCTTTCTTTTCTTTCTTTCTTTTTTCTTTCTTTCTTTTTTTTTCTTTTCTTTCTTTCTTTCTTTCTTTTTCTTTCTTTCTTTCTTCTTTCTTTCTTTCTCTTTTTTCTTTCTTTGCTTTCTTTCTTTCTTTCTTTCTTCTCTTTCTTTCTCTTTCTTCTTTCTTTTTCTTTCTTTTTTCTTTCTTTTTTCTCTTCTTTTTTGTCTTTCTTTCTTTCTTTTCTTTTCTTTCTTTCTTTCTTTCTTTCTTTCTTTCTTTCTTTCTTTCTTTTCTTTCTTTCTTTCTTTCTTTTCTTTGTCTTTCTTTTCTTTCTTTCTTTCTTTCTTTTCTTTCTTTCTTTCTTTCTTTTCTTTCTTTCTTTCTTTCTTTCTTTCTTCTTTCTTTTTCTTTCTTCTTCTTCTTTCTTTTCTTTCTTTCTTTCTTTTCTTTCTTTCTCTTTTCTTTTTTTCCTTTTCTCTTTCTTTCTTTCTTTCTTTCTTTCTTTTCTTTCGTCCTTTCCTAATTCTTTCCTTCCTTCCTAATTTTTCGTTTTTCGTTCTTTCTTTTCTTTCTTTCTCTCTTTCCTCTTTTTCTTTCTTTCTATCTTTCTTTCTTGCTTTTTTCTTTTTCTTCTTCTTTTCTTTTTCTTCCTTTCTTCCTCTTCTTTCTTTCTTTTTCCTTCCTCATTTGTCTCCCTTTGTCTCTCTCTTTCTTTCGTTCGTTCTTTCTTTCTTTCTTTCTTTCTTTCTTTTCTTTCTTCTTTCTTTTTCTTTCTTTTTTTTTCTTTCTTTCTTTCTTTTTTCTTTCTTTCTTTCTTTCTTTCTTTTCTTTCTTTCCTTTCTTTCTTTCTTTCTTTTCTTTTCTTTCTCTTCTTTTTTCTTTTCTTTCTTTCTTTCTTTCTTTCTTTCTTTCTTTCTTTTTCTTCTTTCTTTCTTTCTTTCTTTCTTCTTTCTTTTCTTTCTTTCTTTCTTTCTTCTTTCTTTCTTTCTTTCTTTCTTTTTCTTTCTTTTCTTTCTTTCTTTTCCCTTTCTTTACTTTCTTTCTTTCTTCTTTCTTTCTTTCTTCTTTCTTTCTTTCTTCTTCTTTCTTTCTTTTTTCTTTCTCTTTCTTTCTTTCTTTCTTTTCTTTCTTTCTTTCTTTCTTTCTTTATTTACTTATTCATTCTTTTTTATTTTTCTTCTTCTTCCTCCTCCTCGTCCTTGCTTGCTTCCTTTCTTCTTCCTCTTCTTCTTCTTCTTCTTCTTCTTCTTCTTCCTCTTCTTCTTCTTCTTCTTCTTCTTCTTCTTCTTCCTCTTCTTCTTCTTCTTCTTCTTCTTCTTCTTCTTCTTCTTCTTCTTCTTCTTCTTCTTCTTCTTCTTCTTCTTCTTCTTCTTCTTCTTCTTCTTCTTCTTCTTCTTCTTCTTCTTCTTCTTCTTCTTCTTCTTCTTCTTCTTCTTCTTCTTCTTCTTCCGCGTGTGTGTGCTGTATGACTGAGCATAATCCGGCGGGTCGAGGCGGGCTCCAATGGATTGAGTCATTGCAAAACTCATCCAAGCATGAGTGGCACACCGGACGCACACGAAGTCTTGTCAACCAGCATAGAAAGACTAATTAGGAAAAGGATGGACAAAAAGGCGACTGCGGGAGATCCCCTCCGTGACCCCACTCTCATTCCCTGTCCTCACTGTCCAAGAACTTGTCGGACCCACATAGGCCTCATCAGTCATCTTCGTATTCCTACTTGATGAAAAAGAGTGGTCATCATCCGATTGATGGACAAAACACACACAGACACACATACACACACACACGCACGCACACGCGCACACGCACGCACACACGTAAAATTGCACGTTGAAACAGCCAGCACAAAGAAAATGACACTTTAAAAAACCATAATAGAAAACTTCATTTTGACAGACCAGCACGGAGAATGGATTTCAACATAACAAGTAATTGAAATGACAATTTGAAACAACAGCACACGAACTGGTACTATCAAACAGTCAACTCATGAGACCACACTAGCTTATTTGTTATGTTAGTCTGGTTAAAGGGAAAAGAAAGAAAAGAGAAAGTGCACGTTTTTAATGTTTAATATCACAATGTTTGTGGGTATACAATATTTTTTACTGTTCCATTCCATAGGATCTGGCCGGCGCTCAACACTCAGAGGAAAGGCGAAGGGGATATGCAATCAGACGGAAACTAGTACCATCGGAGTTGGAACTCTTCGTTTGCTGCTGAAGATGGGGACGTAGCGCTTATCAGAGTGTCCCGAGTGCTGTGATGTTGATTCTTTTCAACATTCTACATTATCAACAACATTCTACTCTTCCATTGACATCAATATAATAGTAGGTTTATAAAAAGACGCACTATTCGAATACAGTGCAGTGTCAAATTGTCATAACTATCGCTGAAGAACTTACAGAGATTTAGGATTTTGAACAAACGAACAATTACATTTTTATTTATATAGATGACTAGCACTGGTGACAGCTTAATAACCAAATGGGAACCTAACGTATTTAATTGTTTCTTTATTTTACTTTTGATGCCGTTTACGACATAGGGTACCGAAACGTATTCTAAAAAGAGCTGTGCAAGCCATAAATGTTGGGAACAGACAAACTGTTATGTCGGGACTTTTATCCCTACAAAATACATGTTCACATAGGCACTGGAACCACGTGGTTACTACATATCTCTACCTCCGCAGTTATGCGGAAGTCGCTGATCAGATATCGTACAAATCAGAACCTCGTATTAATGATACAAACTTGTCATGTTTAATTTCTTAAGTGCACCGCTACCAGTGTGTTTGGGTCCATAATTAGTCTGTAGCCATTGTTGACTACTATTTTACTGACAACTGTGAGGCCTCCTCACTGACTGAAGTAGCTTGATATTACTGAGTCAGAAGGGGTACAAAACCACCGACAACAGGAGATGACATAATGTGTTCATGTATTGTCAGATGTCAGGTATACCTGCAAATATGAAAAGACTACAAAGAATAATTACAATTTTAAGAACCGATTAGTGAGCGAGCGATCGACTAGACTGACTGAGATTTGAAGTCGCTGTCTCGGAAATAATGTATAATTATTTTGGATTGAAAGGACTGTCACCAAAAAATATAAACAACCCCCTTTGTCAAAATGGATTTATAATAGTTAAACACTTTAGCCGGTGAGAATGTGGTGGGGTAACTTTCATCCTGTGTAGAAATCTGAAGTCGTTTTTAATATTATGTCCTATTCAAATTATAAAAGAAAAATGCGATTACGATTCATTTTCAACATGCTATTAGATTTGTGCAAAGGATATAAACTCCGGCCACATACAAGTCGATAATATGAACATCAAACGAACGGAAACATATAAGTACTTGGGTGCAAACTTCTACTGCTCCAGCATGCTGAAAGAAGAAATACAATCTAGATTACAGTCTGATAATACAGTATACTATGCCCTTTAACATTTGCTAAAGTCAAAGTCTCTTTCTCGCAACACCAAGATCAAAATATATAAAACGTCGAGAAGACCAGTCGTTTTATATAGCTCTGAAACTTGGAGCACAACTAAAGTAGGTAGGTAATTGTACCCCACCAGGACACTCATACAAGCGACAAACACCCGTGACACTAAGTGCCACCACACGGATGAGAATCACCCCTGGAGAGGTCACAGAAACCCATTTAAGCCTTTAGGCCATATCTATGGCTAGCCCATTTCTATGCCTGGCTATATTCAGGGCTACCGGCAGAAGCCAGGGTGGGGCTTCAAACGAAACAATTGCATCCTGCCAGTTAACGACTAATAATTCAGGTAGGAAGCACAACTAAAAGAGATAGAGGCTTATTTAAGGTTTTCGAAACCAGCGTATTACGACGATTCTTAGGACCTATCAAAGATGTAAACAGCGGAAAATGGAGAATGAGAAGTAACATCAAAATGTATAATCTGTCTAAATCATCATTAATTATCTGCATCATGACAGTTAATAGGTTGAAATGGCTGGGGTATATTGAGAGAATGTCAAATGACAGAGAGGTAAAAACTATAGACACGATGGAGACGAATGGCCGTAGAGCCCGAGGCACGATGGAGAGATAACACAAAGGAGAGATAATGTTCAGAAAAACCTGCAAACACTTGGTGTTACCAACTGGAAGGCCTGCCAGAGAAATGAATGGAGGTGGGTGATATCTGCAGCAATGAACCTCAAGGGCTCGGAATGCCGAGGAGGAAGAAGAAGATAATATTTTTGCAGATTATTTCAGCACAAGGAAGCTTAACCAAAAGTTGCAAGGGTGTTTAAACTTTAGTACTAGTGCGATTTCTCGGCTTGGGTAACGGTTTTGGTGGACGTATATTGTCGACCGTGTGTGGCAAAGAAAGCCCAGTGTTGTTTGTTGATGATTTTGCGTCGTCAGGTAAAGTTTCTACATGTTCAGAATAATCTGTTGCGTTCAGTGTGAGCTGTTCGTTTATGATCTGTGGCAATGTTTGGTAGCAATGGTCGCTTTCAAGAAGCAAAGGTTTATTTAGTGTTCGCGGCTTTGGTTTTAGTGTCTGTAGTTCCAATATTTTGGAAGAAACTGAATGCTGAAAATTATAAGATGGATGTATGGTGCTTTCTTGTTTTTCTCTCCTAATTTGGTTTTCTATGAAGTAAGGTAAGTCTTTACAATCATATGCAAGCGTAACTGGAGAAAAACTGTTTGCACAATTTCTCCTTTCATTCAAATCCCAAAGTTCACTTTGTGATTTTGATCGTGTCAGAGATAAATTGGAATCAAAACGTCGATCCTCTAAGCACATAACGGCATTACGAGTCTTTTCGGCGGGAGTTACTTTACAGTCCACACCATCATGAACGAGGTTTGTCGTGTTGCCTTTTGGTGTGTCATTTTTGAATCTCATACTAAATCGATTTCCCATACTGTTTCCAAAATGGTTTGCCCATGTTTTCACCCTCATTAATGGTTTTTGTATCTCGCTGGTATGTTTTCTGTTGTGATCCTCGCCATTTTCAGTGAATGATTTAGCTTTAGAATGTGCTGCTTGTGAGATGTCAGAAAGACAAAGAGTTCCAATGTCTGACGTTGCCGATGCTGCTTGCTTCTCGGTAAACTTGGGAAACAACTTTGGTGGATTATTGGAAGGTGGAGCAGGGATATATCCTGGATCAGTGAAAGCACTGTTTGGACACAGTGGAGCAGCAGGCATTGTTGGTTTGCAAGGATTAATTTCCAGTTCTTCATAGAAGTTCTCGATTTCATCTGGGGAAAAAATGAGGCTGATGTTATGAAAATGATTACAACAAATGCAACATTGAATATCTAATGCAGGATACATTATGGCTAAATACGGCTTCTTTGCTATACCTGACTAGTATAGGAAACATGTTTTAAAATAATCAGTAGGCGCGCTGTCGCATTAGCTAGCACACATATCTGCGACTAAGTGGTCGTTTGTTTCAATTCCAGGTTAAGCGAATTTTCAAAATGACCTGGGTTGCAAGATCGACCTAGTCTTTAAATAGACCCAAGAAATGTCAGACACAACAAAACATGTGTAACAATAAATGCAACACTTTCCCCCTTTCTTCATTTGTCCTAGTGCTTGTGCCGTAAAGCGACACAAAGAGGAGACAAAAGTAGTTTCCTGTCTTTTGCTGTTAACGTAGCTTGTGTTAGTGTTCATGTTGTGCGCCTGTAGTGTCTCTTTTACTTCCTCGATCGATACTGTCTTGGTCGGCCTCTTGACATGTAGCCTGCTGTTCTCATGTAGTCCGCCCTAGTTACTAACTAATTTGTTTCCTTCTGACTAGATGACCAAATCATTTGATTCTTTGATGTTCTCTGAAATCATTTAACGGTACTGTGCCTAGCATAGTTGTTAGTTCTTCGTTGGTGACTCCGTCTCTTCTTGTTTCTCCCGCTGAATTTCTTATACATAGCAGCTCACTTGGTGTAAACAATTACAGAATGAAAACTATCCCCCCCCCCCCCACTCCCTTTTTTTTCAAAATTTGGCGAACCAGGATTAAGCAGAGTAATGCGTCTGGCCGAAATAATACTAAAACACAAAAAGTATTGCAGTGGAATGCAGTAGGGGTCATGATGAAAAAGCTGCAAAGATTCGTCTACGAACAAAAGATTGATGTTGTCTGCATTCAGGAAACCCTTTTAAATACAGGCTCTCGCTTTTCTGTCCGGCTATAAAACATACATGCTAGACAGAGATGACCACAAAGGAGGCATCATTACATTAGTTAAAAATTATATTGCAGCCACAGAAACATTCAGAAGCATCAGTGAGTTTGAACATCTAACAGTAAAACTACATATCCTTCCAGAGCCGCTGTGCGTTACTAACTGTTACTGTCCCAACAACAAGAAAATTGAACTAGAGGACATCTCAGTAGCTAATAAGAGCCACTTAATTCTCGGTGACTTTAACAGTCACTCCCCTAGTTAAGGCTATGCTTCTATTAACAGAAGAGGAGAAGAGGTAGTGAAATGAATGGTAGAAAACCTGCTGATACTAATAAATGAACCTGCGTAAAAAAACCTTTCACTATAGACGATGACGAACCCAAAGTACACCAGACCTAGCTATAGTTCTAGAAAACGACGGGCAGACAGAGAAGTGATGAAACAGCTGAGTCGAAGTGATCACAAACCAGTCATCGTCATGAAAACTGGAAGAAGACAGCCAGCTGGAACTACAAGAAAGCAGACTGGGACCTCTGCAAAAACTGAACTGAAACGAAGCTATCGGAGCTCCTCCAAACCAATGAGGTTAGAAAAAAACACCACAACTTTTGGCAGTATCATACTCGAAACAGCACAAAAATCAGTCGCTGAGGTCGAAGGCAAAACTTTGAACCCGACTGGACCCAAGAACTGCAACATCTGCACTAAAAAAAAAGCACTGAAGCAAGAGTACAAATTGAACAAGATTCCTCTGACCTCAACATCAGAAAAAAAAATCAAAAACCAAGCTATTAATAGAAGAGAACAACTTACATGAATCAGGAAAAGATAGCAGGAAAAGACTGCAGCTTTCAACATGGAGGAAGACGGGGAAAAAACTACGGCATCTCGTAAAGAGTCTAAATGAGGAGAATTATACCAGCCATGCCAACACTGTCATTGAAGTTGGTGGGAAAGCCTTCACATGTAAACAAGCAGCAAACATGCTGGCCGATAGTTTTGCAGAGGAAAGCAGAATCTCAATGTCTAGAGCCAGAGAAGAAAAAGTAGCGAGAGAGCTTAGGAAAACAGATAAAAAGCAAGAAAACAACAAAGATATAATGAATAAACTCTTTAGTCCCCAAGAACTTGAATGCGTTTTAAGAAACCTTAAGAAAAGGAAGGAGCCTGGACCTGATCGAACAACAAATGAAATGATATTAGACTTGGGACCAGCTGCTAGGCAACGACTCTTAGACCTTATCACTCAATCCTGGACACAAGGACTACTTCCAACGGAATTGAAGAAGGCAAAAATAGTCCCCATAGCCAAAAAGCAAAGCCCAAGAAAAACAAATTCAGTTACCGCCCCTTCTAAGCTACCTTGGAAAGACCATGGACATTTTAGTGAACAACAGGTTAATTAATTTCCTGGAAGAAAACAAGATATAGGATGACAGCCAATCAGGCTTTAGAAAATACAGAAGCACAGATGACCAAACCTTTTATCTCGCATAAGAAATTGAAGATGCCATCTGGAAAAAATACAAACTGCAAGCTACTTTCTTCGACCTGACCAAAGCCTTTGATAAGGTCTGGAAGAAAGAACTCTTGCTAAAACTAGCACACAGTGGGATAAAAGGGCATATGTTTGCCTGGATTATAGACGTTCTTTACCAACGCTGCTGGAAAAACACAAGAGCAAACTGGTCAGATTCAAAGAAGGTGTCCCCCAGGGAGGTGTTATATCCCCTGCTATGTTTATTTCTTTACATCAATGACCTCCCAAAACAGTTCACGAATCACATTCACAAGGCCCTACATGCTGATGATCTGGCAATATGGACCTAAGATGAACACATAGGAACAACAAAAATAAGAATGCAGGAAGCTATAAATACAGTTTACAAAATTGACAGACTCTTAGTAAGTCACAATAAACCAGACCAAACCCTTTTCAACTCTCTTCTCTCTTTCCACAAAGCTAGAACAAGTTTATCTGTAAATGAAAGGCAACATCCTTCCAAAAGAGGACAACCCCTCATACTTAGGAGTAAAATTCGACAAAAGACTAACCTGGGGTTAAATACACCCGAAGGAAAGCAACCCTGCGGCTAAGACTTATGAAGAAACTTACTGGAACAAGCTGGGTTAACGATGCCAACACTGTATGACAAGTATATACAGGATACGTACGATCAAAACTGGAGTATGGCATGGGAGCATACTCCACTGCCGCCAAGTCAAATCTATACAAACTGGACAAAATACAGAACACTGGTCTCAGAATCATCACTGGAGGTATGAGAAGCACACTAATCAATAAGCTGAAAACAACTTCTGGCTTTCAGAGCTTGAGCCATCGAAGGGAAGGAAAGGTTCTTACCCTAACATAGCAATAAAAACGAATGAACAACAACCCTATACACAGAATAACAAACAACTTCCACCAGTTATCAAAACTGTACTGTGCAAAAAACAGTGACATCCTTTCTATAGACCTTTTAACGTGGTAAATAATCCAGGCATACAGCAGAGACCTACGGCCTAACTATAGAGACACAGCAACAATTCCAGGCATAGACAGAAAGGCTGAATAGTGAGTGTGACCTAGTACTGCATGCAAAGACCCCTGAACATATCTACAACTCTTACCCAAAACACGAATAGACATACGTTTACACCGATGGATCAGTGGAACGAGCAGGAAAAAAGTTTGGGGAGGAGGTTCAATCATGATGCTGCAAGAAGAGACTATAGTAGAAACGTTATGCGCCTCCAGAAAGCTCAACAAACTTCAGAGCAGCAAGCAATTACAGATGCGACCAAAGTGCTTGAGGAAAGAAAAATACAAAAAGAAAATTGTTTTATTATGTGACTGCATGTCAGTCCTCCAGGCGACTCAGAGGAATGCAAGAGACAGCATGGAGAGGAAACTGACATGCCAGCTAAATAGACTATCAGAAAAAAAAAAATCGGCGCTCCTTTGACTAGTTCCCCAAAATCGCGGCTTTAATATGACGGCGTTCGAAAGAGAGCTAAATTGGCCAATTTCTTGCCATTAAATATCCAAAAATATCCGAATGCGGGTCAGTTCTATTAAAAATATATGTGCCGGCTCCGGATAACGAAACAAATGCTCTGACAGGGTCTCGGCGATACGGTGCTTGCCGACCTACTTCTGCGAGTGTGCCTCACCGCCGAGCGTATCCCCCGCGACGCTACGCGCGGCGCGGATGGGGGCTAAACTTGATGGCTGGGACTCACGAGTGGCAGCTACCGCATCTCCTGCAACTTCCTCCAATTACTGTACTCGTGAGTCCCAGGCACCTAGATACGCTCGGCGATGAGTTTAATCGCGTTTGGCGCATGCCGACAAGTCTGACTTCTACCGCTGCTAAATCCTCCAATCGGAAGAACACAGTATTGCTAATCGCTTTCATCGTCTGTAATGTCTCGAAATTGGTCAACGGTCGCTAATATCGTCTGCTAGTATCGTCGTCTGCAGAAACGCTCGAAAATTTTGTCAACGGTCGGTATTTATCGTCTGCTACTAGTACCGTGTGCAATGTTGATAGTGACTGTCACATAATCCTAGTGTTGCCGCGATTATTTTTTCCTTGGCAGACAGTCTGTATTTTAGATATACAGGAACACCGTCGTTCGGATATTTTTGGATATTTTATGGCTAACATGTGGCATGCCGCCATTTTCGGGAACAAGTCGAAGGAATGCCAAAAAATCAAATCGTTCTCCAATGGATCCCGGCTCACTGCGGCATACCAGAAAAATTAGCTAGTGGACAGACTTGCTAAAAAAAGGAACAGAGGAGAAACAACACACCCATTCATTGTCATTACTAGAAATCAAAAACATTCAAGGGAAAATACAAGGAACTGTGTAGAGAACAAACCAACAGTAAGCATTCACGACACCCTATCAGCAGACTCTACAGAAAGCAACATACAACAATTTTCCGTCTACGAACGGGACACTGCAGGCTCAACTACCACATGCATAAATAAAGTTTGTACAGTCCCCACAGTGTGCCTGTCAGACAGACCACAAACACTTTAGCACAGTCTGCAGACCTGCCAACTCTACCTACAACTTCGGGGAAAAAAAAAACCTGGCCTCAAGAGCAGTGTCCAGAGCAAGCTATGGGGAACCATGAAGGACCTGCAGCTGACATGTGAGTTCATTGAGACAATCCACTTGACAGCCTGACACGAGCATATGAAACCGAACGCAAAGAAGAAGAAATAACCAACGTAATTTTTCTGCAACTTACCATGGTCTCTTGCTGTGATCAGTTTTAAGCTTGTAGATTCGTCATCCGTAAACTTGAAGAAGGCCGAATAGGAGCCGATTTCATTTGTTTTATTCTGATTAAGAGTGAACAGTGTTAGCCCCATAGTAGAAGGGTGAGGCAAAGGTGGTGGTCTTGGTTTTGTCTGCCGCCAATATTTTGGGTTCAGTGCGTGCCTGAAGCGTCTCACCGTATCCAGTTTGGCATTTTTCTGTATCTTTTCGAGCATGCTGGAAGAAAAAGCATATTTTTAGTGGACTGTTTCGATACAACTGAAATCTGTCTCTGTTGACAGTGGTTAGCACAGATGAAGAACCGAAGCGGAAGATGTGATTTATTGTAGCTCTAGCACTGACACACTGTCGGTGCCACCAGAGTTATGAGTCAAGAACTGACATAACAGTACTAGAGACAATCCGATAGCGCCTCGCCCCCCACCTTCAACAGCAAGCGCAGAGTTCCAATTCCGTTGATACCAGTAGCAGTCTGACTGTATGCTGCCTCGCCCCTATCTCCGAGTGTTCAGCGTCGTACAGATCCCATGGTAGCTCCTTGCAGCAACATTCTCTTCAGACCATCATGATTTATTTGTAAATTTGCAATGTTTAATCGCTCCCCAAAGGCTTTTAACACATTTAGCTTGCCATGCATTAATTTACTATAAATGTATAGAACCAGCCACTCTATATGTATGTCTATTTCCCAACACACCGGCATACGTTGGAGAAAATATCCAAAGGACTCCAACAACCAGGAACCTGTCGTATCATATGCCAGACTATGTTGCCTAAGCGACATCCATTCGCTTCTGTTATAAACTTCCTGCACTTCGCCTGCCATACTGATAAGCGTGGGGAGCACGCCTCTCCAGGGTCTGTTGTGACACCAGTTGTTGGCTGATAAGCTGTTGTTATGGCAGCGTACAACTAGGCGACGACATATGGCTCATCAGGGCCTTTTCGGCATATTTTTGGGTATGATGTTTATAAAGTAAAAAAGGATTTTTTTTTTAAATGAGAGAAGATATCATGTCACAGTGTTAGGTGCTGGTGGCTCAATACAGGGTCAAGTTGTCGTTTTAACTGGTTACATAAGAGGTTTTGGGGTATTTGAAGGGCCATGTAATATGACGCTATGATTTTTTTTATATACAAGAATAGGAAAGTTAGAGTAAATAGGGTGGATGGTAGCTGTTGGATCAGTCAGCGGTCAAGATATTGTGCTGTCCTCCCCTTGCCTAATATTCTCAAGTATGCAAACATTTAAAGTCCACAATCTATACCCAAGAGTATCGCGTTGTCTGCAGAATTGCTGCACAGTCATCTTACACCATTCCTCAAGTCAAGAAAGGACCATGCTAGACTAAACAGCAACGGTCATTACTTTACAAAATAGATTTGGATAGACTGTGGAAAAGTTACTAGGTAAATAACAAGAGCAGTGATAAAAACACATTCATCACAAGGAGGTTAAGGAGTTACCGATCTAGAATTTCTTTAACCACGCCACGAGCCACGCCACAAGAAAGGCAAAACTGCACATGAAAAGGACAGGCTCAGGAAGTGGTCGGCAAATCACTGCTCTCAAAGACATTTTAATCGTCCTGCTGCTGATTTTTGGCTCTTTCGACTAAAGAGTTTGCTGACCACTGGGTTAAGGTGAATAGAGGCAGATGGAAACCAACAGAAAGCATGCAATAGTTTAGTATCATGGTATGTATGTTGGAGTTATAGTATGTGTGAGCATCCGTTTCCGAAAATGACAGTATGTCATACAAAAGGCTAGGGAGAAACATAATGACTTATGTCACACAGCATGAGCTACATAAATTAGTTGTAAAGTCATGAATAATAATATTATGTTGCAATAAACTAGTTTCTACTAAATAATAGCGCGGGATCGCCATTGATTTAAAATTAACGGCTTTGTATGTTAAACGCTCCTTGGTTAGCCCTTGTAGGAAAGCGTCATTAGTAACGTGAAATTTTTTTTTACCATTAATATTGTTGAAACATATGTCATATTATTTTTCATTTCAATGGTTTATAATCCTTAAAAAAATTTCTTTTTATTTACTCAGTTTTATTCACATTATATTTGTATTCTAACATGTCATGAATGCACCTGGGTGATACTAATCCACTTTGAGTATTTGTAAAACTATCCAACATTGTCATCATTTGTAACTTCAAAATACAATACCTCTGTGAGCTGATCCTGGTTGTGACGTCACTTGTGGACCCGTATTCATCCACTGTGCTGCTAGAGCCGGACTCGACGTCCTCATAATCTGAGGAATCTTGCAGATATCGTTGACGTTCCTTGAACTCCACAGTCGTCATCTTTTCTATCGGAGGTACAATAAGGTCTACCATAAACGCTTCTTCGTGTGACTCAGTGACATTGAAGCGGTCTCTAAATGCCAAGACAAGTCTGCTTGTCAGTGTAATGCCAATGTTGGGCAGCGTTGATGAGTCGTCACTAGAGCAGAGCATAAGTGACATGTCTTTTTGAGGCGAGTAAATAAGTTGTGAAGTCTGCGTGAACGATGGTGACAAGATTTTAGCAACTATACATGTTTCCCTGAAACTCTTGAGTATTTGCAAGTTTGTTGGAAGGTTGTGGACAGCATCATTACTGACATCTTCAGAGACATACGTGACACTTTGACTTGGTATAGGGACGACGCCATTAAGTAGATCGTGCATGGATATTAACCTGCTAGAGTTTTCATCTGTCTTCAACAGCATAGTTACTTCAAAATCCAACGGCAGTTTCAACCTTGTGCTACCACCAGCCTCGGGGTCGATCCGGTCACATTTTAGAACCTGGCAGTCTCCGCCAGCCAGTTTTGTTTTGATTATGCAAGGGATGTTTGACGTCACCCTGATAACATCACCAAATCTTAACGACAACGGTTTGGGAAAATCTGCTGCAATATCTTCTAGTATTATGACTTCTGACCCAACAGGTAAATGCACTAATTCTGACACGGTTTTAAACTGTTGTGGATATTCCACGAAAGAAAGTTTCACATCTTTGGACAGCGCAAAAACTGTATCACTCTTTGTGTCTTTTACGTAAAGTCTTTTCACCACATCCAGCTTGCATATGATGATTTCATCAACACCATTTAACACTTGCTGAAGGTAGGGATGGACCGCAGCAGTGCTTACTACGTTTGCTATCACGGGAAAATAAGAGCAATACAGGTCGACAAAGTTGTCGATTTCGATAGGAATATGAGGTGCAACTAACGACGGAGCATTGGGAGCCATAAATACAGGCAGCTCGTCATCAAGAAGTGTATCAGCTTTACATAAATTTTGTTTCTGAAGTTTTGTGACAGGAATCTCATAGTCGTTGGGCGAATAAGTTCTTACTTGAAAGTTAGCAATGGCAGGAATCTGCCATGCAGTTTCCAGGTCATTATAAGGGGATACAACAACAGTTAACTCGGGCTTGTTCATGTAAACAATCCCGTCAGATGGGAAAGGCAGATGTTGATCACCGACTGGGCATTCTAATTTTATCGTAATTTCATTCTCATTGTGTATCTGTGTAATATTTTCCTTTCTAGAAATGTCAGATGTTTGGTAAACGTTGTATATTGTTTTTGTATCACTTATAACATCCGACTTAACTATTAACAACCTACGCTGAACTGGGGCTATGCCTATAAGTTCTCTGATGGAATACTCATTATCATCTTTCAATGGACGAAAATAACCCATGCAGTCTTGTGACAAGATAGCAGTGTTGTCTTTGGAGTCCCTAACCTGTAACCTTTCTTGTCCATTTTTGAAATCTCTAATAATTCGGACAAACCAAAACCGGTCTCCCGAGCTGACAGACATTCCTGGCAAATATGGATCATCATAAGAGGTTGTAGCTTCAAAGTGAGTAGGACAGTCCATCAGGAGATCTGCTATGGTAGGGTACACGATTGTATTCCCACTGCTGTCAACGTGGGCCGGTGGCAGTACTTTGAATTTCAGACCAGAATCAAAAGTCATATTCACTTTTACAGACGAATCTGCATTATTCGGAACACATAAGGTTACCTGCTTGGTAATGCAGGACTTCAGAATGAGGACATCACCACGGGATATCTGCACTCTGTCGCTCACAAAACTACCATGTGTAACACAAACACACTGAGGAAATGCACACGCGCTAATGAAATCGCTGAAATCCATTGATGGTACACGTGTTACATCGTTTAACTGTTGATTGTTACTATACATGATCACATAGTTAACATCCCATGTTGTAAACAGTGTACTGTGGCAAAAACCTGCCTGCTGGTAATGCTTTCGATCAATAGTATCGATCTATATTTCTAAAGCAGCATACCTGAGCTGGCCTAATTTTTGTAGTTTTCCATGCTGTCATGCATTGTTGTATTAGTAAGAAACACAAACACTCAACAATGTTTCATCCGATAACAATACGCTGTTTATAAATGAATAACTACACGTTCATTTGACACGTTTGTTATAGCAATGATCCTTGATAATATGACAGAAAAGAGGCAGAATTCTGACTCTCTGTTCGTGTGCGACACGACACAACAAACATGCATGGGTGCATAGAGATATTGATGTGGGAATCCCCGAGATGGAATATTTAGATGATGACAAACGTGTATCCAGTAGTGAATATCTACGCTCCTTTCACCCGCCCCTTCAGTGTGGGATATTGATTACAGCCAGTTGCTCACCGTCCATTAAGATATTAAAGAGACAATCCTAAATCTAACAACTCAGCTCAAGAATAAAGGATGCCAAGTCACCATTGCATGGGTACCAGCACACAGAGGTGTAATTGGCAATGAAAAAGCTGACATAGCAGCCAAAAAGGGAGCAAAATGTGATGTTTTAATAGATGTAGGACTTGGAAAAACAGAAAGGACCAGCATAATAAAACGACATATAATTAAAATGTGGAAACTGCAATGGCAAAGGAGCAATAATGGCAGAGATGCCTACAATAACCTTAAGAGCCCAGCCTTAACACACAGGTACGGGACAAACTGAAAATTCCAGCCAACAAACTTCTATGGAGAGCTAGATTAGGATGGCACCCAGAGAAATTTACATCTCCACTATGTCTGGACTGCTTTCAAGATAATACTCTAGAGCATTATATAATAAACTGCACTAAGTATAAATTGGAAAGGAAACCCATGAGGAATTTTTTTTCTAAAACGCAAACACAACAAATTACTGTAAACAAATGTTTTAAATGTAGAAAGCAATAAAGACATCCAAAAAACTGGTTAAACAATACCTTATTAAAACAAAACAAAACTAAAAAGACCAGATTAGGGATTTACTCAGTATAACAGAAGGAACTGATGAGATGGTAACCCCGAACATCCTAGAGTCAGAGAGATAGTGTAGGTATGATGAGTGCATAGATGTGAACATGGACACATACACAAGGATGAGTGCGTGTAGTATGAGTGCATTTGTGTATAGGATGGATACATAAGACACAGTGTATGTAGGTGGATGGTACGGAATCATATGTGGACGGAACAGTGGGAATATAGTTGTGCGAAAGGTACAGATGAATGAGTACATGGATTTAAATGTATTACTGTATGCATGTATATGTGTGTAAGAGTGTGCATGTGTGTATATATATGAGAGCGTGTATACTAATATATTTGTGAGTGTATGAATGACAGTGCAATCAAAGAAACCATAAACTGTGTTGCTGTATGTCTGTTCATTGATGAGAACAAATGGAATGAAGGGGTAAGCAGCAAGAACGTCATCGCACACCATCCACCAAAACATGACACGTCGGTACCGGACAGGTCACATACCAGTAGCGGGACATAGCATAAAAGTGACACGACCAGACGAAATTACAGACAAAGCGACACAACACGCATAAGACATGGAAGAGTGAGTATCACTGCGTGTGGATGTACTCGTTTTTTTTTTTTTTTTAATGAATGTAAGCACAGGCATTGATAAACGCATATGAAAGAGTTTGCGTGTGTACGTAATGTCAATTAGGTATGCATATACGGATAAGTATGAAAGGACGTACAAATATGTAGTGTTGTCTGCATGTATGAGTACTCGAGTGCATGTACGCATACACCTAGTTGGGTGCGTCCATATACTCCGGGGATTCATAAACAAAACCATCCCACTCCACAACATGCATACAACATGCACATGACCGACAGGACTCATAACAAAAATATGACTGACAGCAAATAGGGAATACAAGTGACTCGATAATGACAGGACTAGAACGCATAGCCTCCAATACCACCCCATCACTGGGATGATAGCAAAGGTTGGTAACGTGATACACATAGTCCCGGCAAAAAGCCACGCTAGAATCCAGCAAGACGGCAACGACGAGAATTGACTGAATGGCCTCCCGCTCCCCTTCCCCCCACCTTTCCCTAAATCTGTCGGATGCACTATGAGTTTAACCCCCCCAACCCATTCCCACAGAGAGCACTTGAGTTCGTTGCCCAACATGCCACAACAATTCTCATCGCCGATCATTTGGATCTCAAAGCGTGAGCTGGACGGTCCGGTTATATGGTATTTACGTACACCGGAGCTTAGCTATCAACACAACCCGATCACATAATAACAAATGACGACTGGACTCGCTTAAGACTCCACACAAACTCCCACACACATATCCAATACATGACTAACCCGTTCATATTACAGGAAGACAAACTATAAGACCACTATGGTCATACGCGGAAAATTTTCACATTTCGGAACTATTCACATTCAAAAACTGTTTTCAGTACTTTTTGGAAAATTAAAATACTCAAAATTTTAAAACAATAAATGGTGGCCGAAAGGTCGTTGTGTTTGGAAGCTCGCTCTCCTTCGAGATACGCCTAGCCAGATCAAAGGGAGACAGAACAAACAGGAAACACCACGAATGAAGAAGGAAGACTTGCACCAGTGACAACAGGACGAGCGGTTTGATACGGAAGGAAGCATTAAGCCAGAAATGGCACAAACACCAGTATTCAGTCACGAAAGTGACGCAAATAACCCAGACCACAAATATAGGCGGAGACTGTTAGCAGCCTAGGCTAGCTAGCAGCAGTCTGAACGTGGTCGAGCTTTTCTTTTTTTTTCTTAAAAGGACTTGGACTTGGACCGTCCATTCACATACACGCAGCTTTATTGAGCCGGGACCAAGTAGTTGAGAGTTCAGAGGTTTGTGTTTTCTCTACTGATTTCTGTTATGTTGATGACAGGGCGTCCTTAGCAATAGGTAACAACTAATTACACAAATAGCAAGAATTGTTAATAGTTTTAACAAGAAAAGAAAAAGGGGTGGTATTTTTAATATCTAACCTCGGCTTACAGGTGGACCGAAACTAAATAAGGTACCAGGTAATTTCCTCAGCAGTAAAGATGACCGGGTATCGTTGATCAAATATGTTAATCATATGAATCTACATTGTGTTTTATAAAGGCGTGGCTTCACCCTTTGACAAATAATTCATGTACGGATTAACACGAATTGTTGCTTGTGGCCTTAGATTTCCCATGTCCTTATGATTTTATACTTTACAACTGCACAACTGCTGCTTTCTTAAAGAGGCAAATTTTTAAAATCTTTGTTGGACTAATAATTTGTGTATCCCTAACAGAATATACACTGACTGATACAAACCACAACATAAAAAACAACAGTTTCATCAACGAAAATTTACAGCCAAGCATAACACTTGCAATAAATCAGAAAAGCTATAAAAGAGGCACCTCCCAACAAAGCACCAGGCCCCAGCCACAAAATACCTGCTGAACTACTCAAAGAAACTGAAGAGGTATGCGTGAAATAGATGCACAGACTGTTTTAACCTAAAAATGGACAACATAAGAGTCACCAGAGGACGGAAGAAACGCAATAATTGCACTCATCTGGAATAAGAAAGGCAGCACGAGAGACAGTGAGAAGAAAAGAGGAATTTCGTTATTAGGCCACGCCCGGAAATTATTGTGAAAGATCCTTGTAAGAAAACTGCCCCCTGTTATCTAACCACAACTTAGTGAATCGCATGCGCACAACCGGGGTGTCTCTTGTACATCTCAGGATCACCCGCATAACTTCCTTCTGTATGCGCACCAGTTTCACTAGCTGACTCTTCGAGACAGTGAGCAACCCTCGTATAACCAATCCCTGGGGTGATTTGGTGCTGGTATAGTGTAAACAACATTCTCTGCTCCGTGTCCATCGCTGTCAAAATCTTTAGTTCATTAAGACCTTTTTTGGCCCTTGTCAAAACCTCCTCTGCGTGATCCCTGAAAGACAAGCTTTTGTCAAAAGTGATTCCCAGGTACTACAGTCTGCTGTCTCTATCGATGCGCCTGCCATTTATTTTGAGGCTTGTGACATTAACTTTAATAATTGAGTGTCCAAACAACATCACAGATCGGTTGCCTTTTCTGGGCTGATTACTGCACCTAGCTCGGTACACCAATAGATCACATTATCTACTGTCACTTGTCACTATTGAGCTATTTGATTCCGATCTCTCCCCTGCTTATATGAGAGAACATCATTTGCGAATGTCAATATTCTGCCAACTCCACGGTTTCCAGGTCGGCAATCTTGATCGTAAACAAAACGAATAATAAAAAGCACAAGTGAAACTGCAGATCTCTGTGGTAGTCTTGGGGCTAAAAATACATGGTTCGGAGGTACATGAACCCAGGCTAAGAGCAACCGGACGAGAATACAAAACATCTGCTATCCAGTGTACCAACCGAGAACAAACTGTTTTCCCCATAAGCGCTGCCGTCAAGATACTATTTTTGACTCTGATGTAAGCATCTTCTAAATCAAGTGCCGCTAACACTGTTTCCTGTTTCTTCTCGAAACCCTCGAAGGCGTCAAAGGCAAAAGTGGCTGCATTTGACAATGTATTCTTCCCTGACCGGTAACGTCCCAAACTTCATGGATGTTGTAAGGACCCTTTGAAAGCGAGTGAGCAGTGCCGAAGAACAGGTAGATATTACGGTCTGAGGAGAATAGCACTGCGAGAAGTTACAAGGGGATCTGGCCAACGCTCGACACTCAGGGGAAAGGCGAGACAGATATTCAATCAGATAGTTAATGGTACCATCGAAATTGTAACTGAAGATGGGGACGGAGCGCTTGTGGTGGTGTCCTAAGTGCTGTGATGATGTCGATTCTTAATTAAACATTCTTGACGGAGCTTTCTCTGTTTGGGAAACAAACACATCACCAGTAATGTGATGAGACAATGTGATGAGACAGTGTGATGAGACAATGTGATGAGACGATGTGATGAGACGATGTGATGAGACAATGTGATGAGACAATGTGATGAGACGATGTGATGAGACAATGTGATGAGACAATGTGATGAGACAATGTGATGAGACAATGTGATGAGACGATGTGATGAGACGATGTGATGAGACAATGTGATGAGACAATGTGATGAGACAATGTGATGAGACAGTGTGATGAGACAATGTGATGAGATAATGTGATGAGACAATGTGTAGAGAACGGGTAGATGAGTGATGTTTGCTCTCAATCAGACCTGGTTTATCTCAACTAATGACGAAATAGGAAATAAAACAACATAAATATAGGAAATGAATAAACAATAAACCTCTGTTTTATCTCACGGCGTTGACACGTTTGGATTTGTTACAACATAGACCTACTGGAAATAAATGGTACACTTCTAATTAATCCGGTGTCAGCGTGCAAGTTAAACACATTTAGATATTTGAAAATCGAAAAGACCTGGTTGAATAGGCCGAGACAATGGCAAACTTTCAAAATATAACATCCAAATAATAATATTGTTGATAACATAACAAAATATGGCTCTGGAACCACTACTTTTGGAGAATCGCAGTTGCTTAGGAGTTTGTGCTTTTCCTTGTATATAAGAGTGTGAGGAACTTATTGAGATTCAAATTGGGCAATGACAATTTTCCCTTCACAAACCCAAACCAACCAAATAGTGGGCTGACAGTAAACAGTATCTGACAACAAGACATATAGCTCTCCTCACCTAAATGTATCAAACCTGCACACATGTCCATTTCTGTCTTCAGCTTGAGCCATCCACGACTTTCCTCTTTTCAGCCTGTGACCCTTAGCATTACCCCGGGCTTCATGCAGGAGATGCCTCTTGTCCGCAGCTACTCTGAGATATAACTTTGCTTCAGAACTTTGAGCCTATCTGAAATAGTAGGCAGTACAAGTATATTTCGCATACATACTGCAGTGGTATCTCTTGTACATCCGAGAAATACCCACAGGGCTTCATTCTGCATGCGTTCAAGTTTAATCAGCTGACTCTTTGATATGGTAAGCATTCTAAGTCCATTATGTATCTACCACAGGATCACATGCTGGAACTCTGAACAACATTTTTCTGTTCCATATCCATTGTTGCCATGATTTTGAGAACATGGAGTTCTCTTTGGCCTTTCACCGCAACTGCCTCCACGTGATCCCCGAAGGACAAGCGTTTATCGAGAAAAAAAACGTGTGCCATCTCCACAACCTTATCTGGTTCTAGTGTCCATGTTGCAGTACATCCACTGTCATGTTCATCGGAACATGGCAGCTCAGACATCTTGAGATTCTGCAACCCCCCCCCCCCCCCCCCGCCTCTCTCTCCACCCTAAAAAAAGCCACTCCTCATGAATTTTCAAAGAAGCTGCTAAAACCATTTATACACATTTCCTCTAAAAGAAATCGCTTCTACATTTAATATTATTTCATGTATATTATTTTAGAACAAAGAAGACACAAACACTAGATTGCACAATTTATTGCCTGGCATATTTCGCTGTATCTCATCAGGCGCGTACTACAGTAACAGTTACATAAATGAAGCAAATAAGTGAATCCTTTATAACTAAAGTACACATTCAACAACAGTCTTCTTCTTCTGTGTTCGACATCAGTCATGCTAAACATTCAGTCCCGTCTGTCACAAATAGAATTGCGCGTTTAAAGTCGCCACCGGTCTCCTACAGCTTCTCTTGCAATGTAGCCTTGGGCCAGATCGACAATCTTTGCTGGGAGTACTAAGGGCAGTGGAGCAGTATGTGCCCAGGGGTCTGTCTTTCTGCTCCACAATCGCACGCAGCAGATTCTTTTATGTCTATCTAGTGCAGGTGTGCTCAAAGACCACAGTGTCCTGTCCGAGGTCTAAAAATTAATGTTTGTTTGTTTATGCTGTCACTCTCTGGCCTGTAATCTCTATTCTGCCTTCTCCACTTCCGCTTGAAATACTGCTTGAGGGCTGTTTAGGTTTCCTTGTAGCCGTGTGGTGGATGAGGTTGTGGAAGATTACTCCCAGCTTTTGCCAACTCATCTGCTATCTCATTTCCTTGAATACCACAGTGTTCTGGTATCCACTGCAGGACCAGTTCTGCTTCCTTGAAAAGCAAGCCAACGTTGGTCCTTAGATCTGTAATTACTTTGTCTTGTTTTTTGCTTAATAGTGCTTGGAGAACAGACTTGGAGAAAAGTCACCAGGCATAACAATTTTGTGCCCTCCGTGTTCTTGAGGAATGAGATGCTGGACTGCAGAAAGGAAAGCTGTTGCTTCAGCTCTGTAGTTTGAGCAGATGTTACCTGCTGGTAGAAAGAGAGTTTCTGTTTTACTGCTGGGGTGTTTAAGCTCCCCTTTCTGACTGCATCTGTAGCAGAGTCGTCAGTGAACACCTTTGTTCAAGTGGTTTTGGAATACTTCTCTTCAAGCACAGCAAGGGGCAGGGTTCTCTGTTGTATCTCCCTCTAGGCATCTTTTTAAAGTGATCCCTGGTACTTTTAGAACCACACGTGCCTTCTCTGGCTTTCTTGTCTATAATTCTTGCCTAAGCTATTTGCACAGTGCAACATCTCTTTCAAGCAGATCTTGTTGATGTCGGTATAGTTCTCTAGCAAGGTGGTTGTAGCTCTGACTCTTCAGTCTGTTTTTTGTTCTCTATTGAAATTTAAAATGCAGTTGGTGACTTTGAAGTCTTTTAAATTTCTCATACTGTAAAACAGTTTTGTGTTGTCTTCTAAGCTCGAGTGTTTTAGTATTTGCTGTCCTCTTTATCTCTGATGGGGGTGGTTTTCATGGCTCCAAGAACAATCCTCAGTCGCATATTCTGAACCTTATACAGTTTTCCCTTTATTGTTTCGGCTGCTGCAGCCCATGCAGTGAAGGCATATTCCATGACTGGCCTGACTGATCCAGTATATACTTGTTTCAGGATTCTGGAGTTGATGCCCTATGTGGTACCCGCTAATTTATTAATCATTGCGAATTTCTTCAATGCTTTCATCTGTACTGCTTCTATGTATGACTTCAAAGTTAGTCGCCAATAACAATCAAAAACACAACTGTCTGTTTTACCAGGGCGGCCGCAGTCAGAATCATATCTTTTTGTATACAGAGTTCAGGGCGCAGGCAACAAAGCGCCTACAAGAAATCTTAGCTAATCTGATCGTAGCTAACCTGTGCTAAGATTTTTTGAAGCCGCTGCGATTTATTGGGAGAAGGTACAGTTGAGCGATTAATGAAAATGTAAAAATTCTTGGCCAGGTGTATATCTACAGTACTGCAGATCTGCTTGATATCATAATCTGCCCTACCTAGCCATGATTTACCTCTTTTTAATCTGTCCCCCCCCCCCTTTTTTTTTTTAAACTGAAGAGCATGTGGTGCAAAGGATTCTACAAATCTGAGCTTATCTCTAGGTATGCTTGAGCACTCGAAATTTTAATCATGTGCTCCATTAGTCCCATTTAAAGTTTAAAAAAAAAAGGTTTTCAGGTACGAGTATTTTATGAGCATTTTCAAAGAAAAAGTAAAGATCCCTTTTCCCGCCTTAGGCGCATCGGGCCTATGGGAAGAACGTCCCATATTTTTCAGACCTATCGGCACTAGTTGGGTAATGTGGTCAGCATTACACCGACCGTCTTTACTTCCCTAGGACAGCCATCCTGGTACCCATTTTAGGCTGGGTCGGCCTGCGACGCCCCATACCATGATAAAAATCCACGCAGCCAGCAGTGGGTTTCGATCGTGGTACGTTGGAATTACGAGTCGGACTCGCAACACATAAGCCACGGACGCTGCATTTTCATAGAAGTTTCTCATTAATTAAAAGGGCTAGAAATAACAGCCATCTGCATAATTTTTAATTGTTGATACTCACTGTATATGTTAAGATGTGCCATTTCTGGGGGGGGGGGGGGTGTGATAGATCCACTACTTTGCTGAGACTAGTGACACAGTCTTGATAGCAACAAGTCAGAAAGAACTACAGGAAATGATAGACATTGTGATGGTAGAAAGTGGAATAATGGGAAGACAGAAGTAATGGTGGGATCAAAGAACTGACTGACTGCCTGACTTTCTACCCCACCAGGACATCACACAAGCGATAAACACCCGATGACACAATGTGCCACCATGCAGGTGAGGATCACCGTGGAGAGGTCCCAGAAACCGCGTTCAGACAATTGGCCATATTTATGGCCTGTCTATGTTGCGGCCCCTGGAAAAAGCCAGGGTGGGGCTTCAAATAACAAAAAATGTTGTCCTTCAAAAGGACGAAACTGGAATATAGGATCAAAGAAAATAATTATTCCTAAATGTGTAATAAAAGTCAGTGGTATTATTTTTGGACAGGAACATAAATTTAAGTATCTGGGCACATGAATAACATCTGATGGAAGATGCATTACTGAGATAAGAAACATAATAAGACTGGCAAAAGCTGCATTTTATAAAATATGCAATATATCTTTGTCATTGAGGGTTAGAAAAAGAATGTTTGCTAGCAACAAGGCGCCTGATGATGATGTTGATGATCTAACTGCATTCATTACTAAGGGAAATAACCTGCTAAATTGTGAATACTTTAGTCTATGGAGTTGTCATCCTGCTTTTCGATTGAAATGCCAAATGCATTTTAACAATCAGTAAAACAAACATAAATAACAGGATAGGAGCTCATTGAAACAAATAAATCAGAACAGCAGAAATACTTAGAAATCTTTCCATATTGCATTGTACAAAAGATTAAGCGTAATTTCCGCTATTAACAAAAAATACATTCGGTAGTAACCAAACGGTTTTTAACGTGTCAGATTGAAATTTATCGAGGGGAGGTTGTAACTAGCTCGCCAAGCTGTTACACCTCTTAATGTTCTAAATGTATAAACAATTAGCGGATGTCCAAGAAACGCCAGCTCATGAATACTTCTTATAGTCCATTCTATGTATCATAGATGATAGGTAGTCACGTCTCCCCACAACCTTCTGTCTCGTGTATAGTTAGTTAAGTATCCTTTACAGGACGTTGTAGAACCAACACCAGCAGCCCCTGGCTGTTGTGTGGTTTCTCTTGGCAAATTTACGTCCAGCAGCTGGGATTAAACCCGGCACCCCGGTATTACGAAGCGTTCGCATCGACTTAGCCACAAAGCCGACAAGACATTTACGTGTTCTAAAATTCTTCGTTTCTCGCTTTTTGAGAGGGCAATATTTTTTATACAGCACTTTAAAAAACCAAGATGGCCACTGGTGGATGTAAACACTTTGAATTAAACGCTTTCACAGATTTGGACCGCGTTTGCCGTTTTGTTTAAACTTTTTTGCGAAGATGTTTCCATCTTCTGGGTATTTTAGAGGTGTAAACTGTCCTTTTTATGTCAGTGGCTTATGTGAAAGACCCAACTGCCATTTTCGACATTCTCGGGTCGAGGAAAAACCTAAGTCAGCAGGTTTGTATTCACTGTTCTGTTCTTAGTTTCTCATTCTGCTGCTACTTGAACTTCTACTAGGCTAGTCAGTGTAGTACTTTAAGCTAAGTTGAATCTAACAGTAACCACGAAACTTACGTACTCATCCATTCTTATTCATCTCTCACTGCTGTAGACTAGTCAAAGAAATTAATTCAGAATTCACTTTTTAGTGCTGAAAACAGTAAACAATGTAAAGAAAGATAATAATAAAGCCACTATCACTGTTTACTGTTTCTTCAGGAACAGATAACAAGTTCCTAAGAAATTATGAAATAAATGAGTCAGACAAGCTCCTGTAGGGTTGGAAAGCTGCTTGTGCAGGTGGTTTAAAAGCTGAAGCATATAAAACCGATATAAACTGAAGGCTTTCCTCCGAAAAATGGCCAAAAACAGGGCCGCAGTCACATGTAAATTGCAAACTTCCTGTGACTAATTCGCTGGAAGTCCGCAATTTATATGTGACTGAGGCCCTGTCAGGGTGTGTTTTTGGCCGCCATAATATGTGGCCGTTGTTCGGAGGATAGCCAAACTGAATTACTTGTCATGTAGCACTTGCTTTGAAAACATTGCTGTCATCAGAGTCTGCCTGAAAGAAACTGAAGCTGCCTAAAATCTTTCCTGGTATCCTACCTTCTGCTTTTATATTTGTCCAGTTTGCTGGGCACTTGAAATGAAAATATTTAGTTTTTGAGACAGAATGCTTTTTACTAGCCAGTGTTCCCTGATTTCCAAATCTGTCAAGATGTCAAATATTTCTGGTCTTCTGTGTCCATGTTATTCTGAAAATCTTTCTATAGGCAGTAGCATTTCAGCTCAAAAGCCCCCATTTTCTTTATTGAGGACCGTGAGATAGTAGCTACAGGGAAGATTTATGCTCTTAGAAATTTGAATTTTATTTCCTTGCAATGCTTAACTATTGACTTTTAATGCTATGAAACATCTGCATTGCTATGGCCATCATTCTTTTGCCTGCAGTTGAACAGTCCCCAATACTCTTTGTTATGAAACGTAGATGTTCAAAGTTTGTGACATTTTCAATTTCTTCCTCATTTATTATTATTCTGGGGCAGCAGGTATTTTGACTGTGGACATTATTTTTCTTTTTTCCTTGAAATTCAAGGTCAGGTTGTGATCTCTGAAATGGAATTACTACACAGATTTGTTTTAGCTGAGTCAAGAAGATGGAAGTGGTATCCACAGTACTGACTGAAGGATATTGTTAGAGAGGTCAACCCCCGCCCCCTCCTCCCCCTTCCCCACCCCACACCCCACAAAAGGGGGGAGTATGTAAGTTATAGAAGAATTAGAATTATGTTATTATAAGTGCTTTTGAAAATTTGAAAGAGGGTCAAGGGGTGCAGTACACGCCTAAAGGATCATGACTCCACTACTGAAATACAGGCTATGCATTGACCATATACCATATTATACATAATAATAGAGAAATACAGGCTATGCATTGACCATATACCATATTATACATAATAATAGAGAAAGACAGGGACATGACTTTGCCAATTTAATTGTGGACTATGAAACAGCCTTGAAAAAATTGATAGAGATTATCTGTTGAAACTGACAGAGCAAATCATGAATACAATACTGGCAGTATATGAAGACATGAGTGCAGTATTCATGGGGGAGCATTACATTAGAGAGGCAAGAGATCTTCTTGCTGCTTTTACTATTCGTGTATGGAAACAGAACTGTGTGTACATTGTAATTGCTCACTTGTTTACAAGGCAAATTTGGTTAAATATCACTTTGGCTACTTTGAGACTTTGGGATAATTCTGTGGTGGAGCTGTTTCAGTAGCAATATTAGTAATACTTAGGTGGTGAATATGTTTTGAGACTACATTTTGTCTTCAGTAATAGACAGAAGGATTTGTAATTGATTGCTGTCTCTTTTGATATAATCATACAGTTACCATTAAATTCAATGCCTTCTTTTTATTATTACAGTAAAAATAATTGTTTCATGTTTTCATGTAAAATGTATATCGGCAAATGCTCAAACTTGTATGCTGCTCATGATTTTGGTTATTAAATAATATTTATTGTTTTTGTATTTTTCCTTTCTAGAAAATGGTCCAAACTATTCAACAAGTGTCAAACCATATCAGCCTAGTAGTGCACAGTTGTTTTCTTCAACCCCACTGCAGGCAGCTACTTATGGACAGAAGAAAGATACTGCTGGATACTCTGCCTCCACTCAGGATGAAACAACAGCTTCTCATGAGGCCGGCCAGAACTCAGCTAGTCAAGTAATCCAGATGACTGTTTCTAGCAGTTGTCCAATTCCATCATTCTCAGACAGTCCACAGACACTACCTGAGCCAGATGAGCTGCCTTCACCGCTTGAATCTTTGCCAAGGATTTCAGGCTTAGCAAAACCCAAACTCAAAGGTCCGGAAAGCTCAGGTCTGCCTTCATATATACCGACTCCAAAGAGAGTTCAGCTAATTGTTAAAGGGGCTGTACCATCATATAACCCAACTCCTAAACATGTGGAAAGTCACCACAAGAAAAACTCCAGCCACACTGTTGAGTATGATCCAGTTAAAAATTTCTCTTTCCGGGAAAAATCAAATTCAGATAAAGAGGATGTTAACCACACTGGTGATATTGCAAATGAAACGCAGAAAAAAGATACAGAGTCTCTTCAGGGTGAGAGTGTTCAGACAGTTCCTGCCAATGACAGTGGCAACATTGACAACCCTGCAAATGCAGATGAAAGTGATTTAACAGACTCTGATGAAGATGTCAGTCAGAAATATGAGGATGAGAAGAATCCAGCTGATAAAAAGCTTCCACTTTTTGCTAACTTACTTACACCATCTTCGTATTTCACTGAAAAACTTAATTCTTCTGTAAACAGAAAACTATCTTCAGACTTTGAAGTCAGTTCATCTGTCAAGTCTGGTGTCCCTGTCCAACAGAATAGTTCAATAATTAACAGTAAGTCACATAAACAAAGCAGTTCAAAGACCTTACATAAGTTGCACCATTCACGTCATTCACAATTATCATCAAAAGCTTCGTCATCTTCAGTAGAAAAAAGCAAAGTATTAAAATCTACATCGTTGTCTTCAGAGAGAAATAATAATTTGGCATCGTCTACACATCCTGCTAAACCTTGCCGATCAACATCGAACTCTGAAGTAAAACATTCAAATACAGATCAACTGAACAAAAGTGCATTAAAAGTTAAACCTGACAAATCCTTGCTCCACTCCTCTAAAGATGCCAAAATACAAAGCGGCTCCGTTTCCAAGAAAGAGAACAAGCATAAGTCCAACACTTTATCATCGTCATTATCATCATCACAGAAGAATAAATCTAATTCATCATCATCATCACAGAAGAATAAATCTAATTCGTCATCATCATCACAGAAGAATAAATCCAATTCATCATCATCATCACAGAAGAATAAATCCAATTCATTGTCATCATCAGAGAAAACTAGATCAAATTCATCATCGTCATCACAGAAGAAAAAATCAAGTTCATCATCATCAAAGAATGATTCTCGTAAAGCAGACAGCGCAGAAGAAGCATCCCATAAGTTTAAATCCAAGGACTTATCAAATGGGCAAAGTGTTCACAAGAAAGAGAATGTGGTCCAAACATCAGATAAATCTTCCAGAAGCAAACATTCTGATTCACAGAACAGTCCGAGTGGACAGACTTCTGAGGTTAAAGAAACGGTACAACGCAATGATGCCTCTATAAAGAAGATCAAAAGCACTAACTCTAGTCTTAAATCAGACAGTCGTCGACGCAATAGTTTGAACGGACACAGCTCAACTTATATCAAGCAAGAAACCATAGATGTGCATGAGAGAATCAGAACTGATGGGGAAAATACAATAAGAAGAGACAGCTCTGCTATAATAAAGAACAGTAGAGACAGTTCAGTAAAAGTGCTTACAAACAATCATAATGGGGGAGAAAACAATAGAACAGACTCAGAAAGGCGAGGAAGTACAGAAAACTGCAGTTCAGTAACAGAACGTAGAATAAGTAACATAACAGCAAACCTCTTTGGGGCGGAGAGTGAAGGGTCAGGATCAGATTCAGATGTTGAAATAATTGATGTTACTACCAGAGACTCACAGCCTGTGTACGACATCAGCGATTCGGATCAAGAAATGCAAGAGGATAGCTCAGCAGCACCGCACTCAGATGAGGTTGATATGCTGTCTGACTCGGACACATTTGATGAATGTCTAAGAATATTTGAAGAGACTGAAAGACGCTTGGCGGCAAAATCAGCAAAGTCACAAAAACTCGGCATTAATCTAGATACAGCAAAACTTCGAGAAGTGAGTACAGTTGATTTTTCTATTTATAATGTTTGTTAAAGATAAACATAATGTTTGAAACACTAAAATGATGGAGTTATGAAAAAATTTGTGACATGATTTATCACTATAATGGCATCAGTTTACCTAGAAAATCCGTTCAGTGATTTACTGGACATTTTACACAAAGAGATTTGTTATATTTTGCGACCTGTTATAAAAACAAGCTAATTCGTGCAGCTGTTGAGATTATCATGATTATAATTATTATTTTTGGCATCCATCAGGTCATTTTTTTTTTTTTACTCAATATTTTATTTTTTATTAATGTAAAAAATGTTAGCATGATATCAGAATTGCTTAACACCCCCTTGAAACTTCATTGTGCCCCTTTCCCACATTGAAAACCACTAATCTGTTGTCTTCTTCTTCGTGTTCACCAGCTGTAAACTCTGGTGGAAAGTTCTAGTTGTTCGTCCACTTCTGAACTGCAGTCCTGTTCCAGAACCTGAGTGTTGCGTGTGCATTTGTTTGACAGATCTGACACATTTGTGTGCAGACTTTTGGTTCCTTGCCTTTCAGGCAGATGCACTCCAACTTCGAAGAAAGCTCCCAATCATTTGATTCTTACGACATGCTTTTGGAAAGGCGGTGGGTCTATTCTTGTTTTCCCTATAATACGGTCCCGGAACCAACACAAGGGACTAATCTATAGTAATTTTTGAGACTATAAATTGTACTATGTATAGTGATCTACCTGTTGTTGTTTTTTTACAATAAATAATTGCAGACACCAAAGGTTGCAGAAAGTTCAGACAGCTTATTACTGTCTGTCATCAAGAAAAGAATGGCCCACAAGACAGCTCAAGAGGTAATTTATAGTGCTTCTGTCACCATCATCTGGTGTCTTCTCCAGGATTATGTGTCTTTTGCTTTCATCTCTTAATGGTGTAAAGATCCCTCCACCAACTCGTGCCAAAGTCCTTTACATACTTTTTCATAATTTTGGGAGGATTTTAAGCCAGAGTTTTTGTATGGATGCAGTCAGTGTCATGCCAGCCTTCCTTAAAGGTTAAAGACGAGAGGATTGACTCATTGTACTGGGTTTTATCCCATAAGGCTCGGTCTCTCTCTCCACAAAACAGCTAGCCATTTGCCGAGAGCACCGCACAGAGTCCGAACTACGTACCTCCAGGGATCTCCTTAAACATTGTACTCATGAACTGAACGCTGCAGCCATAAAATGAACCCACGACCTTCAGATGGCGAGGCAAACGGCTTGACCACTTCACCACAGAAAACTTCCTTAGTCACTTCTTATAACATGCTTGGTAAGCTGCAGTGTTTATTAAATGGCCTAGTAGGGCGTGGCAGGTTTTTGTCATGCATTTTCACAATCCACTCACACAACTTCTAGCACATATTCTTATGTTTCCACCATAGTAAAGTTGTATAACTCTTGTGTACTTGTTCTTCACTCTAGCACATCTCTTGGCATGGACAGGTGTCTCTTTTTTATGTTTGAAATATTTTTATTGTACTCAGAAGTTTTGCGGCAGCTTAGTGAAACTGCAGAATTGTGTGAGCCTTGTATCATTTTGTAGTAATGTTTTTGTGCTTTCGCTGTAATATGGGTTGGTCAGTAAAAGTCACCATACGTATTCAGGAAAGCATCCCATTTCTTAAGTACATGACGAATGCTGTCAACGTGATATGATAATGGTTGCTCACTGGACGAGGTGTTTTAACGCTTTCATTATTTACTGCTTTCATTATGTCTTCTTCTGTATAAAATCATTGCTTCTTGAAAGCTTTTTTTAGAGCTCCAAACAAATAGAATTACATGGTGGCAAATCAGTACTATAGGCATATGTTGCAGAATTTCCCACTTCTACCATACTTATGGTTCCTGCATAATCTTTGCAACATGTGTACTAGCATTATTGTGGAGAAAAATGCATTTCACTTTTTTGTGGTTGGTCAGCATTCTGTGGGACCCATTGGGAACACACCTTCTGATATCACAGTTTCTTATGGAAACACTTTTTGATTGCTGCATCAGCTTTGGCAATAGTTTTTTAATGCGTTTGACCCAGCCCTGGAGGATGTGTTGTGAAATCACATCCTTTTCGCAACATCTGTACACAGTCACTGTTATCTTTGACGCATGTTTGTTAGCATACACTACCTACATTCTTCAGTGAATGTCCATGGTCAACATCTTTCAAATAAAAGAAACCAAATCACCTCTCATTGAGTTTCTTTGGGATCAACCTGGCCATTTCTGAATGGTGGGAAACAGAACCTATGACTTACAGGATGATCTGCACTGATCTTTTATTCATTGGTCAGTACTTGTCACATGACTGTGACATAATCATGTTCAGTGCCCAAGAGTTACCTGCAGTCAAACATGAACTGGTTCAAATAATTGCTCCTTAAATATATAACTGTGTTTTTAAATGATCCTCACAGATTAGTAAATTAAATTGTGTTTTGTGTGTTGGAAAGTATTTTTGTTTTCATCCTAGTTGATTTATCTCATGAAGAAGACCCTAGTGTTTTCATCAGTTCTAGTTATGCCTAGTGGCACATGAGGCTTCAGAGAGGACTTTCTATGCTTTCCTGTCCTGTGCAATCTTCAGTGCAGTTTTCCATGTCAAAGATGCCGCACTCGGGTCACTTTCCATCGTTCGTCTTCATGTTGTTTTTGGGCGCCCCTGTTTTCTCTTTCCCTCTGGTGTCCATGTGAGAGCTGTTTTGGCAGGTATATCAGAATTCAGTCTCATAACGTGGACGAGCCATTTCCATCTTCTCTTGGTTATCATACTGTCTAAAGTTTTTTGGTTTGTGACTTAAAGTAGTTTAGTGTTTGAGATTGTATCTGGCCCAAAAATTTTGATAATTCTACGTAGACATGTGTGGTGGAAGGTGGACAGCTTGTGTGCATCCTTTTTGGTCATTCTCCAGTATTCCGCTCCATAAAGAAGAACTGGCAAAATGATGCTCTTGTAGAGTCGGAGTTTCGTTCCTCTGCAGTAATTGTTGAATTTCCAGATTTGCCTCATCCTTCCAAAAGCAGCTCCAGCTTTGTTCAGACGTGACTGTATGTCCTCTTTGGTCCCTCCCTGCAGGGACACCACACTGCTAAGATATGTGAAATGTTCTACATTTTACTAACAAATGAATGAACATTTATTTATGAAGAGTAATAAATCTGGGCACACAGGAATTTAATATTCAGCTCTTTATGCCACTCATCTTTGATGCATTTATTATATATTGACCCTTTTGCCCCATAAATGCTTTAAAAAAAGAAAATTTGCTATGAGCCTGAAAGAATTCTCTGGAAAAAGTCCTTTGAAAAGAAGAAAAAAAACATTACACAGTTCGCTAATAATTTTTTGAAAAATGTATTTATTTACATTTAAAAATAAATTGTTCTAAATCTTCAAAGGGGTTTCAATAAACATGAACAAGAGAAGCATTAAGTTGAATACATTTCTGGGGGTTTAAAAAATCTGAATTATTTTTGGTGACTCATGTCATGACTTTATAGGAAAATTTGACATCACCTTGGCTTACAAAAAGCCATTAGGATCATAAAAAAACTCTCCTAAATGCTTTTTTTAGTTACTAAATTCATATCCTGGCCTATTCAACACAGCACAGGTACACAAATAACCAATGGAATATTACTACGCGTTCTTGGGAGCAGGTTACTGCAGACAGGCCATATGTTGTCATTTACAGGAACATGGCACAGCTGGAGCTGACTGGATTTAGGCTTCTCGGGGCAAAAGGGTTAAGCATTGTAATGTAAAATTACCTGGCAATAAACACAAGCTAAATGCTCAACCTAGATGGAGTCTTGTTTTCTTCGGCCGCTGTGGTTTTTGTAGGCAAATATTGTGTTCAGTAGTTTTGCTGTTGCTTCCTGAATGGTCAGCTTTCTGTACCACTGTTGAAACCAATGCAAAACAGCCTGCTGCCAAAAATTCTGCATCTGGGATCGACTCCGGCATTATGAAGCATATTCACAGTGCGTACGCCACGAACGCCGACAGATGAAGTTTAGGCTACATATGTTTGACTCACAAGATAATTTAGCCCTGTAAAAGATTGTTTAATAGTGCCTTATGCTGGCATGGCACATTCTATAAAAAATTGGGCCTAATTTGGCTGTATTACATTTTACTAGAGTTTAAATATTTTTTTGTTGTCAGATTATTTATTTCTGGCTAATCTTTGTTACTAGGTATCCCGTCCAGTGAAAAAAACAGCATCAGCATTTCGACCAAGGCCTAGTCCAGCAGAAGTCATGCACAATCGAATTGTAGAAATGCAGAAACGAGCTCTCCTTAGGGCTGCTAGGAGGGAAGGCAGAGAATCAGAACTGGTAACAAGATTATTTATACAACATACGTGACATTGTTCATTTGTTTGTAATGTAATTATTAGCTTTTAAAATTACACTCTATTGGCGATATCCGTGCTCTTAGCTGTTTTAGAACATCAGCAAATATGAGATTAAAACTAAATAAGATGTGTTTTTTTTTCTCTGCTGTAAAAGTAGATCACCCTTCAGATGGTGCTATCATTTGTTTTCCTGTGTTAATCCGTCCTCTGTCCTTCAAAGACTGGTTGTCTTTGCATCAGGCATGGAGATGTTGTTTTAATTTATCTGATTAATTGTTTATTTATTTCTCCTCTTCAAGATTGTTGTTTTTAAAATAAAGCACACTACCCACTTCTTAAACTTCAGCTTCAACTCCTACCAGCTATTGAACTCAGTGAATCAACAGGAGAATCCAAAAGAGAAATCAGAAAAATGCTGTATCATCTGTAAGTTAGGCTGGATATCAAGATAGTTGCACAATCTGAGAACATTCCGTAAGCATACATCAACTAACATTGGTATTCATCCAGGTAAGCTGGCAACAGCTGTGAACAGCATTAATCTGCAAAGGAGTTGGTTATTACATTTTAATTTTTTTTTTAAAGCAGATCATTATACATTAACATTCACAGTAATGGGAGAACAAACCTTGGGATTCTTCAAAGCTCTGTATACATTCTGCAGTACTGCAGGGCTGTGTTCTGTTTAATTTACTACTTGCATAGATAAAATCAGTAAAAGACCACAGTTTAATTAAGACTAAAAAAAACTTCACTTTGTTGACAATTAGACTCTCAGGGCAAGTCATATATGGGGGGGTGTAAAAGTGTCCTAGATCTTCATAGAAAAATATTTAATGAAACATTTCAGATAGTCTTTTATTGTCAGGTTAGTCAGTTCTAGCCTGATATTCAAGCTGTCTGATCATGTCACTCCACTATCCTTTGTTTTCAGCAGTTCTCCGTCACTCAGCTCAACTCTCAACCAGATGTATGTAGTGAATATTCAGTTCCGTAGCCTGATCTTGGTATTGTTGAGTGTACAAAATATTTATTTCACTTATAATTTTATTTATAATAAGGCCACTTGATATGCGTTCGCAGGCCAGATTTGACATGCAGGCCGCCAGTTAAATAGTCCTGCACTATGGGCATTTAAATTTAATGTCTTTCATGGCGCCATTTTTTCTGGGGTTTGGGCAGAATTAATTTTGAGCTGACATTTTTGTTTTACTGCAACATGGCAAAGCAAAAACCTTCCTGAAGAAGTAAAGAATTGCCTTCATAGTGACATATAGTATATCAAATTTAAGATAAATAAATACAGAATACATATAAACTATTGAAGAATCAGTGTTGCAAAAACAACATATTAAAATAACACCACATTCAAGGATGTCAGACATACATGTAGATTGTTTACTCATGAAGTTTTGTACTTACCTTACTTTTTTTTTTTACTTGATCAGCAACACTGCTATCCATTTCTAAGAATGTACATATCTTCTCTATTAAATTATGCATCAGCTAGTCTTTATTTGAGACAATTAATCTAAATACTTTATATTTTTTGACCATTTTTGTGTGACTTGTTAAATTTAAGAACATCCAGACACAGTTGATCGAAACAGGGACAGTCTGATTGAGACATTTTGTTAAACTTCATTGGATTCTAAATTGTTGCTAAATTACCTTGTTCTTCGTCTAACAACTGCTGAATAACATCTAAAGCCTGAGTTTTGGTCATTCTTTGAGCTCTCTGTAGTTGATTTTGAATGCTTGAAAGTTGCTATTTAGGAAAATCACGTTAAAATTGTAACGTGCTGATTTGATTTAAAACAAATCAAAAAAGTAATTAACTCACCAGGCCATGCTTCAAAAACAAAAATACATTATTTCACTAGTCCTAGTGTATCAAATCATGTTTATACAATTCCATTTTCCTAGCAAACAGAACAGTATCAGAGTGTCTATGTCCAGAGCCACTTGAGTGGCGATTCGTCCGCAAAAAGATTAAATATGTCTAAAACTATTTGCCACAATATTTATAAATATTCATTATTTTTCTGCAGCCCTCAACATTAGTAGACAATGACTTACCTTCGAGGAATAAAGTGACATCAAAACCAAACTCACCAGGATCAGCGGTGGTACCTTCGTCATCATCGTTATCCGAGGCAGCATCTTCTCTCATCGTCTCTCAGAAGAAGCGTGAAGCACACACACCCACTGTCAAAACTCCCACTAAATCAGCACCGACTTCCAGTGGTCCTGTTTGGTCTCCAAATTCATTTTACAACAAGAAAAAGCCAGAACCAGCCACATCTACAGATGATAAGAAGCTAGTTACCATTGCCAGTACGGCTTCTAAAACAGAAAAGCGTGTGGCACATGAACCAACTCAGGTAGGCCAGACATTATCACTTACTCATTGTTTCTTGTTTTCTTCCGTTGAGTGCCCTTATGTCCTCAGGGTTTTCTGTTAGCACCTGTTGACAATGAAATAACTAAAATCTATGGAGGAAACATCACCAACCAAATCCCAGCCAGTTTGTGTGTGCTGTGTTATATCATAACCTGGTTGTATTCTAATACGCCTCTCTGCACGTGTGAAGTTTCAATACCAGCCTTTCATACCCCAGTGATTCCCAAACTTGGAGAGGGGAGAGGGAGCTCTGCAACACAGTTCTCAGTGAGATGTTACTTTGACACTGAGTGTGAAGAAAAATCTCTGTACCAAGCTTACTCAGATACTTGCAGGCCCTCAGAGGGACTGAAGAGCAGTGTATCACAACTCAGTTTTCCAACTAGTTAGTTAGTTAGTCAACAGATTATCCTCATTGCACGTCAAACCACTCAGTCCATAAGTGTTCAGATCCCCCCCCTCAGTAAATCCTGCAGAGTGTAGCGGCTAAACGGCACCAATTCTATGTTTGTTTATTATTCTTCTTTGGCTACCCGCATAGTGTTCTTGTTTGGCTGCTACCCTGTTTAACATGTTGTTCTTGCAGTCTGACCATGGTTGCAGATTCGCAGTTCTCAGTTGGTTTGCGCAAACGTCTTAACTCTTTTAGAGCATTCAGTATATCAGCCTGGTCCATGGCTTGTCCGGCTTTCACAGTAGCCTTACCTGCAAGCCTGTCAGCTTGCTCATTTCCTTGTACCCCTACATATCCTGGCAAGAAAATGAAACTAATCCTTGTCAGCCGTGAATTCTGTAGAGCCACCAACCACTGCCTTCGGACCCAGCCCTTCTCTATCTTTTTGAGCATACTTATCGAGTCACTGAGAAAGCTTGCCCCATTCTGTCTCTAGCCATGTTACTGCTTTAGTCACAGCCATGACCTCCATAGTCAGACTACTTGTAGTTACAGCAAAAGCTCCAGAATCTTCCTTCACATTTCTCCCTCCAAACTGAGCCTTGAAAGCCCATGAGAGCTAACGTGGCGGATTACAGAACCATCTGTGTAAATGACAGCATCACCCTCTAGAGCGTTCTAAAAAATCAAGGCTTGAACTTCTGCTTCCACAGTAGCCGGACTCTGTTGTCTGCATTTTCTGTCCAGTTTGATGCAAACTGAAAAAGATGTGCAGCACTCTGATGGCACTTGCACCCACTCCTCGCCGGGTTCTATGTCCTCAAGTGAACATACCTGTAAAATAATATCCTAGGCTTGACCCATCCACGATTTGCCTCTTTTTAACCTGCAGCTTTTTATCTTCTTGATTTGACTGTGTAATGGATGTTGCTCCGGAAATTTGTATTCTGTCTTCCATAGTTGGAAAATCGAGAAGGTAGCACATCGCCCTGCATGCTGTATCTCTTGTACACCCAAGTATAATGTGCATAGCCTCGTTCTGTATCCTTTCCATCTACTTATGGCTGAGAGTCAGGATCGCCATCGCATATTCAAAAACAGAAAGGACCAGACCCTGGTATAGAAGACATAGATGACACTGCTCACAGTTTGCCGCCGCCATCACTCTCATCGCAGCCAGACCCCGCTTGGCTTTCATTATAATCTGTTCCATGTGCTCAATATAAGCAAGGCTTCGATCAAAATGTATCTTCAGGTATTTCATCTCCTTCGTTCTTTCCACAACCTCAGAACACAGACTAACAACTGGTGTTGGAGTTTTCACAATATGGTTATTCAAAAAGAACCATGTCACTGCCGATGATATACTAACACATCGTCAGCATATGTCAGTTTTCTTCCCGGTCCTTTGATTTGCTCGCCTGGGATTCTTACTGTGTAAATGTTGAACAACACAGGGAATAATGGCAATCCTTGTGGCAGGCCGGGATGTATTGTTGGTTCAGAAGTCCAGCTGCCACACCTAAACACTACTTTTTGTTGGAAGAGGGCGGAAGAGATCCAGTGAAGCAGGATGGGCTTTCCTGGAGTTAAAGAAGCTGAGACATTAAGAAGTCCAAAGGTACTCTGTTGTACGGATCCTCGAGACCAATTGCCGCAGCAGACATTTCAGTACCTGAGTGGAAGCCTTCATACACACCATGAGCAAAAAAACGCAGCATTGGTCCATGTTTCTTTCTTTGGACGGTACCCTCCAAGGGTCTTTGGAAAAAGACCTCGCCTCTCAAGCTGGTGTAAAATTTTTCTGGCGATTATCTTTTCTAACAGCTTGCCTAGAGTATTTTACATAGTGATTATCCAATATTCTTGAATTTTTGTGTGATCTTTGCCAGGTTTTGGCAGGAGTACCACTCTTCACTGATACTAGCACTCGCAATACTATTGTTGTACATATCTGCTAGCTCTTTCAGCTCATCTTCAGTACACCTGCTAATGTCATCAAATCTTATACAATCTGGAATTGGTGCACTATTATTTGTTTGTCATAGTACAGCCTTGATCTCATCCACTGTCACTATATCATCGTCTGCAGATTTCTGTGACCTACACCTATCTGAGATATTCGCTTTGGCAAAACTGCGTCCTGTCATATCAGTCTGGCTGCTCTGCTGTAGAAAGTGTTCTAATAGCGCCTTGCCCTTATTTTCGTCGGACCTCTACAAGGTGAGGTCGGAGCACTGGAAGTCAGGAATGCCTTTATTTGTGTGGGCACCGGTCATAATTTTATGTAGTTGCCAAAACAGCTTCATTGATTTATCTCTGCTTATTTTGTGACACACTTCTGCCCACTTCTCATGTTTAACCTCAGTAAATATGTTGCTCCCAGCTCTTCTTCTTGTCATTTTGTTTTTTGCGCTTGTCACGCCTTATTTTACCAACCACATCCTGTCCTGTACTGAAATACATAAATGTCTTGACCTTTGAATTCTATTTTTTGGATCTGCCTTTTTCTACACTATGCTGCAGGGGTGGTTGTCGCTGCCATGGTACACCCCATTTATACACTGAAGTGAGTAAAGGAGAAACTAGAGCCAGATCAGTAACACTGTCTTCGTCACCTGGTCTACTTTCTACCTTCCTGACACTGCCACTGTTAATACAAAGTCAACAGTTTTAAACACGGCCTCGAGCTCTTTCACCTGTGTGTTGGGTGAAATGTTCCCCCATGATCTGCCTTTCACATTGAAATTATATTTCTCTCTTGAGATATTTTTTCACTTTAACACTGCCACCTCTGGAAGTCAATGCTCATTTTGCAGGCACAAACATTCACCAACACAAAAGAATACTCGGACTGAACTCTGACTGCCTGTAGTTGTATCCCGTTGCTGTCCCACCTAGACATACCCACCTCTGAAACCACTACACCATCTCGAACAAGGATGGCTAATCCCAGGTGTCGCCTGTTGTAAATAGAGTTGAACCCAGCCATGTGTATTGTGTTATCAACAAGTCATGTTTCCTTTAGGGCAACAATATCGTTGCTGTGAACTAGGCAGTCTAGAATGGGTCCACGATGCTTTGTTCTAGCACAATTCCAATACAGTCGAGGCTTGTTTGATTTGTGAACGAGATACAAACCCAGTTCCGCCATTATCGAAACCCAACATCTAACACGATCGCTAACCACACGCGCTGAAAAGGTCAACTCAAAGATTGTTTTGCTCAGATGCACAAACTCCGTAGCACCGGCAAAACTCTTGAGAAAAAGGGAAAACTTTTGATTACATCACGGCACAAAACATTTCATGTAAAGGATGTGAAACATCCATATTGACGTGAAATGAAGTAGCTACCTATGTCCACGCGCAGAAGTTGATTATCCAACTAATCAACAGCTCATCATCTGGCTATCATTTGTCTCCATGATAGGTGAAAGCTTGCTGTTTTTTGAGCTACACTAGGTATGCTTTATGTATACATGATAGTGCAGTGGCTAGAAGCTTTGGATGTTCCTTTACTCACTCACACATGTTCGGCTTTCCTGCTGTGACACACTTCTGCCCTGTTTCGGCACACACCACGTTTTTACTTGGTATACGACCTTTGTCGTTCTAGTACTTCATTAATCAAGGAAATGTTTGTTAAATAAATGGATGGATGGATGTAAAAGACTGCAGGAAAGTACAACCCCAACAAAGCACAAGCAAGCAATAATAGCATTGTCTGAAATGACCTGGCAATATAACATTTCTATAACATCCTAAGGAGAAGCATTAGGCAAAGATTTTTGGACAAATTTTGGGTTAATGTCAAACCTGGTCAGGTCCTAATAGAGAAAAGGACAGGTAAATATTTGTGCTGAGTGGCAAAGCTTTATGGAAAAGGCACGGGTTTCAGCTCTTGGGAACTTCTTTTCATTATGTGGTGGGTAATGAACAGGCCAGACAAATTTTGCGCTGGTGAATCATGACAAGGCTTTTGGGAACAAGCAACGTAATAAGTAGAGACCAGAGAATGAGGCACATGGGGTTTAACCAGAGGGTCTGGCTGTCTGACTACACTCAGGGAAAGGCAAGACGGACCTGTCCCAGCAGTATGGAACTCTGTGCTGGCTGCTGAAGGTGATGAATACACATGGGAATGCCAGAGTGCTTCTGTGATGTCAAATTCTTGAAACTTAAGAGACATAAAAAAAAAGAAATAGAAAACACACTAGAATTTCAGATTCCTGAAGTTTTATTGGAAGGAGACTGAATCTCTATAAAAAAAAATGAGACGCACACCAGATGACTTGTTAATCAACATAGAACTGGTACTATTAGCCATCGGATGTTGTGGTTCATACTGAGGGGGAGGATCTGAGCACCTCTGGACATGTCCGGAGTGCAATGCTGATAACCCAACTAACTAACTGACTCTCTATCCACATAATCACAAACAAGGTCCGACAATTAAGTAATGAGACTGATTTTATTATGGCCAAGACAAAAACGCCATCTATGATCTGGCAACTTTTCATCGCCGCTTGATAAGCAGACAACAAACAAGCCGCCATTTTGTTGACCTAGTCAGAGGTGCACTTTTATGTAATCAGCACTGAGAAAAAACCTAGCATTAAATTCTTTTTAAAACTCATAATAAGTGCCATTAAAACAGTTGAATTGATGCAACAAGTTTATGGAGATAATTTTTTTATTTCATGCAAAAATTTTCAGGTGGTATTCGCGATTTAAAATTGGTGTGGAAATGATTACTAATGCACCTAGACATTGACGCAAAATTTCTGTTCGTAATGATCAACTCATTGCAAAAGTCAGAGAATGGAAACAAGAAGATCTTTGTTTTACTGTGAGGATGATGGCAGGTGAATCTAGTGTTAATAGAGAAACCATTTATAACACTTTAGTGCAAGATTTTGGCAAGAAAAAAGTTGCTCGCCGGTTTGTACCACATTCGTTGTCTGATGACCAAAAACACCAGCGGGTTGAGTACCCAAGAGATATCAAAACAAGAAATTCTGGCCCAAAAACAAGTGTGTGTTCTCAGCCTTCGACCATATTCCCCAGATTTGTTTCCCTGTGATTATTTTCTATTCCCAAAATTAAAGTTACGATTGAAAAGACGCTTCTTTAACGATATTGATGACATCCAAAGGGCTGCAACATCGACTTTAAGAACCATAACTACAGAAGAATTATAGAGATCGTTCCAGTATTTGTTAATTTGTGCCACTTGCTGTATCAATGCACAAGGGGCTTACTTTGATTAAATACAGGTGATATCTTCAACTGTTGATTATTTTAATTTTTATGGAATTAGTCTCATTACTTTATTGTTGGACCTTGTATGCTCCTCCTCCTCACTACCACCCTAGTAGGCACTCAACTCTTCTCAGCAAGATAAAGTGAGGGTAAATTTGCATTTATTTCATATAATTTCTTTGGTGTTTATTTATTTTAGTATTAAGCGGTGTTTAAATAATGGTCTAGTTAGTTAGTTAATCTAAATAATGGTCTAGTTAGTTAGTTAATCTAAATAATGGTCTAGTTAGTTAGTTAATCTAAATAATGGTCTAGTTAGTTAGTTAATCTAAATAATGGTCTAGTTAGTTAGTTAATCTAAATAATGGTCTAGTTAGTTAGTTAATCTAAATAATGGTCTAGTTAGTTAGTCAATCTAAATAATGGTCTAGTTAGTTAGTTAATCTAAATAATGGTCTAGTTAGTTAGTTAATCTAAATAATTGTCTAGTTAGTTAGTTAATCTAAATAATGGTCTAGTTAGTTAGTTAATCTAAATAATGGTCTAGTTAGTTAGTTAATCTAAATAATGGTCTAGTTAGTTAGTTAATCTAAATAATGGTCTAGTTAGTTAGTTAATCTAAATAATTGTCTAGTTAGTTAGTTAATCTAAATAATGGTCTAGTTAGTTAGTTAATCTAAATAATGGTCTAGTTAGTTAGTTAATCTAAATAATGTCTAGTTAGTTAGTTAATCTAAATAATTGTCTAGTTAGTTAGTTAATCTAAATAATGGTCTAGTTAGTTAGTTAATCTAAATAATGGTCTAGTTAGTTAGTTAATCTTAATAATGGTCTAGTTAGTTAGTTAATGGACAGATTATCCTCATTGCACATCAGGCAAGTCCATAAGCGACGCTTGGATCCCATCTTGATTAAATCCTTTAGCGTGTGGTGACTGATAACACCAGTTCTGTGTTGGTTTACTTTTCTTCTTTGGCTGCCTGTATAATGTTTATGTTTGGCGACACCTCTTTTGACCTGAAGTTCTTGTGCTCTTTTAAGTGTTTCTGATTGAACATCATCTCCTGGATCAACTTCTCATCCTGCCTCCTTGAGAGCATTGGGAATGTCGGCCTGGTCATTGCTTTTTCTGTACCTACCATGACCCTACCAGCAAGCCAATCTACTCATTCATTCCTTCCTACCCCTGAGTGTCCTGGCACAAAAATTAAACTAATTCCTATCAGACAAGATTTCCTCAGCAACGCCAACCATTTTCTTCGAATCCATTCTGTCTCAATCTTCTTAAGCATTCTCATGGAATCACTTAGAAAGCATGCATGGACAAAATGCTGTGTCTTTAGCCACATCATTGCTTTTGGTAGCGCCATCACCTCCATAGTCAGGCTACTTTTAGTAGAGGCAAAAGCCCTGCTATCTTCTTTTACTGTTTTCCTCTCGACCAAAACCATGGATGCCCATAAATTATTTTATACAACCCCATCAATGTATACAACGCTAAAAACAATAGGATTTTTTCATGCGAATTAATTTATGATTCTCCCTTTGGTTCTCATGGAAACATTTGTTTGGTACACATCCTGTTTTGTATAAGTCCAAGGATCTAGAACAACATAAGGACGTGTAATGAGGTACCACTGTAGTTGTTTATGCAATTATTCTGCCTTGATAAACCGCACTATGGTGAAGCAACATTGCCGGGTAGTAGCTTCACTCATATGGGAAATGACTATTTTGTGTCATCAGGTAAAAACACATGATTTATTGAATGGGTTTCTTTCTCTAAATGTTGCTATTTGATATGAGAGCTTGTTTTGTATATTCTTGTTGTTAGCATTGTCATATTATATTCACTGTGGGATTACATGTTTTTCCTGAGCCCTGTTTCACCAAGCACACGTATGGTGTAGGACATTATGGCTTTACATGACTTCCTGTCTGGAACTCTGTTTATCACATTTGTATTGCCATATTTCGTCATCTTTCATGGCATTCCTTTCTGTTTTATAAATATTTTCATGCATAGGTTGTTATGTTAGCAGCAGCTTTCTTATGAACAGAAGCCTCAGAGAGAACTCTCACTGCACTTGGGACATTCCCATAAGTGCTACATCCCCATCTTCAGCAGCAAGCGCAGAGTTCCAGTTCCTATGGCACTAATAGTAGTCTAATTGTATATCCGTCTCATATATTCCCTGAGTGTTGATCTTAAGCCAGATCCTCTGGTCACTCCTTGCAGCATCATTCTTTTCAGACCATAATGATCCATCTGTGCTTTTCCACTGTTCACTTCTCCCTAAGAGACCTCTGTTTTGTCATGCAGCAATTCACCAGCAAGTTGCGCAGAACCAGCCAACCTGCTCATTTCCCAAACACTGGCATACCCTAGAGAAAATATCCCAAGGACGTTAACTACCGGGGAAATTCTGAAGCAATGCTTGCCACTCATTTGCGGAACATACCTGTCTCCAACTTTCTCATATGCTTTGTGAGTCGCTTACAATTACGTTGTGTGTGTACAGCTAATTCTTTTAGCCAGCTGAAGGCTACAGTGACTGCCTCCACCTCTATTCTCAAACTAGATGTGCTATAATATGCCAGTCTTTGTTGCACTGTCGAAAACCATTGGATTTTGCTAAGAACTTCATATGCTTCACGAAACAGAGCCATCTGTATAGATAATCACATCACCTGGGTGGAATTTGTCATGAATCATTTGTTGAACTTCTGATTCTGTATTACCCGCTGACTATCCCTGCATTCACAGCCCAATTTAATTAGAACCCTACACAAGTCTGAATTTTGCTTCATCAAAACTAATCACATACACATGCATTAAATGCATTATGCAACAGTCAGAAGTGCAAACACAAACATTCCAACAAAATAAATGTTGTTCATCATCAGTCAAAGTAGCAGTTACAACAAATCAGTAGTTGCACGTGCAATTCATTACATTAGTCACCACCAGTTCTGTAACAATAAGCACTCATCATTTTCTGAATCTGCAGTTCCAATGATAAATGGCATATTTGCTAAGTAACATCTAGATTCATTGTCATGTTTCACATGCTTACAGTAGTATGCCGCCATGTAATATATATGAGTTCATTTGATGACTCATCTTTTTTTAAATGTCAGATTAACAGTAGCATAGATAACAACAGTTTATCACGTACATCTAGATATCACTCTTATCACACTCAGCAAAGGATAGTAGTAGATAATAGCTTAGTTTCAGAACAAAACTGTACAAGATAATCCATGAGTTCAACATTCTAACTTGTTGTGGTGAGTGAGTTGACCCAAATCTGTATTCAAATAAGTAAAGGACCCTTTTTTATGCTGGTAATTCCAAGGATTATAATGCCTGACTATTTTGTATAGGTCTGTCGTCTCTTGATGGGTGATGTGGTCAATATTATGCCGACGACCACCTTTATTTTCTAGGACATTTCCTGGCACCTGTTTTACACAGGGTTGACCTGGGAGCTAGGCTAATTGTGTTTTTTTCCAGATCTGCCCGGCAACCTTTGAGCTGGCAGATGGACATCGAGCCACTAGCTATGGCAACTTCTACCAAGATCTTTGATGACCATGGGTGTTCGTGAACTTGTTTTTTAATAGTCTGCTGTGCATATGTGCTCGTAATTGCTATATTTTGCTGTGTTGTATAGCAATTAGCATTTCTTTAACAGCTTGAACAAGCACATTGTAGAGGGAGGTTAGATTATCATCTGCTTACTTACTTACTTAGTCACTCCTCTTCTACCTTGGGATGTAGAGGTTTGCCAGAGAAATTGCCAGGCTTCTCTGTCGGCAGTTTTTAACCATTTGCTTGCTATTTGCGTTATTTTTGTTTTTTCTCCGTGAATATCTGGATTGTTATAATTAAGTTTATTTATGTCTTGCATCTGATTTAATGAATGAGGCCAGAGAGTTATGTCATCATTGAAATCCAGATCGCTGAGCTGAATTCTCAGGGTCCGTTGAATTATATTTCTGATGGTGTAATTAAAGCCATCACTGATCAACTCTTATTCTTCTTCTTCTTCTTCTTTCCTGAAATAAGTTGTCTATATCAGCAGTTTTGTCTCTTGTATAAATTTCACTGTCGTTGTTCTAACTGCACTTTCTGCGGACCCATCTGTATAGGCTCTGACCCATTGTTCTTGTGGGTATTCTTCATCAATATAACTGAGGGTGGCCATTCTGCGTTGTACACTATCTTGCTCTTTCTTGTCAAATATCCCTTTCACATTTGTCTGAATTTTTACTGTTAGTTGCATTTTTCTCTCCATGGGGTTTGTTCCGGAATACTTTTAGGTGGGCAACCAATTTCTGGAAGGTCAGGAGTTTGTCTACAGATTCTTTTTGCTTGTTGTATAAAGCTGCTGCTTTTTAACCGTCCCAAGGCTAGGTTCTTAAATCTATTTTCCATCGGGTGATCTGGCATACTGAGGAACTTTTCAGCTTGTATTTGCAACTTTGTATTTCTGCGTTCTTTCAGTGCCTGTGTTTTCCCAGCTTTTTCCATTTCTAATATGGGGGTTGATTTCATCTCTCCTGTGATGACTCTGAGCGCTTGATTTTGCACTTTGTGCAACTCCTTTAATGTGGTACTAGATGCTCCAAATGGAGCAATGATGCACAATACAAGACTCTTAATGTCTATTAGCCTCTCTTGCTCAAGCCTACCTCACCTTCACGTGGTGGACCCTGTTCTTCCCAGCAATCCAGTTGAAGGTTGGGATCTCAACCCCCAGCGGGAAACTGGATGGGACAACAAACGAGGTAAAGACGAAAGACGAATGGATGAGCCTACTCTCATCGAGTATGATCACAGTCTACCCTAGCAAAACAGGGTGCTGAACTCGGAGGCAACCAGCCAAGAGGCGCACCACAGCAATCAGGATGCCACGCACACAAATCTAATGTCTAAATCAGCAAAACGTTATGGTGCTCGCCCTGTGATGGACTCTCAGGCAGGAGCAGTGCCGGGCCCTCTGCTTCGAAGAGGCCCAAACCAAATTACTGGAGGTCCTTCTCAAATGTCCTGTGGAGCCAGGGGACGTGAGAATACAACATCTGGCCAAACTAAGAAAGGAGTCAAATTAATGCACTGGAATGCAGAGGGGGATTACAAATAAAAAGCTAGAGTTAGAAAATATTCTAAATGAGGAACAGATTCATATATGCTGTCTACAGGAAACCCACCTCACTGAAGACACAGTCTTCAAAATCAGAGGTTATCAGTGCTTCCGATCAGACCGGAAAGGCAGGAAAAAGGGTGGAATACTGACTCTTGTGAGGAACAATATCATTGCATGCCAGACTGAAGTATATATGGATGGAGCAGAATATCAGATTCTGGAAATGCAGACTTCTACCTGATCAATTATTACTGCCCAAGTGATTGTCCCCAGGCATTAGACACAATACCAGTGGAAGAAAAGATGATTCTATGTGGAGACTTTAACAGCCACTCACAAAGCTGGGGGTATAACCATATAGACCAGAGAGGAGAGAAACTGGAGGATGGCTGCACACAACAATAAGATTGTGACAGTCGTCCTGTGGGGGCCGTGTTTAGGACGCTCAGTGTTCGGGACTGTTTGTTTCGCGGCGGTGTGGCTGGGGACTGACTTGGTACTAACACAGATGAACAGTGCAACAGCTAGCGGATAGCCAACTAAAACAGGAAACAGGACCCATCAAAACCAGAACTTAGGCAACAAATGAACAAACTCAGGTGTAATTGCTCACCACAAGGAAGATAAATAAATAAGGTAGCAAAGAAACCGTCCTTGAAAAAGCAGGCCATCAGGCGGCAAAAAAAGGACTAAGCTTGGAATTTTTGTTTGATTATACGATACGAAACTACTGGAGGAGTGGCAGGATGAGAACAGGTTTGTTCTGATTAATAGGCCAACTGATCCACCCACATCCTTATCGAGGTCGTGGCACACTCTTATTCTTATTTTAAATGTATCTTTTTCATGTCTGTATCTATTGCCTTCATTAGGTTAATCATGTTCTGTGCGATCCTTCATCTGTTTTCAAATAGAATATGCAAATTGTAGAGACATAAATTATAAACTGGGACTAGCGCAGCATGCAGTGGGGGGAGTAGTTAGGATCCATACTCTTTGAAACGTGTGGAGGAAGAGATTGCTGTTACCCAATAATCAGTCAACTGGCTGTTAAGTTTGTTATGTTCTTATGTGTCTACTAGTTGTCTTTCATATGTTATGTAATCCATTGAGAAGTCATCCCACATTTAACACTGACATACATGTGTTGTTTAGAACAAGGAAAAGTAACCCCACATTTAACACTGTGACATAAATGTGTTGTTTAGAACAAGGAGAAGTTACCCCACATTCAACACAGTGACATACATGTGTTGTTTAGAACAAAAAGAAGTTACCCCACATTCAACACAGTGACATACATGTGTTGTTTAGAACAAAAAGAAGTTACCCCATTCAACACAGTGACATACATGTCTTGTTTAGAACAAAAAGAAGTTACCCCACATTCAACACAGTGACATACATGTGTTGTTTAGAACAAGGAGAAGTTACCCCACATTTAACACAGTGACATACATGTGTTGTTTAGAACAAGGAGAAGTTACCGATATTTAACACAGTGACATACATGTATTGTTTAGAACAAGGAGAAGTTACCCCACATTTAACACAGTGACATACATGTATTGTTTGGAACAAGGAGAAGTTACCGATATTTAACACAGTGACATACATGTGTTGTTTAGAACAAGGAGAAGTTACCGATATTTAACACAGTGACATACATGTATTGTTTAGAACAAGGAGAAGTTACCCCACATTTAACACAGTGACATACATGTATTGTTTAGAACAAGGAGAAGTTACCGATATTTAACACAGTGACATACACGTATTGTTTAGAACAAGGAGAAGTTACCCCACATTTAACACAGTGACATACATGTGTTGTTTAGAACAAGGAGAAGTTACCGATATTTAACACAGTGACATACATGTATTGTTTAGAACAAGGAGAAGTTACCGATATTTAACACAGTGACATACATGTATTGTTTAGAACAAGGAGAAGTTACCGATATTTAACACAGTGACATACATGTATTTTTTAGAACAAGGAGAAGTTACCGATATTCAACACAGTGACATACATGTGTTGTTTAGAACAAGGAGAAGTTACCGATATTTAACACAGTGACATACATGTATTGTTTAGAACAAGGAGAAGTTACCCCACATTTAACACAGTGACATACATGTATTGTTTAGAACAAGGAGAAGTTACCGATATTTAACACAGTGACATACATGTATTGTTTAGAACAAGGAGAAGTTACCCCACATTTAACACAGTGACATACATGTGTTGTTTAGAACAAGGAGAAGTTACCCCACATTTAACACAGTGACATACATGTGTTGTTTAGAACAAGGAGAAGTTACCCCACATTTAACACAGTGACATACATGTGTTGTTTAGAACAAGGAGAAGTTACCAATATTTAACACAGTGACATACATGTGTTGTTTAGAACAAGGAGAAGTTACCAATATTTAACACAGTGACATACATGTGTTGTTTAGAACAAGGAGAAGTTACAATATTCAACACAGTGACATACATGTGTTGTTTAGAACAAGAAAAAGTTACCCCACATTCAGCACTGTGACATCACCCCACATTCAACACTGTGACATACATGTGTTGTTTAGAACAAGGAGAAGTTACCCACATTCAACACAGTGACATACATGTGTCAGTATTCCCCTGTCCCCCCACCAGTGTTCCCCAGCCTTTTTACATCCTGAAGATAACTGTAAAGTTTATCAAGGGGGCTAAAAATGTCTGCCGTATATACCAACATAACACAGTATCAGAAACAATATGGACAGGTGCAGTGAATTTTGAATTTTACCAAGTGTAGGCAGTCGAAGCTGAAATAATACTTAGATGCAGCGGACATGCCTACAATTCCAGCGCCAGATTGTCAAGTGCGTGGCTACACTCATTTTGCAGCAGTGTAGTGCCAAAATCGTATAGCCTTCATATGAGTTAAAGTCCATATTATTACAGGCCACCCCCGTGTGGGTTCCGGGGCCCCATTGTGGGGAAAACAAGAATAGACCCACTGCCTCCCCAAAAACATGTTGTAAGAGTCGACTAATTGGGGAGCTTCCTTTGAAGTCGGAGTGCATCTGCCGGAGAGGCAAGGAACCAACAGTCCGTATTCGAGAGAATGAGATCTGTAAAACTGATGCACACGCAACACTCAGGTTCTGGAGCAGGACTGCAGTTCAGTAGTGGACGATCAACCAGAACTTTCCGCCAGAGTGTACAGCTGGTGAACGCGAAGAAGAAGATTACAGGCTACATGACTGTCCGGTGCTGTAATGCTGGTTTTTATGGTTGAACATGGTTTCTGAGATTTTTACCTGTTCGGTTCTCATCCTTGAAGTGCTAATCCTACAGACTGCAGTCGTGGAAGATAAAAACCCACCTACCCTACCCCATTACATGATTAGGCAGAAATATTTTGCGGCCCACCTGGGCTTGCCCATGACCCACAGGTTGAAGAACACTGGTTCAGATCCAGAAGATTCAGCCCCAGATTCAGCACTGTGACACACTCTGACTTGGTTCATTAGTTAACAAAAGAGTTTGACCACTTTCGTGCCATTCCATATCAGGTTAATCGTGCTAGACTCATATTTTGAATATTTGTATAGTCCAGAGGTCAACATCGGGCCAGCTGCCTTTATTTCCCATAAAATTTCCTGGTACCTATTGTAAACTGAGTTGACCTGGCAGTTAAGGTCACTTTATAAAAAATCCACCTCAGTGAGGATTCAAACCTAGACCTTAAGGTATATAGGTAAGAGTCTAACGACTGCACTACCCTGACACCCTTACTTGAATATTCACAATTCTAAAAAGTCGAAATTTGCCAGTCACGAACATTCTCTCTGCACTGTTAACACAGTAAAGTGAAACCTGCTAGAAAGAATCATTGAGCATTTCATTCAATTGATTCTGTCAGAATCTTGAATAAAACAGCACTAGCTGTAAGCCAGTGCTTTCATTTTCAGTTTTGTTTCTTTTTTCTCTCCATAAAAATGAAACTGGCAGGGTAATTCAGAGAATATCCTGTACATATTTGTTGTCAGGGAAATGACTGCATCATTGCAGGTTCCAATTCTGAACTGTGTTATATATACTGTATTGCTTAGTGATATCAGCCAGTAAGAGTATGCTGCAGTATCAGCACTGAGGTTTGTTTCTCAACTGTGGTTACATGTAACAGTTTACTAGCCAGCATGAATCTGTCAGCACTTAATGTGTAACTAGGCTGTTAGTCACTTGAAGTGTAACTAGGCTGTTAGTCACTTGAAGTGTAACTAGGCTGTCAGTCACTTGAAGTGTAACTAGGCTGTTAGTCACTTGAAGTGTAACTAGGCTGTTAGTCACTTGAAGTGTAACTAGGCTGTCAGCACTTGAAGTGTAACTAGGCTGTCAGTCACCTGAAGTGTAACTAGGCTGTCAGCACTTGAAGTGTAACTAGGCTGTTAGTCACTTGAAGTGTAACTAGGCTGTTAGTCACTTGAAGTGTAACTAGGCTGTTAGTCACTTGAAGTGTAACTAGGCTGTCAGTCACTTGAAGTGTAACTAGGCTGTCAGCACTTGAAGTGTAACTAGGCTGTCAGTCACTTGAAGTGTAACTAGGCTGTCAGCACTTGAAGTGTAACTAGGCTGTTAGTCACTTGAAGTGTAACTAGGCTGTTAGTCACTTGAAGTGTAACTGGGCTGTTAGTCACTTGAAGTGTAACTAGGCTGTTAGTCACTTGAAGTGTAACTGGGCTGTTAGTCACTTGAAGTGTAACTAGGCTGTTAATCACTTGAAGTGTAACTAGGCTGTTAGTCACTTGAAGTGTAACTAGGCTGTTAGTCACTTGAAGTGTAACTGGGCTCTCAGCACTTAAAGTGTAACTAGGCTGTCAGTCACTTGAAGTGTAACTAGGCTGTTAATCACTTGAAGTGTAACTAGGCTGTTAGTCACTTGAAGTGTAACTAGGCTGTTAATCACTTGAAGTGTAACTAGGCTGTTAGTCACTTGAAGTGTAACTAGGCTGTTAAGTCACTTGAAGTGTAACTAGGCTGTTAGTCACTTGAAGTGTAACTAGGCTGTCAGTCACTTGAAGTGTAACTAGGCTGTCAGTCACTTGAAGTGTAACTAGGCTGTTAGTCACTTGAAGTGTAACTAGGCTGTCAGCACTTGAAGTGTAACTAGGCTGTTAGTCACTTGAAGTGTAACTAGGCTGTCAGTCACTTGAAGTGTAACTAGGCTGTCAGTCACTTGAAGTGTAACTAGGCTGTTAGTCACTTGAAGTGTAACTAGGCTGTTAGTCACTTGAAGTGTAACTAGGCTGTTAGTCACTTGAAGTGTAACTAGGCTGTCAGCACTTGAAGTGTAACTAGGCTGTTAGTCACTTGAAGTGTAACTGGGCTCTCAGCACTTAAAGTGTAACTAGGCTGTCAGTCACTTGAAGTGTAACTAGGCTGTTAATCACTTGAAGTGTAACTAGGCTGTTAGTCACTTGAAGTGTAACTAGGCTGTTAATCACTTGAAGTGTAACTAGGCTGTTAGTCACTTGAAGTGTAACTAGGCTGTTAATCACTTGAAGTGTAACTAGGCTGTTAGTCACTTGAAGTGTAACTAGGCTGTTAATCACTTGAAGTGTAACTAGGCTGTTAGTCACTTGAAGTGTAACTAGGCTGTCAGTCACTTGAAGTGTAACTAGGCTGTTAGATCTAATTAATGTTATCCTTTTCTGTTAAAACAAAATTAAAATTAACTAGTTTTTTATCTGAATTTTTCGCTCTTTTTTTTCTTTTAAATATTCAGGTTATGAACAATCGGCTTATTTTAGAATAATGAAAATGTCCATATGTTTTTTTTTTAACATTTTTCCTTTCTTTGTCTAATATACCCAAATGGAGCATGGGCTCACAACCAAGCTTTCCTGTGCTTTGGCATCTCAAATTCAAATTCAAATTCTCTTTCTTTGACCACTTTCAGCTAGGTCCGTTCACATTTCTGCTCACTTTCCTTTCAGCTATATTTTGTGGTGTCACTTTTTCTGTTCGCGATCTTATTTGTAACTCTGGATTGTGTTCAATATTGTCACTTTCTGTTTGCTGTGGTTTCCGCTCTTGCTGTTGTTTTTGTAATCTGGCTGGCCCTGTGCTGCGCTCAAGATGATTGGATGTTGGATCGATTTATTGTGGTATTCCTTGGCTGTTTGTTGTTTCCCGGGGAAAAGTAACTTGGCTATCCTAATAAGGACCGGCGGTCGATTGACTTGGGCAGGTACTGATGGCTATACTGCTGAGGTCTGGTATTATTTTGTGATTTTCTCGTATCCTTGTTGTAAAGTACTGCTCCTACACGTAGGGTTTCGGTCAATTTGTGCCTTGGTTGTGTCGTTGATCTGTATTAGTGTTTGGGGTTTAACGGTGTCGACCTAGTTTGACTTCAAATTTTGGCTGTCGATGTGGTTCCTCTGGTGATGACCAAAAAACATCATCATCACTTGCAGTTTCTGAGTTTGATAGAAGTTCGGGTCCTCCATCTCCATGATGCTAGTTGGTTAATTTGGTCAACTGTTGCCAACGGAAACTGTTTTCATCAGCGATGCCTGAGTTTTCTTATCTGGTGTTTGATGCGGCTTTTTCTGGGTCTCGGCTCCCTGTATTTGCTGCCTTCTTGTTGCCTCTTTCCGTGCTTTCTCTCTTTCTTCCATCACTCTGTTGGTTGCTTGCAGTTCCTTGTTAAGTCTGTTGTTTTCTTCGTATGCTCTTCGTAACTTTTCCTCTGTTTCAGCCAGTGCCTTCTTGATCATTGCGACTTCTTTCGCGAGAAGTTGTTGGTTATCCCGCAGATCATTGATGACCGCCTCGTCTTCCCTTGCCTTAGTTGGTTGTTCCTTTTGTGTCTGGATAGTGGCCAGTGCATTCATGATGTTTTGGCATCTCCTGCAGCTCCTCCTTTTATTCATTTCTCCAGCTGTGTTTTTCAAGTCCTGTTTTTTTTTTTTTTTTCCATGTTTACTCCAGAGAAAAGAACTTTCTACTCATTCTGTTAACAGGTTTTCTTAGTCAGTACTCTATCCAGAGCCAGTATCTTTTTCTGATCTTGTGAATGATTTGCTGATAATTCTGTCTTGTCATAATGGCATTAGTGATTATGTCTCGCCATGATAATTCTGACTTGTCATAATGGCATTAGTGATTATGTCTCGCCATGATAATTCTGACTTGTCATAATGGCATTAGTGATTATGTCTCGCCATGATAATTCTGTCTTGTCATAATGGCATTAGTGATTATGTCTCGCCATGATAATTCTGATTTGTCATAATGGCATTAGTGATTATGTCTCGCCATGATAATTCTGACTTGTCATAATGGCATTAGTGATTATGTCTCGCCATGATAATTCTGACTTGTCATAATGGCATTAGTGATTATGTCGCGCCATGATAATTCTGTCTTGTCATAATGGCATTAGTGATTATGTCTCGCCATGATAATTCTGACTTGTCATAATGGCATTAGTGATTATGTCTCGCCATGATAATTCTGTCTTGTCATAATGGCATTAGTGATTATGTCTCGCCATTTTAGTTCTTTTCTTTTCCTTATGTGGGTTCCAGAGCTGCATTTCGGAGAACACATAGACTGACCCACTGACCTACTAATTAGGGGTAATTCCTTCAAAGTCAGAATGCATCTGCCTGAGATGCAAGGAACCAACAGTCTGCATATATATATATATATATAAAATGCCAGATCAGTAAAACGATATGCATTCAAAATTCAAGTTCTGGATCAAGACCAAAGTCCAGGAGGGGACAAGAAAGACAAGTCCTTTTTCTGAGTAGGCATACATGAATTATTGTTGTTTACTTCCAGTAGATTCCTGGTGTTTTCACAGATTTTTTTGGCTTTTTAATCCTCATATTTCCAGACAGATTCCAGACAGACCTGCAAACACTTGTTGTCACTTTCTGGAAAGAGAAGGCCAACCAGAGAGATAAATGGAGGCGGGTGATATCTGCAGCAGTGAACCTCAAGGGCTCAGAATGCTAAAGAAGAAGAAGAATTCTCATATCAATACTGTCTTTCCCTCCATTGCTGACCACATAGCTACTTAGGGAGGTTTTGCCAAGAGAGTCTGGGTTGTCATCTCCTTTATTTTACTTATATTTCAGACTAATTTGAAACGACCAGTCATCCCCGCAGAATTCGGGACCAAAGTACCTTCTAATATTCGCCAGCGATATTTGAACCTCATGATAGATGAATATTTGAAGTTCACCCCGGAGGAGGCAGCTTTCATTAAGGTGTGTTTGTTGTATAGGATGTCATCCAGTTTTGTTGTCTGACTGTTCTTTGTTCCATGTCTGGGAAATAATGAATGTTGCTCACTTTGATGTATGGAGCCTTGAGTCAGATCAGTAGTTGAGATTCACACTGTGCCTGTGATTAGTACATGGAAAATCAGTAGTTCTATGTACAGTCTCCTCCAGAATGATTGCTTGTTGTTATATCTGTAGCAGCACTGGTGGAGTGCAGGTTCGTGCCCTTGCCTTGGTCGGGTTCAGTTCTTGGTAGTTTGATTTTTGTACTTGTTTGGTTCTGAGAGACAAAGTACAGACATTGAGAAGGATTGATTCTTTTTCCTCTTCTTATTTATGTTCATCAGATGTAAACTCAAGTGGAAAGTTCTAGTTTTCATCCACTTCTGCACTCTAGTCTTGTTCCAGAACATGAGTTTCGCTTGTACATCTGTTTTGCAGATCTGCTTAGTTATAATGCAGACTGTTGGTTCCTTGCATCTCAGGTAGATGCACTCCGAGTTTAATGGAAACACCCATAATTAGTTGGTTCTTATGACATGCTTGTTAGCAGGGTAGTGAGTCTATTCTTTTTTTTTTCTTTTTTTTTCCACAGTGGGCCCCAGAACTCTCACAGAGAGTGGATTAGCTCAAAATCTTTTCTCAAAAACTGAAATTATTTGGCCATATTTAATTCATAATAGTTTGGAGTGATTGGTTCCTGGAAGAAGAGGCAAGGAGGTGGACATAGGAGATCAAGAACATCCTGGGTATAAAAGTTCAGGAGGCTGGAATGTGCTTTCTGGCATGCTATAATGGGAGCCATGTTCTGCAAGGGACCTGCTGTATGATGATGATGATGATTGTAGAATCTACTTAGTGTTATACAAGTAGGTAAAAGTTGTGTCTGCAAAGGAGATACTATGAGGACAGAGCTGGCCGTCCCCACCTCATATGTTGTGATCTAGAATATGTGAAAGCTTCAGGGCCCACTGGGACTACCAATATACATACATGATCATACAGCATGTACACACACACACACACTCAGTGGAAAAGAGATTTCAATATATATATCACCTACACAGCTATACTGAAGAAGCAGTCATTCCTACAATGAGTGATTCTGAATAACAAATGCTGTGCTATGGAATTTAGCAGCTCGCTGTTTAATCACTTTCAGTGTAGAATAAAAAGAATCACTGTACCGTATCTCCTATATTGGCTAAAATTAAATTACCAAAAAGTGCAATATCGCATGTGGCAAGTGTGAGAGAGAGAGAGAGAGAGACCTGAAATTATTTTATTGTATTTAACTTAAAGCATTTGCTGGCCTTGATAAACACTTTTCAATGCTTTAAAAAAATGTTTTATAGTATGCATGTTTCCGTTTTGTTTGTCTTTGCTCTGAATTGATAGTTTTTATTAGTTGTTGAAATGAATGTTGCTCTTATAAAATTTAGTGGCATGGTGGTGTATTCTTGCATCCTAAGACAGTGGTTCAGGTTCGATCCCAAGAAGTAGGGGAATGTTTTTCTGAACCTTTGCATCTCTGGAGTTGAGGTAGCCTCTGTGAAATTTGTATCAGATAATGTCCAGTATTTTCTAGAAAGTGCCTGGGAAGGTTGGTGGGGGGGGGGGGGGTCGCAACAGGCAAGAGAGCTTGCCACCACCTCACCTTCTATATCAAAGCCTAGAATATTCGACCCAGGGAAATCTGAACAAGAACAGTAGAAAGGGAAATAAAGGTGTGTAAAATGACAAGAGATACCATGTGAAGTCAATATAGAATAGAAGAATTTAACCAGTCATAAATGCCATTTAAGAGTAACAGATAAGATGTTTGGTCATACATGTCATTTGAGAGTAACAGATGAGATGTTTGGTCATACATTTCATTTAAGAGTAACAGATGAGATGTTAGGTCATACATTTCATTTAAGAGTAACAGATACAATGTTTGGTTATATATGTCATTTAAGAGTAATAGATTAGATGTTTGGTTATACGTGTCGTTTAAGAGTAATAGATTAGATGTTTGGTCATCTGACAAAAATGTTCTGGTACCACCTACCACAGAGACACTGAAGAAAAATAATGAACACAGAGCAAAAAATATATAACATTGACAACAAAAACAGCCTTAACAGAAATGAAGATCAACTTGTATAAGGCATTAGAAAGAGCACAAGAAGTTCCTTTCCCATCTCCATCCCCCTTTTCATGTCATCCCCTTCCCCCACACTTTGATGAGGTAGCTGGAAGAGAAGAAGAAAGATACAGTTTCTGTCCTGTTTTTTTTTTTTTTTTTTTTTTAAATTAGAGAAGAGGATGTATTTGGATCCATGCATTTGTGTTCCTTTTGTTACACACTTTAGATGTTATTGTGTCCAATGGTGGCATGAATTTGTCTATTCCATCCAAGATATTAACACTGTCTACACATGGACAGGTTTTCATTGCTACAGTTTTACCAGGGCTGTGACCTTGCAGCCTACTGTTTAATTTCCAAGTGCTGTGAGATTTACAACATGCACAGTGTGCACACAGTAACTATTGTTTTTGAGATTTACAACATGCATAGTGTGCACACTCTAGATCCTATTTTTTTGCCCTTCTCAGTGAAAGCTCCATATGCAACCTCACCACCCAGGAGTCCAGTGAAATATAGGATATTAGAAACAGTTGGTTCTTGTGCAAATACACAGCTTGTGTTGGAAAACAACAATCTCAGCCACAGTGTGACAAAACCTACCCTGTGAGATTATTTACAATGTTGGCTATGCTAGGTTTCATACAATAGTCTATGTTCAGCATTACCTTTACCAGCTCCTTTGTTATGGTCATTTGTCATTTTCTTTCATTATCTGTAAAGATGGGAAATGAAAAATGAAAGGCAGCGTATCTCTGTATATGTGTGTGTGTGTGTGCATGATTGATCACCCAGCCTTTAAAAAAGGGTACCAGGTGGCTAGAATTATAAGGATCACATCACCATTGCATCACTTTTCCATTGCATAACTTTTCCATTGCATAACTTTTCAGGTGTTGACTAGCATTTAAAAATGAACGTGATATCTATGGTCAATATTAATCAGAAGGTTGAAATGTGACCTTAGAATAGCTCTTACTGACATGACATTTTAGAGCTGGATTGTATGAAAGGGGGCCAGATGGAGTCAGAGTATTTTTATGGAATTCGAAACATCATTTTCTCCTGATTCATATTTTTCAGGGTCAAGAAGAGGAACAGGCTGCCTATAATCGTGCTTCCAATAAAAACATTTATCTGAGAGTTGCTGTCAATGCCATTAAAAGAATCAGAACAGAAGCCCTGGAGTCCCAGCCGTCAACATCCAAAAAGCAGTGTCTTGGTTTGGCTACACTATCTTCCATGGCATCAATGCCACACCCAGCCCAGTCACATGAAGCTACTCTAGGTGGATCTCTAGCAGCTAAAACTAGTTACACATTACATAGGTCAGGGAACACCACGCGGAAACTTCCACAAACATTTTCAGGTAAATTGTTACTTCAAGTAAGCAAGTATTTACTCCTTGTGTTTGTTAATAATTCCCTGTAAAGGTTATGACAGTATGCATCTTTCCTGTGCAACATATAGATCAGTGTTGTGAACTGTTTCACTGTCTCTAATGAAGCAAAAAAATGAAGATTTTGAATCTAAATATTACAGAAAAATTCTTTGGATACTATGAATTAGGAAATAAATAACATTCTACAAAATCTGAGCATTAAGAGAAAAAACTGGCTCTTAAATGGAAACTGAAATACTTTTGCCACATTAGACATTAAAATGGCTTAGAAAGAGTAGTAGTGGAAACAAAAGTCAGTAACTCACATGAAGTTGGAAACATGACATAATAGACAGCTTGGGCATGAAATTCAGTTTTCTTTCTGTTAAACGTTTCCATCTTGTCATATCATGGGTCATGAAATGATCTTATTTTTCTGCCTCTAACAGGAAAGGAGCTGTATGAGCATCTGAAGAAATACATTCTTACTGAAGAACAGCTGAGAGAAAATGGATATCCTCGGCCAGCTGAAGATGGCAGTAACAAGGCCAAGTTCTACAAGGAAGAGGAGAAAGATAAGATGTTGAAGGGTGAATATAAATATGTAGCTTATCTTTGTTGAAGGAATCAGTTCACTGGCCATTTCACCCAGTAAGGTTACAGTCTGTATTGTTTGGGTGATGCTAGCAGGATCTGGTGAGCTAAAACAGACATTTAAAGATGATGTAGGAGGTATTATTACACTGATATTACAGTTTAAAGGCCACAAAGGATGATGTCTTTTTTACAGGGTTTGTAGCCGACCAGAAACCTGAATTTTTACCTGGACATTGAGACCCTGACCTTGAGCCTGGATTTTTACCTTGGGAAAGACATATTTATCTTGAATTTTTCCCATCACAGTGGAACAATTGAAGTAAAACTAACTATTGTGGGAAGACCTGCGATTTTCAGCAGTTAGGCTATTTTTGGCTACCTTCGTTAAAAATGTTTATGGTTGTTTCCGGTAAGCAGTGAGCAGGATTATCTGCCATTTTCAGCTGAAATGACTTATTAAGGGCAAGGGATGGGCAATGTGTGTTGTAGCCCAAGGAAACACACAAACAGCAGGTCATGGGGGGAGGGGGGGGGGAGCAGCTATCTTGTGTGTGTTTGTATCTAGATGGTGGGGCTAGTAAAGTGATGTCAGCTGGATTTCCCAGTTCTAATTTTGGCATGGTTTATCTTTACAGTGTGTTTGGCCATCAACATTATAATTCCCCCATAGCTTCCCTTGTCTTTTCTCTCACATATCCCTCTTTCTCTCTCTCCTTCCCCCTTTCACTCTTCTACCTCTTGCCCACTCCTTCCTATATCATGCATTCTCTCTTTCCCTCTCCTCTAGTCTTTATCTTCTTCTCTTTCTCTCTATCTTTCCTTTTACCCTCTCCTTTTCTGTAAACCCCCATCCCTCCAGTTTTTTCCTCTTGTTTACTAAATGTGCTGCTCCATAACTGTCTTTTCCTAGTTACTGTGTTCAGTACACAAGAAGTTGTGTTAAGATTGGCCAATCAGCCATATGCATATGAGACATCAGATCACATCCTCCAAGACCGTCCCAAATACAACATTTCCAGGCAAAACTTCTGGCCAAGAGAGACACTGGTGGAAGCCAAACTTTACGGGTCGCTGAGTGAATTACAAAAGACAGCGAAGTTCATACTAGAGACAGCAGTGTAGATATAAATAATGTATTTCAAGCAAACGAAAGAGGAAGACAGTTTGTCTGTTTTCACTATGACCGTGACATGTTGTTCATCATATACATTCTTGATTCAATAGATGACAGAATTCTTGTGTTTTTCTGTTTTTTCTAAATATATTAGCTCGGGCGCATCTGCAAAGCTAAGTAGAATCAGTTTTCCACAAGTATAGTTAGTATTCTAGTAATATGCTCTGATTTTTTCAAAAATAATGACAAAAATCTACTAAATTGAACTGACAAAGTGAAATTCAGGAATACCTCATTCAAGTCCCTCTGTCAGTTTGAAGTGGACTGTTTTATGAATGAATTGTGTGTTTAGTACATGTATTACTAAAATACAGAGAATATTTGGTTCCTGTAAATAAAACCTGTTTTTATCATACACATCTCCAGTATAGAGTTGAAACCTCTCCATTAAGAAAAAAAAATAGCATTCCTGAATGAAGTAATCCTTCAAGAAACATATATAAACAGTACATCAATCAGAGTAGTTATACACAGACAGTCAGTAATTTTAGGAAGTAATGAGAAGGAATAGACTTGATAACAAACTTGATGGAAAGAAAGCAAGAGAAAGAACAGTAAATAAATACCTAAATGGTTTGTCGACATAACATAATCAGGTCAACAACACAGATCTGATTCAAAGCTGGTTTTTGTATGACAGGGTTAATTATGGCCACACATGTCTGATATATTCTAGCAGTCGGAAATTCATATTATCGTTGGTTAGTACTTTTGTCACCAGTGTGTTACCCCAGAAACAAATTATAGTAATTCTGTCACCATCAGTGCATATCATAAGAAGAAGCTGAGAAAGGTTGAATTGGGACTGACTTCCATATCCCAGAGAATACTTGAGCTGCCAAATTTGTGTCATGTTCACCTGTACATGTTTGTAAAGTAATGAAGTTATCTGTCAGAGTATGTGTGTATCTTTATATTGTCAGCCTTTAGACGTTTGTCAACTATTGAGGTTGTCTCTTGAAAGCTATGTATGTTGTAAGTCTGTTCAGTGTACACACTTTTAATTAGTGTTACGTTACTAGTTGTCACTTCTTAATTTCTTCAAACTGCATTTGTCATTTTATCTGCATTAATTTACATTTTTTATTACAACCACCATACCGCTTGCTTTACAACAGATAATCAACTGTTTCATTGTTTATGTCAGGTACATTTAAATATGATGCCAGAATTGTATTGGTTATATATTTTCTTTCCCAGATAATGAACGCACATGCAGAAGGTGTGGGAAAAGATTCTATGTGGACAAAGATGGCGGCTCTATATCTTTAGAGCAATGTGTTTACCATTATGCCAATGCATACAAAAAGAAAGGTACTGTTGTAGGACTTATATAGAAATGTATAGTTGTGTCCCAGTTTTTTATTGTGTATTCATTACAAACATTCTGACTTATCTTTAGCAGTAATTAACATTTCTTCAGTCAGATGCTAGTCTTACACATTGCACATTCTCTTTGCTTGCTTGTTGTTCCTCATCGCCATCAGTCATCATGAGAAGGAAAAGTTGGTGGCCCAGCACTCAGTGGATGACATTAGCTTTCATCACTTTTGTTTGTATGTTTTTAATGTCATATATATATATATTTTTCTTCTTGCTCTCTTATTAGTTCTACCACCTGTTTTGTAAACTGATGTTTCTGCATTAACACTTTGTCTTTTGCTTCTTTTGAGTGTGTATTTGATATACTGTAATGTTCCCTCAGTCTGCCTGTTAGTATCGTTTCTCACTATGTTTTGGATACTTTGGCAACTTTCCTCAAGTATCTTATCTCAGAAGTGTTGATTTAGATATGAAGAAGTTGACAGTTACCCTGGGTTATCTCTGATAAAAGTTGCTGAGGATCTCATAATTCTAACCATCAACCAGCCTACAATGGTCAGAGTGACTTTTGTTTGGTGGGTGAGCTTCTGATCTGTAATTGGCCCTAATGAATTGTGATACACACAGATTTATATTGATAGGTGAGTTTTTCAAATGAGGTTGTACAAATAACATTAACAGCACAGTAATAAATTGTTTGTGTGTTCATTCATTTGTACCCCTGTGTTTTTATAAAAAAGAACAAATGTTATGAATTCACTTGAACATGAATACACACACATCATATACTTTAAGCGTGAACATTTATGTATGTATACAATTATTATTTTTTTAAGTTGCTGGATTCATTGATTCTCGATATGGATGCTGCAATGAGCGAATTGGAAGTAAAGGATGTCAGGTGGCTAAAGTAAGTAACACCATTAATTTTTTTAAATATAAAAATGGTCATTTAATTAGTATCTACTCTTGTCTCCTTCTGTGATAGCCTGTGCTCTCATATCCTGGTGTGTTGTGATAGTCTCTGCTTTCCTCTTCAGGTGTGTTTTGATAGATTCTGCTCTTCTACCCTGATGTGATAATCTCTACTTTCCTAACCTTGTGTGATAGTCTTTACTCCTATCCTGTTGTGTTATGAAAGTCTCTACTCTCCTACAGGCCGTACCCATATCGGCAGCAGGTCTCCGAGGTGCACAGCCTCTAGTCGATAGAACAATGTAGGTAAGGGAAGTCGGCAAATTGGAGCTGTAATTTCGGGAAAAGGATAGGCTCTGAGGGCTGGGTCAGTCGGGCCAGGGTACGAAGCGGGACTGGGATGAGCCCGGGCTGGGCGAGCTTGGAACGCGGCTGCAACCTTCCTGTGGACCGCCCCAGCTATGCGTTGGCGTCTTACGATGTCGTCCGCATCGGTTGACATTCAACAGCCAACTTACGGCACACGAGCAAGCTCAAAATCCGACCATCATAAATCGTATTAATTGAGGAAAAGTCCAAATGTCCACATCCCGAGACCCTACTCACCCGAGTGTTGGGACCAAACAGATAAAGACATGCCTGACGCAGGATTCCCCATTTTGTCATGCTAACAGTACACTAAAGATGACAATTGTGTGATGAAAAAGATTATACCTATTCGCGTGGTCATAAAAGTCCAGAACCTACGGGCTGCTCCCCTCTGATCTCTGGAGGGCACAGTCCTTGTAGAGCGGGAAGCCTAATACGGTTGTGAGGTTAAGCAGTTATGTGCAGGACGTGACAATTCCTTTTGTGAGCCCAGAACCAGAGCATTATGTGTCGGCTCTGCATTTATGGAATCCTCCTTGGATGGCGGAGAATGCCCATGATCTGCCCATGATCTGCCCCTGCCTTCCCTTGAGGGCTAAACGTTCCACACAGGGCTGCCCCAAAGGGGGTACTCTGGGGGGCAACACCTGTAGAGAAAGGGACAAGGAGGACACCACACAAATAAGGTAACATCTTGACCCACACAAAACAATGGCCACAGTCATCCTAGAAATAGGCCTGATGTCTTCCCTCAGAGGGAACGGCAAAAGCCAGTAAAACGTCTGTACACGCAAAACTCTGGTCCAGGTAGAAGCCAAAAGTTCAAACGGACGATTAACCGGAATTCACAGCCGGTGAACGAAGAAGAAGAAATCCTGATGTGACAGTCTCTACTCTCCTATCTTAGTGTCCTATGATAGTCTTTACTCTCATAGTATGGTGTGTTGTGATAGTCTCTACTCTCCTATCTTAGTGTCCTATGATAGTCTTTACTCTCATAGTATGGTGTGTTGTGACAGTCCCCACTCTCCTATTCTGATGTGATAGTTTCTACTCTCCTGTTATGACATAAATACTGTCAGAATCTTGCCACTAAATATTATGCTAGGTATAAAACTGAATGTTTAGGCAAAGCGAATTTTCATGAGAATTTTTGGCTCACTTCCTAATTGTTCATTAATCTTTCATAATAAATATTTTCATTTAAAGCTTATTCTTCTTCATTTGTTAAATTTTGCATAATCTTAAAATAAGGTTTTTTAAGAGGAAAAACAAATGCTTGCCTACATAAACAAGCATGCACAGATTGATGACACATAGTTGCTATTATGCAAATAGGTTTTATGCTGCTGATCTGTATCTGTCTAGACCAATGGACACTGGATAGTTGTGATGTCAGCATCTTGCCTGTAGTCTTTATATTGTTCTTAGAACATGTTCTAGTGCACATTTAAGGCTTGGTTAATATAAGAGTTGATGTCAGCATCATGCCTGTAGTCTTTATATTGTTCTTAGAACATGTTCTGGTGCACATTTAAGGCTTGGTTAATATAAGAGTTGATGTCAGCATCATGCCTGTAGTCTTTATATTGTTCTTAGAACATGTTCTGGTGCACATTTAAGGCTTGGTTAATATAAGAGTTGATGTCAGCATCATGCCTGTAGTCTTTATATTGTTCTTAGAACATGTTCTGGTGCACATTTAAGGCTTGGTTAATATAAGAGTTGATGTCAGCATCATGCCTGTAGTCTTTATATTGTTCTTAGAACATGTTCTGGTGCACATTTAAGGCTTGGTTAATATAAGAGTTGATGTCAGCATCATGCCTGTAGTCTTTATATTGTTCTTAGAATATGTTCTGGTGCACATTTAAGGCTTGGTTAATATAAAAGTTGATGTAATTTTTATGGGCTTTTATTAGGGCTACTTTAAAAATAAAATATCGGCCTTGATTAGAATTTGAACTTGTGCCAACTGAGCTCCACAGCTCCCTGATTTCTGTATTCCTTGCTAAGCTTTTGGGGTTAGCTTTCCATTAGCATTTCATTATAATTGTTAGCTTGTTAATTCTCTTTTATTTTAAATTTAGAGCATTTTTATATTGTTCATTATTACCCTAGTATGTCTTTATATTTATTAAATGCACACCATATGCTGATGTTAATATTAGTATCAGCACCCTAATTCTTTGTTGTAGTTGTTGCTTAATAATTCAGATTTATTTTCTTAAGATAAGGCAGTGCAAACATTTGAATAATTGAATACATTGCTTATAGAAAACAAAATTCGTTTGAGCTCATTTTTCCATTTTGAAATATTACAACTTGCTTTGTTAAATCTGTTTTTACCAATTTTTAAATATATCTTTTAAAAGCATATAATAGTTTCAGCTGATTCTAGAACTTGTAAACTGTATTGTTTCATGAGATCATGATATTGTTTCATCGCAGTGTCATGTTCATGAAAAGAACAAGACAGATTGTTTGACTGGCTATATGAAGACATTTCCCTCCTCACCGTCATCTGAACAAAATTATGCCATCTTTGCTCTGGACTGTGAAATGGTAACTTATCCCTTTTATATCTATTATTCATATTTTCTTGCATTATTCAGGAGGATATTTTTAATTGTAAGTAAAGAAGTCATACTTTAATGTAGAAATTTTTTTTAAAGTTCAATATCACTATAAATATTAGTAATCATTAAGAACCGTGTTTGTTAAAGTGAGATTCAGATTTAAAAAAATATGCTGATCAAAAATGACATCATGCCTCAAATTTAGTTTTGAGTTGTGGAAGGTGTAAGCTTCAGAATTGCCAATGTTACTAAAAGTACATAGAGCAAGTAGTGAGTGTGTTTGTTTAAGAAAGAATAAAAACACATTTGATTCATTGTTTTTCTAGTCATGCTGTTTTCACGTAACATGGTAATGTATAGTTGAGTGTCTGTGACATTAACGTGTGTACTCCATATCTGACACTGTAGGTGTACACTAAAGCTGGCATTGAGCTGGCTCGAGTCACTGTTGTGGCTGATGACTGCAGTGTCAAATATGAAAGTTTTGTGAAACCAGATTCTGAAATCATTGATTACAACACAAGGTGAGTATTCTGACAACAGTTATGAACTTTGTATCTTAACTTCACAAATAACATCCTGGTGAATGTTTGTGAGAACTGAATGTGACATGAGATCATAATCTGAATGCCAGCTGTAGTTCATTCTTCAGCTTCTGTGATCAGTGTTTGCTCTGTATTCATGAGCTTCTATGTGCCTCTTGTGTTCATCAGACCTCATAGTGTGTCCTGTAGAATTGCTTCCATGGTCATATTTCCATTCTCTTATCTTGGAAAGCTCTGGTATTTGCCTTATTATTACAGGTGACTTGAGTATCTGAGATCCATTCTCTAGAGGCTAGTTCAGTCCACAATGTCTGTTGCTAGTCTCAAGATCCTAGTCTGCTCTTTTCTTCTCAGCTTCTTGTGTACTTTAAGCGTTGCATCTATAGAAACGTTTAATTTAAAAAATTACTCACCAGTCTATTTATTTGATACCAGCTTTATGAGAGATGGTAGTATATCATTTTGCACTGATTTAATCATGAGATTGTCATTCTGTTCAGAAAACTATTTAATGCAAAATAGTCTTGTAAATCCACACAATATCCATTAATTTCTGGGGTTAATTTGTGATATCCTGAGGAAAAACTAACTGTTCATTTGGCTTTAAATATATTTTTTATTGAAAAATATAATCTCAGATGTTTGATTTGTGAAGGATCACATTAACTGCACATATATATCTTCATAAATCTTTCAAAGAATTCACATCACAATGCAGTATCCAATAAGATTTGGGGTTAGTTTGTGATATCCTGAGAAAAACTGCTCATTTGGCTTTAAATATATATATATATATATATATTTTTTAAACATATAATCTCAGATGTTTGATTTGTGAAGGATCACGCTCACTGCACATATATATATATCTTCATAAATCATACAGAGAGATTCACATCACAGTGCACAAACTGCATAGCTTTGGCAAGGATCCCAGTGTCTGTGTACAAGAATCTCACACACATGCCATAAGTAGCTTTTTTTTTTTTTAAATAATATTTGTATGAGCAGTGCCCTGTTAACCTGCTCTTGTAATTTTCCAACTACACATTAGATCTGTAACATGCACCGTATGCATCAAAGTCCTGTGATTCACCATTGTCTGAGGAAAGGGGGGAGGGGTGTTGTACTACCTGTGTCTTGTGTAAAATTCCAAACAGTAAATGCAAGTTGTAACACATCAGATTCCCATTACCTGTGACCAGCTAGCAGGTTTTAAAACATGTGAATGCTTGTTTGGTTTGTGCAGGTTCAGTGGGATTACAGAGAAGGACATGCAAGGAGTCACCACAACACTGAGGGGGGTGCAGGCGGTGATGCTCAGCATGATCTGTGACAAAACAATTCTTATAGGACACAGCCTGGAAAGTGATCTTCAGGCACTGAAGGTATTTTTACTTTCCCTTGAGATCTTGAATTTACAGATGGCTGTTTTCAGATCTGCAAGTTACATATAGCTAACTTATTTCCAGGCTGTGATAGCACGGGATCAAACAGACACACAGGAGATGTCACTGTATACATATTTAAGGGGTCTTTGTCTGTACATTGGAAGGGGGGAATATGGTAGCCTAATGGCTAGAGACTGGCATGTCTGCCCAAAGGTCTCTTGGGTTTGAATCCATAGGGAAAAAATTACCTTGGTTCCTGGGTCTTTCCAGTTTAAAATTGTGGGTATAAGGAAATTTCTCCAATAAGTGAAAGTGTCCAGTGTGATATTGACCATATCACCTATTGTCTGTTTCCCAAAAAAAAGATGAGTCCAGCTTTATTAGCCTAGTGCATCACTGGCCTGAAAAGGGTCCTTTAGTTTTACTATAATGTCCGTTCATCTGTTCATGAGCCGAAGAAAGCAGATGTTTTTGAATTAACTTTCAGTTGTCATAAATTGTTGACACTTGCAAGCAGCACTCACCTGAATCAGTCATCCTCACTCTTCCACATTGTTCTTCCAATGAGAATATTTTGGAGCTCTTGATTCTGAAATACCTAAAACCCGCGGAGGGAGCATTGCCAACCCAGACCTGACGCCATCCAGTCTGTGTGTGCTCTGCTGAATCAAAGCTTGGTTACATTTTAATAAGCATCTCCACTGATAAGAAGTTCCAGTACCGGGCTTACACACCCTTTTCGTTTTGAGGCTTGGAGAGGAGAAAGAGGGCTCTGCAAAACAAAACCTGTGGAGGTGACACTGTGACTCAGTATCTGTACACAAACCTCTTCAGGGCTCAAATGACCTGGGTGCCAATCACAAGAGTTGAAACTATTAAAACTCAGTCTTTCAGAGAATTCACGAACTAGCCAACCAAAACACATTGTTCACAAAACCACAAAAGAAACCAAATATTGTTTATTTCACCATACAGCTGGAATGATGTGCCCGCCTGTTACTGAAACTAATCAGTGAAATCTTTTACAGCATGGATCTTTAAATAGTTGTTAGTTGATGAATTAAATATTAGTTCTTTACATTGTAGAACAATAATACATGTTAAAAATTTAAAAATTGCTTTGTTGGTATATAGTTATCAGGCATAGAATAGAAAAAAATGTGTGATTGTAAATTTTTTGGGGGGTCCTATCGTACTGTCCTTGTAGTATCGTTCAGTTTCTTTTGGTAATATTGCCCTTTCTGTTGTGTTCTCTTTATGTCTCTGTGCTTTGTAATAATGTCCAACACTTTCTAGTAATATCCATTTGCTTCCTTCAGTAGTATCCTTAACAGTGTCCCTATCTCCCCAGTAAATATCCTATTGTGTACCAGTGTCCTTGTCTCCTCCAGTAGTGTCCTGTAACAATGTCCATATCTTCCCTATTAATGTCCAGTATTGTGTATCAATGTCCTTGTCTCCTCCAGTAGTGTCCTGTAACAATGTCCATATCTTCCCTATTAATGTCCAGTATTGTGTATCAATGTCCTTGTCTCCTCCAGTAGTGTCCTGTAACAATGTCCATATCTTCCCTATTAATGTCCAGTATTGTGTATCAATGTCCTTGTCTCCTCCAGTAGTGTCCTGTAACAATGTCCATATCTTCCCTATTATTGTCCAGTGTTGTGTATCAATGTCCTTGTCTCCTCCAGTAGTGTCCTGTAACAATGTCCATATCTTCCCTATTAATGTCTAGTGTTGTGTATCAGTGTCCTTGTCTCCTCCAGTAGTGTCCTGTAGCAATGTCCATATCTTCCCTATTATTGTCCAGTATTGTGTATCAATGTCCTTGTCTCCTCCAGTAGTGTCCTGTACAAAGTCCATATCTTCCCTATTAATGTCCAGTATTGTGTATAAGTGTCCTTGTCTCCTCCAGTAGTGTCCTGTAACAATGTCCATATCTTCCCTATTAATGTCCAGTATTGTGTACCAGTGTCCTTGTCTCCTCCAGTAGTGTCCTGTAACAATGTCCATATCTTCCCTATTAATGTCCAGTATTGTGTACCGGTGTCCTTGTCTCCTCCAGTAGTGTCCTGTAACAATGTCCATATCTTCCCTATTATTGTCCAGTATTGTGTATCAATGTCCTTGTCTCCTCCAGTAGTGTCCTGTAACAATGTCTATATCTTCCCTATTATTGTCCAGTGTTGTGTATCAATGTCCTTGTCTCCTCCAGTAGTGTCCTGTAACAATGTCTATATCTTCCCTATTAATGTCCAGTATTGTGTACCAGTGTCCTTGTCTCCTCCAGTAGTGTCCTGTAACAATGTCCATATCTTCCCTATTAATGTCCAGTATTGTGTATCGGTGTCCTTGTCTCCTCCAGTAGTGTCCTGTAACAATGTCCATATCTTCCCTATTATTGTCCAGTATTGTGTATCAATGTCCTTGTCTCCTCCAGTAGTGTCCTGTAACAATGTCTATATCTTCCCTATTATTGTCCAGTATTGTGTATCAATGTCCTTGTCTCCTCCAGTAGTGTCCTGTAACAATGTCTATATCTTCCCTATTATTGTCCAGTGTTGTGTATCAATGTCCTTGTCTCCTCCAGTAGTGTCCTGTAACAGATTCCATATCTTCCCTATATTGTCCAGTATTGTGTACCAGTGTCCTTGTCTCCTCCAGTAGTGTCCTGTAACAATGTCCATATCTTCCCTATTAATGTCCAGTATTGTGTACCAGTGTCCTTGTCTCCTCCAGTAGTGTCCTGTAACAATGTCTATATCTTCCCTATTAATGTCCAGTATTGTGTATCGGTGTCCTTGTCTCCTCCAGTAGTGTCCTGTAACAATGTCCATATCTTCCCTATTATTGTCCAGTATTGTGTATCAATGTCCTTGTCTCCTCCAGTAGTGTCCTGAAACAATGTCTATATCTTCCCTATTATTGTCCAGTGTTGTGTATCAATGTCCTTGTCTCCTCCAGTAGTGTCCTGTAACAATGTCTATATCTTCCCTATTATTGTCCAGTATTGTGTATCAATGTCCTTGTCTCCTCCAGGAGTGTCCTGTAACAGATTCCATATCTTCCCTATATTGTCCAGTATTGTGTACCAGTGTCCTTGTCTCCTCCAGTAGTGTCCTGTAACAATGTCTATATCTTCCCTATTATTGTCCAGTATTGTGTATCAATGTCCTTGTCTCCTCCAGGAGTGTCCTGTAACAGATTCCATATCTTCCCTATATTGTCCAGTATTGTGTACCAGTGTCCTTGTCTCCTCCAGTAGTGTCCTGTAACAATGTCTATATCTTCCCTATTATTGTCCAGTGTTGTGTATCAATGTCCTTGTCTCCTCCAGTAGTGTCCTGTAACAATGTCCATATCTTCCCTATTATTGTCCAGTGTTGTGTATCAATGTCCTTGTCTCCTCCAGTAGTGTCCTGTAACAGATTCCATATCTTTCCTATATTGTCCAGTATTGTGTATCGGTGTCCATGTCTCCTCCAGTAGTGTCCTGTAACAGTTTTCATATCTTCCCTATATTGTCCAGTGTTGTGTACCAGTGTCCATGTCTCCTCCAGTAGTGTCCTGTAACGATTTCAGAAAATCAAAGCAATCTTTCCCTGTAGTGAATTTTAACGAAGAGGACACACTCAATCAATTAATCAGTTTTAATCAATTGTTACTGTAGTATGCACCTGGCAAGATACAGCGAAATATGCCATGCCGGGAAATACATTGTGCAGTCTATTGTCTAAGTCATCTTTGTTCAAAATCCTGCAACGATGTCTTCTCTATAAATGTCCAGGAATGTGTACATATATTCATGGCTTTTTCAGTAGTGTTCTGTAACAGTGGTCATATCTTTCCTTTTAATGTCCACTGTTGCATACCCATGTCCATGTTTCCTCCAGTTGTGTCCTGTACCAATGTCCATGTTTCCTCTGGTAATGTCCAGTGTTCTCAGTCAATTTCCATGTTTCCTCTAGTCCACTGTCCTGTAACACTGTCCATGTTTTCTCTAGTCCAATGTCCTGTACCAGTGTCCATGTTTCCTCTAGTCCAGTGTCCATGTTTCCTCTTGTCCAGTGTCCATGTTTCCTCTAGTCCAGTGTCCATGTTTCCTCTAGTCCAGTGTCCATGTTTCCTCTAGTCCAGTGTCCATGTTTCCTCAAGTCCAGTGTTCTGTACCAGTGTCCATGTTTCCTCAAGTCCAGTGTTCTGTACCAATGTCCATGTTTCCTCAAGTCCAGTGTTCTGTACCAATGTCCATGTTTCCTCTAGTCCAGTGTTCTGTACCAATGTCCATGATTCCTCTAGTCCAGTGTCCATGATTCCTCTAGTGCAGTGTTCTGTACCAGTGTCCATGATTCCTCTAGTCCAGTGTTCTGTACCAGTGTCCATGATTCCTCTAGTCCAGTGTACTTTACCAGTGTCCATGATTCCTCTAGTCCAGTGTCCATGTTTCCTCTAGTCGAGTGTTCTGTGCCAGTGTCCATGATTCCTCTAGTCCAGTGTTCTGTACCAGTGTCCATGATTCCTCTAGTCCAGTGTACTGTACCAGTGTTCATGATTCCTCTAGTCCAGTGTCCATGTTTCCTCTAGTCGAGTGTTCTGTGCCAGTGTCCATGTTTCCTCTACTCCAGTGTCCTGTGCCAGTGTCCATGTTTCCTGTAGTCCAGTGTCCTGTACCAGTGTCCATGTTTCCTCTACTCCAGTGTCCTGTGCCAGTGTCCATGTTTCCTGTAGTCCAGTGTCCTGTACCAGTGTCCATGTTTCCTCTAGTCCAGTGTCCATGTTTCCTCTAGTCCAGTGTTCTGTGCCAGTGTCCATGTTTCCTCTAGTCCAGTGTCCTGTGCCAGTGTCCATGTTTCCTCTAGTCCAGTGTCCTGTGCCAGTGTCCATGTTTCCTCTAGTCCAGTGTCCTGTGCCAGTGTCCATGTTTCCTCTAGTCCAGTGTCCTGTACCAGTGTCCATGTTTCCTCTAGTCCAGTGTCCTGTACCAGTGTCCATGTTTCCTCTAGTCCTCTAGTTTCCAGTGTGTCCTGTACTACTGTCCATGTTTCCTCTAGTCCAGTGTCCATGTTTCCTCTAGTCCAGTGTCCTGTGCCAGTGTCCATGTTTCCTCTAGTCCAGTGTCCTGTACCACTGTCCATGTTTCCTCTAGTCCAGTGTCCTGTAACACTGTCCATGTTTCCTCTAGTCCAGTGTCCATGTTTCCTCTAGTCCAGTGTCCTGTAACACTGTCCATGTTTCCTCTAGTCCAGTGTCCTGTAACACTGTCCATGTTTCCTCTAGTCCAGTGTCCATGTTTCCTCTAGTCCAGTGTCCTGTAACACTGTCCATGTTTCCTCTAGTCCAGTGTCCTGTAACACTGTCCATGTTTCCTCTAGTCCAGTGTCCTGTAACACTGTCCATGTTTCCTCTAGTCCAGTGTCCTGTAACACTGTCCATGTTTCCTCTAGTCCAGTGTCCAGTAACCTGTAGTCCATGTGTCTAGTCCAGTGTCCATGTTTCCTCTAGTCCAGTGTCCTGTAACACTGTCCATGTTTCCTCTAGTCCAGTGTCCTGTGCCAGTGTCCATGTTTCCTCTAGTCCAGTGTCCATGTTTCCTCAAGTCCAGTGTCCTGTACCAATGTCCATGTTTCCTCTAGTTCAGTGTCCATGTTTCCTCTAGTCCAGTGTCCTGTAACACTGTCCATGTTTCCTCTAGTCCAGTGTCATTAAAAGGTGTAAATTTCCTAAGTCAAAATGTCCATGTTTCCTTAGTTGTCCAGTGTCCAGTGTCCTGTCCAGTGTCCATGTTTCCTCTAGTAGACCCAGTGTCCATGTTTCCTCTAGTCCAGTGTCCTGACATCCATGTTTCCTCTAGTCCAGTGTCCATGTTTCCTCTAGTCCAGGTGTGGTGTTTCCACTGTCAGTGTTGTAAACATTTCAACCACTGTCCATGTGTGTGCATAGCAATCTAGTCATCCACTTGTGTCCTGTGTAAGAGATTTGTCACTGTCCATTTTGATCTAGTGTGTGTGCAAAACATGTCATCCTCTTGTCCAGTGTCCTGTAACACTGTCCATGTTTCCTCTAGTCCAGTGTCCAATTGTCATCCACTTGTGAGGTATGTGTGCACTCAACAAGTGTCCGAGAGGCAATGGTTATTTCAGCAATATAGGCCATTGCAAGTTGCTAGGCACAGGACACATCTATTGATATGAACATGACATTACTAGCTGCTGCTGAAAGCTAAATGCAAAAGTGTGTTCTTGTTTTCCCAGATGGTGGACACGATAGCAAAGAAGATGCAGTGGCCTGCATGCAGCTGATGGTCTACAAAGTGAAGAACGATGTCAAAAGACGAATGTGACCCACATTGATAATTAGTTCTATTTAGCTGTGAACTTGATATTTGGATGCAATCTTTTTTTCATATATTATTAACAGTTGACACTAGTTTATATTATTTCTTCTTCCTCCCCTCCCCCCTTTTCCCACCTACTTTGCCATAATTTTTAATATCATTCACAGGCAGTGTTTTGAATGTTTTGGCACCATAACTTTGTACAACTAAAAACGGACACTGAGAGAAAATGGTCAAGAAAAGATATTAAACCATCAGCCGACAATTTCCGCAAGTGTCATTACAATAATAATAAGTGTGGAGAAAAGGATCCATCACTTTAAGAATAGTGGTCTCAAATTTCCAGATATGAGTGCGTGTGTGGGCTCCCGGTGAGCAGCTGAAGTTGTCGAGGGTTAACTTTGCTGTGAAAACATACAAACATTCAGATCTGAGCAGTGCCAACATTTCTATTCATATTTGTTATCATAGGTCTTACATTCTGAAAGCCAAAGCAATGTTGTTGGGTTCTTTCTACCCAGTGTGTATTGTGCAAGCTTGTGCACTTTTTCCTAGTTAATATGTAGTCAGCAGATCCCAGGACCATCACTATCTTATAAGGGTCGCAACACAAGGCTCAGTCAACAATAGGAATGATATCCTCCTGACTGTGTAAGTTTGTCTTGTCTATCGACTTGCGTTCTCAGCACTCTTCTTTATAGCAGTGAAACTTAGTCAACTTATTGACACCAGGAGAAATGGCTAAACAGCTTTTGTGTGTGATACCCAAGAAGGGTAAAGTGGTAACTCGGAATTCAAACACCTCAACCTTTTACATGTGCTGAATGACTACAATATGAAACAGCAGAAAGGATTTCTGATGTTATCATAGAAGATGTCTCACCTTCCAAACAATAATCTCCCTAAAACCTCCTTCCTCCTCCTACTTCTATGTGCTATGACACTACTGTGAACAAGATACAGTAAATACAGTGTTTATATATATATATATATCTCTTTTTTTTTTTTTTGCTATATTTGTATTCAAATATGATCATCATGTTTTACTATATTTACAGTGAATTGTGGGATATTATAGTACTGTATTTAGGAAAATAAATTTTAAAATTTGAATTTGTGGTACCCTGGATCAGATTAATTTAGTTTTAATCATTTACAGTTCTAAAAATTGCCTTGAAACTCAAAAGATTTGGAATTTGAACACCATCTCGGAACAGATTATGTTCGAATGCAAGGTACCACTGTACTGGGAATTAAGTGGCAAGACAAGATCACAAACATAGGGGTACTGGAAAAGCAGGCATCACAACAGTTTTCTCAATAGGCTTAGGTGGCTGGGTCACAGTTGGAGAATGGAGGAAGAGTCCCTAAGGACATCCTCTATGGTGAATTGCAGATGAATAGAAGATGTTGTGTGTTGTGCTATGATATAAATGTGTGTACAAGCAGGACATGAATGATACAGTTGTAGTGAGAGAAAATGCTATGGACTATGTTGCGTGGTGGGTTGGAGTGGAAAATAAGGGGGGGGGGGACAAAGGAATCAGGAAGGGAATGATAGAAAAAATGATTGTAGATAGGTTGAAAGCTGAGCATCAGAAAAACACACTACAAACATGCAATGGCAACAATGGTCCTCAAATCCTGTGCTCTAATTGTGGAAAACATGTCCTAATGTGGGCGGGTCTTGCTAGTCACACTCTCACCATTGCCACTGGCTGTGATTCCATGTTTCCCTATAACACTTCTTCTTTGTTCACCGGCTGTAAGCTCCCACGGAAAGTCCCGTTGGTCGTCCATTTGAACTTTGTCATTGTGTCAGGGCCTGAGTTTTGCATTTACATCCATTTTATTGGCTTTTCTGTGTGCAGTTGGTTGTTCCTTGCCACTCAGGCAGATGCAATCTGACTTCAAAGGAGGCCTCCAATTAGCCGATTCCTACAACATACTTGTTTGGGAGGCAGTGGGTCTATTCTTGTTTTCTTCACACTGGAGCCCGTGAACCCACACGGGACCACATAAAACAATATAACATTGCCATCTGGACAGACACAAACATGCCAGCAAAATATAAGGCTTACAGATTAGTGCAGCAAACCACAAATGAGTACCAGATTTCTGTGGAAAAGAAAGACAGTGACTCCATGATATAGTGAGCTAATTTATGTGAGATATTAGCGGGCTGGATCCTTAAACTGTGCAATATGAGGAATTTATCAGATTCTTGAAACCAATACAAGTCAGTGCCTGAACAGATGGCCAGAAGGAACATCATTCAAATGACTTTTATTTTGAGGTTATGTTATGTAATCACACCCGATGTCTTTGCAAATTTTGCATCCCCATGCCTGCTCAGTCCTCTGATGCAGCAGCCACTCCAGGGTACCTCTACTGATTGTTCCCATGAGGAGTTGGTTATAGTATCTCCTGTCCTTACCTCAAAGATTATATAGACAGCTTCACAAAATTTAACTCCTCTGTTACGCAGTCGTGTATGTGACACACTTTTGGTATTATCCCCTAACCTAGTCCTTAAAGTGTTGATGATATCAGCTCTGTCCATGCGTTTTCCTGTTTGCATTGGAGCCTTACTTGCCAGTTTGTCAGCTCTTTCATTACCATGTACTCCTGCATGCCCAGGTGTGTAGATCCAGATGATGGATGTTAACTGCGTTTTTTGAATGCTTTCTACCCATTCAGTGTGTAGACTCCCTGTTATTTTGAGGTACACCGCCCAAATGTTAATGACAGAATCCCTGACCTCAATACAAGTTTAATTTTTCAGTGAAGGCATGCTTAGGGCATAGGGAAACATGAGAAACGTTGTCTTAATGTATAATTAACCAACCAACCATCTCTTCAAGTGACCTGTAGTTTCAACTGCAAAAAGATAAAAGCTACTACAGTCATCTCCAACAGTTACTAGCTTCCTGGAACATCAGCAGAATACCCTGGGGACTATTCTTCTGTCTTGTCATTTGTTAGTGTTTTATTGGCAAGCAGACTGGTTCTGCTTCCCATTCTGGTTTTTTTGTTTCCTTCCTTTTTGGATAGGTTCCCATGATAATATTTAGTGCTTTCAGCTTTTCTTCCTTCTAGGGTAGGTTTCCATACCATTTAGTGCTTGCAGCTTTTCTTCATAATTGGGTAGGTCCCAATGATACCATTTAGTGCTTTCAGCTTTTCTTCCTTTTTGGGTAGGTTCCCATGATACCATTTAGTGCTTTCAGCTTTTCTTCCTTCTTGGATAGGTTCCAATTATAACATTTAGTGCTTTAGCTTTTCTTCCTTCTTGGATAGGTTCCCATGATATAATTTAGTGCTTTCAGCTTTCCTTCCTTTTTGGGTAGGTTCCCATGATACCATTTAGTGCTTTCAGCTTTTTTTCATTGTGCCAGTTTTCATATAGTTTATGAAAGTATCTTTTCAAAAGCCTAGCCAATATTTTTTTACTTTTTTCATTTGCAGTAGTTATAGTGTGGACTTAGTTTAAAATTGATGCCATGTTGTTTTAGTCCAATGTAACAATTCCTGTTTGTTGATATTTCTTCCTTTGTTAAAGTCATGTGCGTTTTAAATGTGTCAGTTGGTGTTTGTTTGGGTCTCTGCTTGCTACTCAAGAAATTATGTAGTTCAGTGCTGTCTGAACTAAAGAAAGACAGATTTGCTTTACAGTATAACATAGTAAGTCTGCAGTTATGAAAGTCTTGCTGTATCTGCACAGAATGTTTGTAGTACATATAGAGGCGAACATGTTCAATTTATTGAAATGGATAGAAAGGATGGCACACAAAATACTTTAAAATGATTTTAACAGTTCACAAATTGAGAATAGATCAGGAAATATAACAAGGATGTCAACCTGTCTGTGCACTTATATACCAACTGACGCTATTATTAAGACATCCAAACATATGTATGAGCGTCAAGATACAGTTTATAAACAGCATTTTCAAACAGTGCTACCAGTGCCAAACTTGGATATTATCAAAGCCTAACCTACGTAAAATTAACACCTGTGAAATTAGATGCTTGAGGAAAGCTGCCAACTTAACCATCTGAGATGAAGTGAGAAATGACACTATCAGACAGAATGTAGGAACAACACCATGCACCAGATTCATTGAGAAACGGAAGGTAAAATATTATAGTTGTCTCATAAGAATGCAGCCACAACTGCCAACACTGGCACTACACTTGAAAAGATCTTATGTGAAAGCAAGAGGTTGCTCTAGGAGAAATGGATTGATGACATAAAAGACCTTCTACATTGACATGTAATGAAAGGGGTCGCAAACTGTTCCTCCTCACAACACTTAACACCAAACGTTGAAATTGATGACAAAGAATTGTTTTCTGTATCCATTTAAAGAGTACCTGGTGCCATTAATGTGGAGCTGTGAAATAGGAACACTGTGTGATGCTGGTCCACACACAGTGTTTAGGTGGCTTCACGTGACAAAGGTTATTTACTTTTGTTGCAGTGTTTCCATTTATAGTAGACTTCAATTGTTCATACAGAGTCAGGCTCTGCATTGTAATTCTTGTGTTCTTTACGGGTGTCACTACATTGAATTAATATTTTATAATTTTTTTTATGGTGTTGTCATATTTTGGTAAATGTAAATTATGTCATTAAAAAAAATGTTAACTTACAAGTGATGCAGTTGTTTTTAGCCACACTCAGTGATACTATTGTTGCAGATTAGGTTACAACAAAATAACAGAATATTGCATTAAATATTACCAAAAACATCATCATGTGTTGTGTGCAAAGTCTGGGTAATCATAGTTTGCAATCTCTCACAATCATGAGTCTCATACCAAGCCTCTGTTCTAATCCAGATTATGTCCCTTGGCCAAGCTTCCGTGGTGTTTATCTCTCTGTCTTTCCCCCCACCCCTCCTCTGTTCCTTTCCCGTTAAGTCTGCTTGGTGGTTGCCACTACATTTATTTCTTTTCATAAAATGCCAAAAATATATTTAATTTGTACGTCTAATTTCTTTTTTCAGTTTACTGGTTTTTTTTAAATACTATCTCATTAGATTTTCTGTTCATCCATGATATTCATAGAATTTTCCTCAGAAACCAAAGTTTATCTTCCATCAGATGTCTCTCAGCTTAGGTTCTATGTACCTATTTAACACTGTCCGCAGTTGACATCTTTTTATTGGTTACTTTTGCCATGGCAAATCTTGACCTATTCTCTACAGAAATATCTGTCTTTCACTAGTTGTTATGACAATTCTATTGTTGTACTGATCCATCTGTTTGATGGATGACCAAGATATTGGATGTTAACTGCTGACCATAATTTCTATTTTCTTAAAATGTAATTCTAACCTTAGTTTACTGTGTACAGTAACACCAGCTACTAAACACTGCAAATCCTCTACATTTCTATATTATCTGCAAATGATCACCTTCAGTGGCAGTTAGTTCCCTTCATGTCCTTTACATTTCTCCTAATACTGTGACTGTATAGAGCACACAGGTATGGAGGATGTACACAATCCAGTCACACATCTATCCTGATTGGCTAATACCCTACTTATCCATTCTTATTTTGGTTTATTGTTTCCAGTAAATGTTTGTTTCAAATCTATTGGCTTTCTGATCCCTCTGGCCATCAGCAAGCAATTTATGTCATTCTGTGATAGTTACTCTGTACAAAGCAAGTGTGTAGTCAGTGAAACAGGTATAGATCTTGTTTACTCTGTTATTGTCATCAAAAAAAAAAAAAAAAAACACATCATGTGCTATACCCTTGCCTTCCACACACTTATATTTTTCTTCTCTAATTCCCCCCCCCCCCCCCCCCTAACCTTTTTAAGACAACCAATTGTTTCACAATTGTGGTAAATATGGATTTACAGTAGTCAGGAGGTATAACCAAAGAACACATGATTTCTTCACCATTAGTTGTTGCAAACTATATATAAACAACACGTTGCCTCCAAGATACAGCAATGTTTGTGTTCATGTTGAATCAAATACCCTGACGTTGTCATTGTCATGTATTTATCATGATAGGTAAATTCTCATTTATTGACTAGCTCTTGTAGAAGTAGAAACTAGCTCGTTGAGTACCAAGTACTCACCATGCATTTCTAGTCACTCTAAAGATACCATACTTCTCTTGCATTTTTCTATATTATATTACTGCTACATTTCATCATCTTTTTCTCTTGTTCTTTATCCCTCAGCAGAGTATAGGCTCTCAACCAACTCACGCTAGGTCTTTCTGTCCTTTGATTTCACATGTACAATATAACTCAAATTATTTGTGTTCTAACTGTAGTTTAAACCGGTCACTCGTGTCTCACAGTGTCTATTTTGTCACTCCTTCAGACAGACATTTCTCATTTTCAAGTAAATCTTTTACGGATAGAACTAGTAAATCTGCCTGGATGCAAAGAGGACACACTAGAAAACCTATAAATAGACAGCTACAGTGACCACACCAGGATTTGATTCAAGAGAGTTATTATCTATATGAATTAGTTTTCACATATATGTTGTACAGGTGTGTTCATGTGTTAAATTATTGACTTCATTCATCACAGTATCTCTCCATACTTGTATTTGTACTTTCATACAACCAATTGATCTGTGTTCTCATTTCATCAGACACCTGGTAATTATATTTTTAAGGTAATCCGATTCTGATGTGTGTGTTTTTTGTTTTTTCACATTAACATTAGTTGTTTGAAAAAATGTTTGTCATAAAACTGCTCTAAATAAAGTACTGAATGGAAATATATCATGTTTTATTAATTGCTTTACAAAAATTCAGTTCTAAATCTCTTTTCCTGTTAGTTGAAAAAAAAAATCAGATTGACTAAACAATCTGTCTTGCTCATGTAATGTTCTCATCCTTTGCTGAAAGTATCGTTAATAAAAGCCTTTGTTGTCTCATTGCAACGTGATTCAGTTTCCCCTTTAATTCCTATTTTGGAAACAGATGGTAGGGGTGGGGGCCTGGTAGAGAAATATGTGTATGCAAAGTAAGAGTATGTACAGGACCTTTGTCACACCCTTGACACATCGGGTAGATGATGCTAGAGCACGCGGCCACGGTTCTCGACCCTGTTGTGGGTCCTTAAACCCTTTCACAAGGGTCGCCAACGATCATCGCAAAACACGTATTCATTAAAGTTATGAAGTAGCAACTAAAATAATTGTATGGTTGGAGGTCGCCACAACTTGAAGAACTATTAAAAGGTCGCGTCATTGGGAAGGTGGAGAGCCGGTGGGCTGAGCCAAATTTATGTCAACCACACAGTGGGTAATGTCATCAACATAAAGCTGGTCATCTTTCTTCCCAGTACATTTACGGATATCTATTTCAGGCTGTGTCAAACTGGGAGCCCAGTTCAATTATATAAATCTGCCTTATTGTAGATGAATACCCGAGACCTTCAGACTAGCAAGCGAGCATGCAGCTCCTGTGCCGCTGTTAGCATGCAAAAGCAAGATACATTGCCATAATGTTATCCCGGGTTTCTCAGCTTGTATACAAGCTGAGTCACTGCTGAACTCGGCTTAGTTCTGTGCTCTCTATCAGATAACCACATCTATCTCAATTGTATTGCTGGCACTGATCTCACCCACGTGGTTAAAGGAATAAACGCAGACTAAAAATCAGTGAGAGAAGAGGATTAGAAAATGTGAAAAAGATGGGGAAGACAAGTGAGCTGCACATGAAGGCTAAGGATAGAGTATTTTGGTACTAGTTGGTTAACTCTTTGAGTCCCAGGGGGTTTAGCATCAGAGGCCCAAGGAGTAGTCAAAAAAGATGTAAAATTGGCGCATCTTGCGTTCATTGGGACTCTAGGCGGAAACCTATGCACGTATGATGCGTTCCTTGGGACTCAAAGAGTTAAAGAAACCAGCCGAAGGGCTAACAACTTACTGATAAGGATGATGTACAAATGATTTGTAAATGCAGCTGTTAGTTCTTACAAAGATTAAATAGCAATAATAGCACCAGCAAGGAAATCAAAGTCAAAATTGTGATAGCATGTTAATATATGGATGTTGGTCATGGACTATCTCACAGTCCTTAAGGAAGAAAATACGCGCCTTTGAGCTGAAATACTAAAATTTTCAGAATACCATGGACGAAGAAGAACAGAAATACTGGAATACTAAAAGATAGGAATGTTAAGGGAGACTGGCTAGTAAACAGCTTCTTGTCTCGGAGCTAAAATATGTTGGCCATAATAGCAAAAGGAAGGTGGGGCAGGGGCCGTCCAGCAAGAAGATGGGCGCAAGATATAAGTGGCTCCTTGGGGATCCTGCGACATATCATTACTTCACTAAAGTGGTCATAGAACGGATGGATCCGTGACAGACAACAGATACAGCCACTTGAAATTCTGCTACTTTAACTTATTATAATTTTGTGAAGAAACCTTCTTCCATTTAAATTTATTCTGTTCTGTTGATGGAGTTTTCTGGCCGACGCTCAACACTCAATGGAAAGGCGAGACATATACAGTCTGACAGTTACTGGTGCCATCGGAATTAGAGCTTTTCGCTTGCTGCTAAAGATAGGGATGGGGCTCTTATGGAAGTGTCCTGGGTGCAGTGCTGTCGATTCTTAATTCAACATTCAGCATTCTGTCTGTGATTTTTAAATTTTCCATGAGAAGCGAGACCTTTAATTCTTACTTGCTCAGGCTGGTCTACGTCAGAGGGGTGTCACGTTGTCGTGTGTTCTCGAAGAGGTTTCTATACTGTGCGTATACAGGTGGCGAGCTACGCACTGTTTAGGGCGGAGCGGAAACTGTTGACAATTCTGAAATCATGAGCCTACTCTGGACTCTCTCGTGGGACCTAAGCTGAGGATATCGTTAGGGGGTTTGGGTTAGCGCCAGTTCTAGATGTTTTGGGGTCGTTAAACACGCAACGCAAAAAGCAAATGCGATTGTCAAATTGGCGGCTTTTCTCAGCCATCTAATTTCACAAGTGTTAATTTTACGTAGGTTAGAATATGATGATCCCCAAGTCTGGCACTGGTAGCACACTGTTGGTATAAATCCTTTTTATCAAATACCTTGCTGACTGGCGTGGGCGAGCATGCCTCTCCACAATCTGCGATCCACAACTTAATGTGTAAGTTCGTGTGTTGTCATATCTTCATGCGATGACAAAAGACTGTCAAAAATCTTTTTGCGCGGTCTTCCTCTGTCTTTCTACAAAAGGTCTTTTCAGTGGTTAAAACTTGTTCAAGTTTCCCTCTTTTCATAGCATAACCACACACACACACACACACACACACACACACACACACACACACACACAAACACACACACACAAATTGATGACTGTCTCTTTCTAATGTTCGTGATAAGTTGTCTCTGAGCCCTCGCATCTTTCAAAACGTCTGGTATATAAATGCACTGGCTCGGAGGCTTTTTGTTTCTATTTCCCAATCTATTATCCCGGCCTCCGATAATATTTTCCCAAGATATTTAAATCCTTTAACTTGCTTCAGACAAGTACCATTCAGTCTTATATGTAGCGGAAAAAGAATTCTACTGAATACTTCAGTGTTAGTTGTATTTATTTTCTGATTTTAGGCCAAACACTTTCCTAAATATAAATATAAATAATGGCAAGATGGGCAGAGTATTTTCAAGAACTTCTCAACCCCACAGGCAACGTAGATAATGTTAACTTTGTACCTCAAAGCTGCGAACAAGAGGAACCAAATTTCATAGCAGCGGAAGTAAGAGCAGTTATACAGAACAGCCCCAGAAACAAAGCACCAGGTCTGGATGGAATTAATACAGAAGGGATCCAAGCATGCGGAGAAGTGGGTGTTAAATGGTTAACTATAATTATTAATATAGCTTGGGAAGATGAAAAGTCCCAGCTGAGTGGCAACAGGCATTAATAGTACCGATATGGAAAAAGAAAGGTAATAGGAGAGAATGTGAGGCATACAGAGGTATATCACTACTGAGTCCCGTAGGTACTACGGGGTACAAGGACAGTTACTAGAGAACATCATAGCCATGTACCACACAAGCCAAAGTTCAGTAAAAACACAAGAAGGCATATCAGATATGTTCACAGTCAACACAGGTGTGAGACAAGGATGTGTGCACTCCCCACTTTTATTTAACATCTATATAGACAGAATATCTAAAGAAGAAAGTTATGATACAGACAACATAGACCTTTATAATCACGAGGAAGTAGAAACGTCAGGAGAAGTAATCGATTCACCCACATTAAACGCACTACTATTTGCTGACGACCAGTGCTTGTTCTACCCTGAAGAAGATAGACTGCAAGATCACATTAACAGGTTAAACTCAGCATTCAGTAAATACAATATGAAGATAAATGTAAACAAAACCGAAACAATGCAAGTTAGTAGAATCCCTGCCCCACTACACATACAGCTAAATTGTTCTGCCCTGAATCAAGTTAGGGAGTTTAAATATCTAGGATGTATGATCACAGAAGAGGGTAGAATTGACAGAGAAATAGAAACCAGATGTCAGAAAGTAAGTGCACTTATATACCAATGGTCACCATTATTAAGACATCCAAGCATAACTATGAGAGCAAAGATGCAGATTATTAATAGCATTTTCATTCTAACATTAAGCTACTAATGCCAAAACACGGACACTATCTAAAGCCCATATACGCAAAATCACCACCTGCGAGATGAGATGCCTGAGAAAAGCAGCCAACCTAACCATACGAGATCGTATGAATAATGAAACTATCAGGCAAATTGTTGGAACGACACCTTGCACTAGATTCATCCAGAAACGGCCATCTCGTGAGAATGAAGCAAGATCAAATACCATCACAAGCACTACATCTCAAAAGATCAGCTACAACGGCCGCTGAAAACATGGATCGACAACATTAAAGACATTCTATGCCTCCACGGAATGACAATAGCCAGTGGCAGCCAACGTGCACTGAATCGCAAATTATTCCTCCCCACGCCGCTTAACGGCAGAAGTGGTTTATGATGATGATGATGACTTTCCTAAAAAGCTATTTTTCTCGAATCTGGCCTTCAAAAGGCCAACAGCTCCCATAGTCATGGTTTAATCAAGTAACAGAAAGTATTGTGAACGGCACTCATAGAAAGATGTAGAAAGATAGAAGAACACACTAGACAACATAAAAATTGGAAGCTATAGTTACCGTGCCGGGAATTGAACCTGTCACCTCGTCATGGTTTACGATGACTGTGTGTCACGGCCCGGCTAAGGGTTGCCATATTCGCATTTTTTATGCCAGATTCCACAAATTTGGCATATTTGAAATTGAACTGGCATAAGATAATGAACTGTCAGATTTTGGCATATTTGGGTTTTTCCTGGCTTTTCTTTTCAAGACGTTCTCACATTTTCTTCATGGTTCCTCCGTGAGAAACACGCAGATTTACAAAAAGCAATGTAAGCCTACAGTTAACATCTTTATTTCAATTTGACTTTGTTGTGATGTCCTGGTACAGACTAACGGAGTCTCGCGCTATTTCCTATTGCATGATATGTTGTTGTCTTCCTAAACGGATCGTGACTGCGATAAATCAAGACCCTCTGTAATTTATGTTAATCTACTAGAAATCAAAACCCACCACTGATACCAAGTGATTCAGACTGTTCAGATACTACTTGAGGACAAAAAAATGGAGAGGATATAGACCTAGTTCTATCTGTGAGAGATTTTTACACAGGATGAAAACTCCGTCAAAAAGCCAGTCACAGCTTATTACAACAATGGCTCCTAGGCAAAGTAATGATAAAGTTAAAGGCAGCAGAGTTGCAACTTGCTGTAGGCACGACCTACCATTGTGCAATACGCACAATTGATCATCTAAGTGAAATCATGGTCGGGGAGAGAACATTAGAGAACATACAGTTGCATATACAACCAGCAGCATGACGATGGAAGTGATGGCAGTGACGCAAGCGTTTGCCTGGCTTTGAAACACAAAAATACACCCGCATATGTATACTCAGTGATTCAATGAGTATGATCCGGAGGGCACAGGCAGGTTCAGTGCGAAAACAATGGCTTGAATCAATTCAGAAGTCCACTGTACGAGGAGTCACCTTTATTTTTGTTCCGGGACACGCAGGCGTCGATGGAAATGAAAGAGCTGACAGGTTGGCTGGATCCGCTATCACTACCGACGGTTGGCCTATGGATCATGCTGATATTATCAATGCCCTCAGAGAAATGAGAAGGATGGAGGACTTTGGTGGCAGTGAATCCACATCACTCGCCAGAATGGCAGACTTGGGAATTAAGATCGGCACAGCAAAAAACGAGACGCACACCGGACACGTCAGAAAACTTGTTAATCAACATAGAACTGGTACTATTAGCCATCGGACGTTGGGGTTCATACTGAGGGGAGGATCTGAGCACCTATGGACATGTCCGGAGTGCAATGATTATAACCCAACTAACTAACTAACTAACAGTTGCATATAACTAAACGTTCATGCCTAATTAAAAAAATACTCGTAAATTTTACCCTGATCTCTCCATTTACACAGCGCTACACACTAGCTCGCTTCTGATTGGACGACCTACTGACCACCTCACTACTGATAGGTCGACCTCAAGCGATTCGACTTTCAAATAAGGTCACATAGATATTCCGCACTCGCGCTCATACCGCGTGTTGTATATTTCACCATGCCAGAGCTTTGAACACTTCTAAAACATTCAAATCCTGGGTCTAACACACGACATCCCCCCCCCGCCGCCCCACCCCTCCCCTCTAGATAGTGACAAAATCTATGTCACAGACCGTCTCTTTCTCGGAAATAAAAATGTAAATGCCAGACAACAGACTGCGACACCCATAACCTCGACCGTGGTAGATTAATCCGTAGCCATCGACAGTAGTAACTAAAGTTTGGCCATGATTAATCCAACCAACTTATCAACGGAGTTGACCTACAACCGGTGGTGTGTAAATAGGGAGACCATCGTATAAAAACCTGCACTTATTGATGATTTTCGGAACAAGAAATATTCCGTCATTATAGATGAGTTGTAAAGACTTCATTCCATCTAAGAAAATGCTTAGAGATTTTACATCCGGAAAGGAACACGCTGTATCTTCCACTGGTTCCAGTGAGAATGACAGTGAAGAATTCAATCTAGAACTTTTTATGTGAAGTGAGTACTTTATGTGGCATTTTCTGGCGTATTTTGGGTAATGGTTTGGCATAAAATTATGTTTTTTTTTTTAAATCTGGCAACCCTGCCCAGCTGAGAAACCAGAGTCAGTTTAAGCGAAACATTGAGCGCTTGCTTATTATAGCATGGATTTTTTAGTAGTTCCTGACATTTTCATCATTTTGTAGAGCACTCATTAATCCACCCATTACTCAGCACTGTATACATTTATAATAAACACTTTAAAATGACAACAACAACAAAAACAAAAAAAAAGATAAAAAAAGAAAAGAAACGCCATTCTATAAATATTTCTTCCTATAGTCCATGCTATGTAGCATAAGGAGTAGACGAAGTACACGGGGGTTCAGGGCAAAAGCGGATGGACGTCGCTTAGTGTAGCAAAGCCGTGCATATGATATTACAACGTCTAGTTTTGGGACTGGAGGTTAAGGCAGTCTCTGCTGCCTTCCGCTGGCTTGAGAATCAGCTGTTCAGCTGGTCATGTTGGCCAAGAACTCTGCATTTGACAACCTGTAACCACAATTGCAAATTCGTCCATATCACCTTAGTGCCTGCAAGCATAAGTTTCTCTTGAGAGTGAATGTACATTATTTATCGAGGGGAGGTTGTAACAGGCCAGCCAAGCTGTTACACCTCTTAATGTTCTAAATATATAAACAGTTAGCGGATGTCCTAGAGACGCCAATCAAGTTTGGTTTAAGCACGGTCTTCTCTATTTATATATTAGAGAAGGCGTTGGGTTGAAGCAGTACATCGAACCTTTTTATATTTGCAAAAATCTGCCTAGCGGTTTCCCCGTTCAGTCTGGATCACGGACGTAATATCTTTCGGGTAGTCGGGCGGCCAGGCTGGGCATTTGGGAGACCGACCCGGGAAAAAATGCACTAAAGATTATGGCACTTGACCAGCACTTAATCATCTCAGTGACTGTTTATGGATCGGGGTTACTCACTGTCTCGAAGAGTCTGCAAGTCAAACTGGAGCACATACAGAATAAAGCTATGCGGCGGATCCTGGGTTGTACAAGAAACACCCCGATTGTGTGCATGCGATACATCCTTTCATTGTCGACTATTGCAGATAGGCTGAAAGTGCTGCAGGCTAAGTCAGAGTAGCTGCAGACAGGGAACACCCTTTGAATGAAGCTTTGGCTGCAGGCAAGGGTGTGAGGCTGAAAAGGGGTAAATGGTGGATGGCTCAAGCAGAAGACACAAAAAGCAATAAGACAAGTATGCATGCTGAAGAAGATCGGAGAGGAGTGGGTCAGAGTACCAGCGGAAAAGTCTGACTTGTGTAGGGTTATGATCACATTGGGCTGGGTGTGCAGAGAGTGGCCAGCGGGTGCAACAGAGGTTGAAGTCCAACAGTTGATTCACGACAAATCACGCCCAGGTGATCTGATTATCGATACAGATGGTTCAGTGTTGAAAGGAAAGAGAAGTGCCTGGGGGTTCGTAGCGAAAGCCAATGGAAACTCTTTAGTGCAAGACAGTCTAGCATATGACACCACAACATCTAGCATGAGACTGGAGGTGGAGGCGGTAACTGCAGCTTTCCGGTGGCTAGAGAACAAGATGCATACACATGTCGTAATTTTATCAGACTCTGAAAGCATGCTGAAAAAAAGTGAAGGCAGGGATGCTTCGAGCAGAGTGGCAAGCTTCACTAGAAAAGTCACGGGTAGTTAGCATACTTTTGATCTTTTCTCCAGGCCATTCCGGCGTGCTGGGTAATGAACAGACAGACAGATTGGCTGGATCTGCAAAACTTGGTGGTGAATTGATATATGACAGGGCAGATGTGGTCAAGGCCCTTTGGGAACAAGCAACGGAATCAGTAGAGAAAGAAGATTATTATGGCCTGGAGAGAATGAGGCACACGGGTGTAACCAGAGGGTTTGGCCGGCTGAAAACACTCAAAGGAAAGGCAAGACGGAAATTTAACCAGATTGTGACCGGTACCATCAGTATTTGAACTCTGTGCTAGCTGCTGAAGATGAGGACGGAGCATGCATGGGAATGCCCCGAGTGCTGTGATGTCCATTTTTGATTCAACTCAACTCAGTGAAGCGAAGTGTTTTCGCAGAGAGGTTGTTGAAATAAAAAGACATACATCTTAAATAAATTTAAAGACTAAGATAACCACTGACATCGTTATGTGTGGGGACTTCAACGCCAAAGGTCGTCTATGGGGCAATCCGACGGTCAATAAACAGGGCGAGGCATTGGAGGAAGCACTAACAGACACGGATTTAATCTGCTTGAATGATGGCAGACCCACCAGAATCCCCGACAGAGAAGGTAATAGTATGACTGCACTCTGCCAGTGGGGCGTACTGAGACATCATTAAAGCGACCACCGCCCATGTTGGATTCTGGTCAAACAAACAATCTGCACAAGGTATCAGAGACCAGCCACTACTTTCCAGTACGCTGCACATCAGCCTAATGTAATTGGGCGTCTGCGAGACATGTCATGCAGAACACCGGAAAAGAAGAAAGCTATCTTTCAACAACCCCCGTGGTGGACCCCTGAAGTCGCAGAAGCCTGGACAGAGAAACGAGGTGCCACCAAAGACTGGGAGAAATGCAAAAAGTCTTCGAATTTTACTGAGGCTCAGAAACAAGACATTAAACACAAAAAGACAGACTCACTGAACATTTTAAACAACTCGCAAATGAGTCTAAGCACACAATGTGGGAACATTTTTGCCAAGAAATAGGTTACAAAAAATCTCTCAGAAAATTATGGCGGCTTCACCAAAAGATGAACGGAGGCAAACAAACCTCTGTTAAGCCCGAGATAAAGATGGACAACGGGGCGGTGTTACCATCGGATAAAGACAAAGGCGAGGCTATCCTGAACATATTTATCCTGCAGACGGAAAAGAAAGACAGGAAAGAGATGGAACAAATGAAACAGAGTTTACATGATATCCAGATGGCTGAAATGGAGGAAGACGATGATACAGTATGCATCTCAACGGACTGCATCAGGGCAACACTGAAGACCTGTCCAGAAACAGCTCCAGTGCCTGATGGCGTTAGATACAGCGACTTTAAAAGCCTCGAGGCGACCGATTTGGGTGAACTATTCATGATTTTGAACAACACCATGATCACTGGAATTATTCCTGATGACTGGCTCCACAGCTACCTCAGACCGGTTCCTAAGCCAGGAAAAGACCACACGAAAATAAATGGCTACAGAATCATTACACTCCAGAACCCTATTGGAAAACTCTTGGAAAAAATTGTTACCAGAACGTTGACGCAAACATTGGAGTCAGGTGGTCTATTCCACCTTACACTAGGTGGGTACCGACTAGGAAGAGATACATGGTGAAATGCTGCACTATTTGCCTACGACACATATGAGGGTTTCCAGGAGGGAATGGACGCGACTGCAGCCGCAATTGACTTAGAAGATGCGTACAACAGCGTCCCATACAACATGCTCATCAGATTGCTGTTGGATATGCAGACAGAAACCAAATTGGTCAACTGGATCGCAGCAGCGCTATTTGAAAGAACAGTGTCGCCTCGATGTGGTAAATGGGCATCTGAACCTTAACGCGTCCTAATGGGTCTGCCCCAGGGATCACCATTATCGGACGTGCTCTTCAATGTGTACACAGCAGGAGTCACGAGTGCACAAAGCGTAGGCCTAGGCAGAACAATGTCGTATGCAGATGATATCCTTGTTTACCGTCGAGGTAAAAACAGGCAGGAAATTACAACCACACTACAAGACGAACTAGACAGACTTAGTGAGTGGTGCCAGGAATCAAGAGCTCAGGTGAACCCGTCCAAAGCCTCCTTAACATGGCTCTCTCAATACCCACATCGTCAGTACACCAACGCCAGTCGTAAGCATTTGTGGTGTGGACATCAAGAGAACGGACACAATGAAATAAATACCTGGGCATGACATTTGACAGATGCTTGTCATACAAATGCCCCGTATACAACGTCATACTTAGAGCCAGGAAAGGTCTGACAGCACTTAAGGTGCTAGCAGCAGCTGATATTGGAAAAAAAAAAACGCCTACTTTTCCTTCTCTATCAAGGGCTTGTGCTTAGCGTCATTGACTATGGTCTTGGCCTCCTCACTGTCAGCAAAACCCAGCTAGAAAGACTGGACCGAGCACAAAATGAGGCCATGAGACTCATACTCGGCTGCACAAAAGACACATCCTGCAACGCCATGCGTTATGTCCTGGGTTTGCCGACAATGACTAGCAGATACAAAGTGGCACAGGTCAAGGCTTAATTGAGGGTATCAGCAGACGTTACCCACCCATTGCACAAAGCTATACACGACACAAAGGGAACGCGACTTGGATGGCAAAGGCTGAGGATTTAATCCAGCAGGTATGTGACCTAGACGTGATCAGTCACGGAAAAGAATGAACGAATACACCAGTGGACATGCATGGCATCTCTAAGGTACTCATCACACTCGGAAGGTACTGCATGGATCAAATTCCTGCAGCCGTGGACACAGAAGTAAGGGAACTGATAGATCAGCTTTCAGACTCAGAAGATACCATTATCTACACAGATGGATCCATGAAGCGCGGATCAAGGTCAGCATGGGCATACACAGCGCAAAGAAGGGGGAAAACAATACATGAGGACAGCGGCGTTTACCAGACAACCACGTCAAGCATGACCATGGAAATAGCCGCTGCTTCTAGAGCTTTAGCATGGGTATCCGAGCAAACCGCCACACAGGCAGTAATTGTCTCAGACTCAATGAATATGCTTCAGAAGATAGCAACAGGCAGTATGCGCTCTGAATGGATAACAATTATTCGGAAATCGCACTTAACCTCTATAGCCTGGATCTACACACCGGGTCATGCGGGCGTAAAGGGAAATGAGCGAGATTACTAACTGGCAAGCATTGCGGGAAAAAGCATGGACAGAGCAGATATCGTCAACGCTGTACGGACTGGACTTGTGGATGATGAGGAATCCCTGACACTAACACGATTGCGTGACATGGGAGTTAAGCACGGTGAAGCACGTCTTTGCCGTCTTCGAGGCCGAGAAAGGAATCAAAATAACCAGCTTCCCATGGGAACAATTAGTAGAAGTACTTTGGAGTAGCTGCTGCTTCGGGGGACTGAGCACGCATGGGTATGCCCAATGTGCAGTGACGTCGACTGTGATAACAAAACATAAAATCAAAATGGACGCTAGGCACGGCCACCTTTTTTTTTAACCGTGGCAAATATTTTTTTTGCTTCTTCCAGACGGTGGCCGTTGCATTTTTGCTCCATTTGTAGACTGGAAGGATATAGTTTCGTCGCCCAGCTTTTGAGTTGGGTGCATGGCGTGACAATGTGAGCTACGTGTGTTTTTCGTTGACACAGGAGCGGAGCAACTAAGGGGTGACCCGTTTGCTATGAAGCTGAAACTAAGATTACCAGCTTGTGGAACTTCTACAGCAGGCTTCCAAAGATAAGCAGCTGAAAAAAGGGACCAATGAACCCACTAAGACGCTGAATCGAGGACAGGCAGAATTCATTGTTCGAACAGCAGAGGCCGAGCCAGTTGAAATTCTCTTGCACCTGCCCTTGTTATGCGGGGACAAAAACGTACCGTATTTTTTAGTACGATCAAAACAAGCTTTGGGAAGAGCTTGTGGTGTGTCACGTCCTATAATCGCCTGCTCTGTCATACAGAAGAATTAATCGAGTAACAGAAAGTATTGTGAACGGCACTCAGAAAGAAGTAGAAAGATAGAAGAACACACTAGACAACATAAAAATCGAAAGCTATAGTTACCGTGCCGGGAATTGAACCTGTCACCTCCAGACGGCGTCTGCGCCTCGCCATGAATACAAGTGCACTAAGATACATGGTCAACTAGGCACCCCCAAAAAGAGGTGTCTCATTGGCCATGTCTATCGTACAGCTTGAAATCCACGACTATGGAATACGGACAGAATTCATTTCAACCCATTGAAATGGCACCATAGGTTACAGAAATTTATATTAACGAAGCAAATGTCGAACAACAATCACAGCAACAATTTACCGCCGAACACAGTAAGACCGTATTGCTTTGTCTAGAATACACAAACATTTAAGAAAGGTATTTGATTGGTAGGTTCCGGTGTGTATACGTCATTCCTATAAAGAAACAGAGGGGGGAACCATTTGAGGCCGTTAAATATTTAACGGCCTCAAATGGTTCCCCCCTCTGTTTATTTAAAGGAATGTCATACAGAAGGAAGGGTCCCAGCTGCAGGATTGCCATATTGGCATTTTTGATGCCAGATTTCACAAATTTAGCATGTTTGAAATTAAAATGGCATCAGATAATGAACTGTAAGATTTTGGCATATTTGGGCTTTTCCTGGCTTTACTTATCAAGACGTGCTCACATTTTCTACATGGTTCCTCCGTGAGAAACACGCAGATTTACAAAAAAAGCAGTGTAAGCTTAGTTAACATCTTTATTTCAGTTTGACTTTGTTGTGTTGTCCTGGTACAGACTAACGGAGATTCGCGCCATTTCCTATTGCATGATATGTTGTTGTCTTCCTAAACCGATCGTGACTGCGATAAATCAAGACCCTCTGTAATTTATGTTAATCTACTAGAAATCAAAACCCACCAAGTGATGCAGACTGTTCAGAAAATACCTGAGGACAAAAAATGGAGAGGATATAGACCTAGCTCTATCCTTGAAAGATTTTTTAACTTTTACTAATGGCAACGTCATCCCCCCAAAAAAATGGAAAGAATTTTATGATATCGCAAGCACAATAGTAATTGGAAGAAAACATACCACCGGCTCAAAGATCTTTAAACAGATTAGACGCAGCATATTGCAAACTGTGTCAGTGCACTATTGCACCAAGAATTAGTAGCATATCAAATCATGACAAATCCGAAAAACACAGGATGAAAACTTCGTCAAAAATCCGGTCACAGCTTATTACAACAATGGCTCCTAGGCAAAGTAATGATAAAGTTAAAGGCAGCAGAGTTGCAACTTGCTGTAGGCATGACCTACCATTGTGCAATACGCACAATTGGTCATCTAAGTGAAATCATGAGAGCGCATGGTCGGGGGAAGTACATTGGAGCACATACAGTTGCATATAACTAAACGTTCATGCCTAATATAAAAATACTCGTAAATTTTACCGTGATCTCCCCATTCACACAGCGCTACACACTAGCTCGCTTCTGATTGGACGACCTACTCACCACCTCACCTCTGATAGGTCGGCCTCAAGCGATCCGACTTTCAAACAAGGTCACAGGGATATGCCGCACTCGCGCTGATACCGCGTGTTGTATATTTCACCATGCCAGAGCTTTTAACACTTCTAAATCATATAAATACTGGGTCTAACACACGACACCCCCACCCCCTCCCCCCTGGATAGTGACAAAATCTATGTCACAGACCGTCTCTTTCTCGGGGGGGGGGGGGAAACACGTAAATGCCAGACAACAACAGACTGCAACACCCATAACCTCGACCGTGGTAGATTAGTCCAACCAGCTTGTCAACGGAGTTGACCTACAACCGGTGGTGTGTAAATGTGGGAGACCATCGTATAAATAACCAAAATATTATATCGCCTGCACTTATTGACGATTTTCGGAACAAGAAATATGCCATCATTAAAGATGAGTTTTAAAGACTTCATCCCATCTAAGAAAATGCTTAGAGATTGTACATCCGAAAAGGAACACGCTGTATCTTCCACTATTTCCAGTGAGAATGACAGTGAAGAATTCAAATCTAGAGCTTTTGATGTGGAGTGAGTACAATGTTACACTTTATGTGGCATTTTCTGGCATATTTTGGGTAATGGTTTGGCATAAAATGAAGTTTTTATCTGGCAACCCTGGCCATGCTCCAGTTTTTATAGTGCTCCTGTAGACCGTGTTGTGTGCAAAGTGTGAAGCTCTTCTATTTTGGAGTCTAGACCAGTATTGCCACTTTGGATGTGTTTACATCCAGACTTAGATGTTTCCCCTTGCGTTTAGATAGTGTTTTTGACGTTTAGATGGTAGATGTTTATCTAGAAGTGTCAGTTTAATAATTACTGTGTAAAATATTTACTACAATATATTTTTTTGTGTTGGTACGTACATTGTGACAATTGCAATTACTTAAACTATGAACTCTCACTGGGGTCAAAGCTCAAATATCTGGCAGCCCCGCTACTGATTAATTAAAAGCGCGCGTAAATCATACTAACTTTGTTTCAACCGTATCCTCACTGTGCTGACTTTGCGTTTCTTTTTCATGTGATTAAAAAAAAAATAATTGCTCACCTTCTTATGTGGCTTTCACTTTGAAAAAAACTTTCAACATGTCAAAAGTAAAGTATGAGCAAACAATTTGGAAAGAGTGGTTGCATGATGACAAAATTAAAAACTGGGGATATGACCAAAGCTTGTTGTAAGTAGTAAAGTACTGCAAGTCTGAAATTAAAGCGAAAATACAAAACTCAAAGAGTAATGCAGAGACTAAAAAAGCATAAAACTGCAGTTTCATTTAAAGATTTTACATCGCTGACATCTGTTTTCAGAACTATACTAATAAATGAATCATCAAAAGTTGAAATATCAGTCGCAATGTTTTTAATTTGTCACTGCGCAATTTCAAACTGTGACCATTTGATCGATTTTAAATAAAATCTTGGACTAGTTCAATTTGAAAAGTGTGATGTAGAAAGTATAGTTTAGGAACTGAAGGACCTTTTAATCAGCAAACAGTTAGGCTTGAAGAATTTGGCTGCAATTGGTACTGATAATGCCTCAGTGATGGTTGGTATAAACAATGGCGTTTATGCCAAGTTGAAGGAAGCTAACCCATCGTTAATACTTATAAAATGTATGCGTCATTCATTGCAGCTAGCATTATCACATGCTTCATCTAAATATTTACCAAGGAATTTAGAATACCTTATTGCTGAAACACTGTACTGGTTTTCCAAATCATTTGTCAGACAACAGCAATACAATACATTATATACAGCCTTGAATGATGGTTCCACACCACCGAAAATTCTGTCAGATTGCAAAACTAGATGGTTATCAATTTAACCAGCTGTTGAAGGAATTATGAAGCAATGGCTGAAGTTGAAGACACACTTTGAAATAACAAGACAAAGTGAAAAGTGCTACACAGCTGAAATACTATATGGAATATACAGTGATGAAAAACATTTGTCATTCATTCTCTTTTTATAACCTATTATAATGGAAGTGCAAAAAGGTAATAAACTGTTCGAATCTAAACTTGTTGATAAAAGTTAAATTACTTGATGATCTCACCTTGCTATTTCACTCGGTAAAAGACTGGTGTTGCCAACTTCTAAAGCTGATTTGCTCACTTGCACTATAGAGAGCTATTTGGCTCCTAAGCCACACCTTAGATTTTAAATCGAATCAAAAATTGATGATTTAAAAACAAAAGGACTGTTGACAGAGAATGAAGAGAACAACTTTAGAAAACGCTGTCAAGATTTCCTTATCTCATTATTGAAGCAGACTTCCTGAAAATCTAGATGTTTTGAAAAATATTTCACTTTTTTCTGTGAGTAACATACTTCAGCCAATAAAGGACATACCTAAATATTGTAAAGTTATGAAATTTTTAGGGGCTACTGATAATAGTGTCGCGGAAGCAGAATATCAGTTAACCAAAATAAAGTTAGCTGAATGGACAAACAAAACAGAAACTAAAGCGTTTTGGATTGAAGTGAGACAATTTAAAGATGCCTCATCAAACAGTCCATTCTATAAGCTCTTTGAAGTGCCATGTCTGCCATGATACTACCCCACTCAAATGCTGGCGTAGAAAGAGTTTTCAGTGCTAGGAATTATATCAAATCTAACCCCCCCCCCCCCCCCCCCCCCCAAAAAAAAAAAAAAATTTGACCTCTTAAATGCTATCGTGCCTTTAAAATTCGGCCTGATGAACTAGAAAAATAAGCCTACTGTTCCACTTATAAAGAAATTTGAACAGCTAAAGCATACCAGGGTCATTTTGGATCTGAAGCTTCAACTTCATTATCCAAGCTAAGTTAGTTAGTTAGTTCGTCATTGCACTCCGACATGTCCATAGGTGCTCAGATCCTCCCCTCAGTATGAACCCCAACGTCCGATGGCTAGTACCAGTTCTATGTTGATTAACAAGCTTCTGACGTGTCCGGTGTGCGTCTCGTTTTTGCTGCTGTGCCGATCTTAATTCCCAAGTCTGCCATTCTGGCGAGTAATTCACTGCCACCAAAGTTCTATGATTTCTCTGAGGGCATTGATAATATCAGCATATCCAGGCCGACCGTCGGTATGATAGCGGATCCAGCCAACCTGTCAGCTCTTTCATTTCCATCGACGCCTGCGTGTCCCGGAACAAAAATAAAGGTGACTCCACGCACAGTGGACTTCTGTAATGATTCAAGCCATTGTCTTAGCACTGAACCTGCCTGAACCCTCCGGATCAAGCTAAGTTTATCCTGTGGATCTTGTGAGGCAGACATCAGTGAAGGTGAGGACATGATTATGTAGGGTAAGTCATAACAAAAGCTATGTAATTTTTGACTTTTTCAATTTGGATGTTTTTCTAGATCTTTTCCACGCAGATTTAGATCTTTTTAGATATTTTTTGACACTGTTTTGGATATTTTTGGTCAAAGAAAAGTGGCAACACTGGCTAGACATTCTAAGACATCTAATGACAAGCGTGGTCAAGGCGTGTAACAAGTCCGTGTGTGCTTAGTTTTTGTCGCCATTTATCATTGTATCTGTCGACACTTGGTCACAGTTGTATTTACTGCGCCGTGTTATTTGTGACAGATCCTTTGCTGCCCGTGTGATATTAATTTCTATGTACACCCTTTTCTAGTAGCCAGGACTGGACGCTTGCTCATTCCCGAGTCCGGCCGTTGAGAAGCGTGTAGCGGGTGTGCTGAGATCGGCTTTTGATTTTGAATTTAGAGTGTCATTATAGTTGTAGTTTCATATTCATCTAGTCAACAGCAAGCCACATGGCTAAACGAAAGAGAATTTCCGAGGAAAATACTAAACAGCAAACTGGAAAAAGGCAGAAAAAAGAGATTGTGTTGCCGCCTGTTATAACATCTGATGCACCAGTTCATCGACAGGTATAGACAAATATTATTGTTTGTTTTCAACTGTTGTGTCGTAGTGTTGTCATATCTAATTTAGTCTAGTACAAATTTTTTTATTAGTTTAAAAAATTTAAAAATGCAACTACTGGGTAGTTGGATTCCACCAGGAAAAAAAAGAAATTCAGTACATTATCATTCCATTCTAAGCCTCCTCTACAGTGTAGACTACACTCTACGTCTGATTCTAAGCCGAGATAGTAACTAAAACATTTAAGCTAAATTATAAATTAATAGGAACAGGAAAATACTGTTAACTTTTGTTTGAATATCAGCACTTTCACTTTCTGAACATGCATTTTTCAAACTTGATCCTCGTTATTAATCTGGGAAGAAGTATGTTTGCTGATATAAATATTAGTTTCACATGTGATGACACAGTGATGAGATCAGAATGATTATTCAGATTAAGTAGCAGCAGAGCATGTGAAAAGGATAACATTTAACAGTTGCAAAGATTTCATATTATTTAATGCTTACTCCATAAATAGTTAGGTTGCTTAAACCCAAACAGAACACAGTACATTGAAATGTTTTTTATATAAATAAAAGCTGTCCAATGAGATAAAGTTTCTATAAAGGTATTCCTTTGTGTCAAATATTCTTTTCGGCTCTCCTTTGAACAAATACCCTAACAGGGCCTCAGTCTTGTGTAAAATGCGGACTTCCGACGAACCCATCGCGGCAAAACTAGGATTACTTGACAATGTCACGACATGCAACACTGCAGATGATAGTAGCAGACGATACTAGCGACCATTGACAATTTCGAGACACAACATTACAGACTATAATAATAGCGACATGGTGGGGAGACTATGCACTCCGATGCAGATTAGCGATAGTGTTCTTCTGATTATGATTAAGCTCACCACTAGCGTATCACCCATGTTGCTATGAGCGGTGCAGATGGGGATCTAAAGTAGATACATGGGACTCACGAGCAAATAAATTGGAGGAAGTTGTAGGAGATGCAGTAGCTGCTGCTCGTGAGTCCCAGCCATCTAGTTTAGCCCCCGCGCCGCACATAGGGGCACGGGGATACTGTCGGTGGTGCAGCATAGTCTCAGAAACAGGTCCGCAATAAACATATCGCTGAGACCCTGTTAGAGCATTTGTTTCGTTATCAATTATTGATTCAGCCAAAGTGCTTGAGGAAATAAAATTTTAAAAAAAACCCAGCAAAATTGTTTTCCTTTGTGGCTGCATGTCAGTCCTCCAGGCGACTCATAGGGATTCACGAGACAACATGGAAAGAGAACCGACACGTCACCTAAACAGACTCACAGAGAACAATCAAATCGTTCTCCAGTGGATCCTGGCTCACTGCGGCATACCAGGAAATGAGTTAGCAGACAGACTTGCATAAAAATGGAACAAAGGAGAAACAACACACCCATTCCTTGTAATTACCAGAAATCAGAACACTTATCAAAGGAAAATACAAGGGATTGTGAAGAGAACATTTTAAGGTTAGTTGCGTATCCTTTACAGGACGTTGCAGAACCAACCCTAACAGCCCCTGGCTCTTGTGTGGTTTCTCTGGGCAAATTTACATCCAGTAGTTTGCCATTGCTTTCTGGACGGTCAGCTTTCTTGATACCACTGTCGAAACCAACGCAAGGTGCGTAGCGCGCAGGTGGTATCGAACCCGGCATTACGAAGCGTTTGCATCGACTTAGCCAGAGAGCCGACGGAGAGAACATACTAACAGTAAACATTCACAAGACTCCATTAGCAGACTCAACAGAAAGCAACATACAATTGTCGGTCTACGAATAAGACACTGCAGGCTCAACTACTACATACATAAAATAAAGATTGTACAGTCCCCCCAGTGTGCCTGTCAAATAGGACCCCAAACACCTTAGCACATTCTGCAGACCTGCCCACTCTACCTGCAACTCCGAAAAGACACCTGGCCTCAAGAGCAAAGTGTGCAGAGCAAGCTATGGTGAACCATGCAGGACCTGCAGCTGACATGCGAGTTCATAGAGGCAACCCACCTGATGGTCTGATCTGAGCATACGAAACCCAACGCAAAGAAGAAGTTTAGTTATTTGGAGCAGATCCTAGATTTGTTCCTCGGCAGGAACTCCGCATTTTGCATAGGACTGAGGCCCTGTTAGGGTATTTGTTTGGCCGCCATATGGGGTAGAAGTTCGAAGGGGAGCCTTCTTTTCTTTGTGACTGTTTCAGTGAGTAACATTAGACAAGCCAATTTGACTGTTGCGCTTAACATTGGAGTATTTTGTTTGTTGTGCATTTGTTTGTGCTTTGTAAGTGGCTCGTACCACAGCTCACCCCACCACAGTGCTGATATTTTGCTCACTATGTATGTTTAACATTATTGGCATCTCATCTGCATTATTTGTGTTTACTTTTCTAGATCATCCATGTTTCATGTACATGCTTGTGAAGACATTTCCTTTGTTTGCAGTTACCCAGTCTTGGTAGTTTGCTTATCTTATATTTCAAAGAATGGTTTCCATCAGCATAAGTTCTTAGTTGTACTGATTTTGCTCTTAGATGAGTTCTTGTTTAGTTGTTTCATATCTAGATACTTAAAATGTTAGTCTCTAGTTCTTGAATTTATTTTATTATATTTTTCATTCTTCTGTAATGAAATACTTAAGAGGTAAGTCTAGTGGAAAATTCATAGGAAACTTATTCTGCTAATACAGGCTGGTAGCAAGAAAACATTTCACATAAATGGGTAGGTGTCAGGAGTGATGTTGCAAGGTTTAAATTAAGCAACTCAGACACAAAGTCTTGTTTGTTTTGTTTGCTATTATTGTTAACTTGTGGGCGATGCAGTGGTGCAGAACCATGAACACTGATGCATCCCAACCAGGGCAAGTTTTGGTCAAGCCTCTCTGTGCTTATCTTAAAAACAGGTTCCTAACCGTTAGCCTGACCAACTTAGATAGGATCAATATTTCTTTTAAAGTTGAAGTGAGTACGCCTGAAAGGTGAGGAACCAACAGTCTGCATACACATTATTGTAAAATGGATGTACAAACAACACTCAAGTCCTGGGACAACCATGACGTTCTGCCAGATTTTATAGCTGGTGAATGCAAAGAAGATTCAAAACTTAGTTGTTTACGTCTTTGTTTTCTTTTTTCCTCCCTCTTAGACCAAATGGACAAACAAACAGAGGACCCTGATATTTTCTTCCAGAGGCATTTCATTCAGAACTCGACACCTGATGCTTGATCTGCGAACTTTGATGCCTCATTCTAAAGCAGGTCAGTGGTCTTACCTGGTATGTACGTGACTTGTCTGTGACTCTTCTGTTTGTGTGTGACAGGTTTGACATTACACCTGCCTAATCTGCTTTGTTCCTTTTACTGCATTGTTGGTTTAATGTGGCTACTATTCCTTAATAATTAGATTTGTTTGTTGTGTGTCTGGTATTATAAAGGTCTTGTTATTTCTGGACTTGTGTGTAAGAATTTTTGACTGAGAAAAAATATATGAGAATTTAAACATATTGCTTCAAGTAAATTGTTTTAAAAAAGTATATTTTTGGGAACTGCTGTTTGTGTAAGTATAATTTTAATATATATATATATCTCTTTTACTCAAATATTCTCTTCTCTGTTCATTTCAGAGCCAAAGATGGACAGAAAAGATAAGTTATTTATCATAAATGAGGTATGCTGTTTTCAGTCACTAATTTATGTGTTAAAACGTTGTTCTCATAACTGGATATGACAGTGTGAAAATTATAGACAGGTAGAAAAGGAGTTAACTGCTTGATCAACAAAGGAGCAGGCTAGTGTTAATACAGGTTGTTGACAAGACAGGCCTTGAACAGGAGATACACCTGTGACCCTGGGTAATGACCAGGTCAGATGCAGACTTTCTTCATAAGCGCACTGCTTTCTCTGTAAGCGATTTGCATCTAACAAGCAGATAGAGCTTGGAGCTTGATAGAACAAGATGTGTAGTTTTATAGAGAGTTTAGAACTTTCTCTTTTTAGAATGACCTCATGTATATGTGCGAAGCAACTATACATCGCTTGGTTGTCTTTAGTTGAATATTATGGACAGGGGGTTGTGAACTTCTGCCTGCGTAGGTTGAGAGGCGAATGAGGTATGTTTGCTCGCTCACATATAGAGCACTTCATACCACCCAGGCCTAGGAGGATTGGAGGCAACCCAAAGTAGAGATAATAAAACTAAATATGGTGATTGAGGCATGTTGGTATTTCGATCTACTCTGTTGCGTGAAGCTGTTCATTTGTCATGTCGAGCCATGTTTATAAGTTGAATCCCTATTGAGGCATGTTGGTATTTCCATCTACTCTATTGTATGAAGCTGTTCATTTGTCATGTCGAGTCATGTTCATAAGTTGAAACCCTAGATAATGGAGAAACTGACATTAGCTCATTGATCCTGAAATTATATTGTTTGTGCAATATTTTATTAAACTTTTATCACAAGCTTCATTATAAATATGTTGAGTAGAATAATATTTTTAAATTAGTCATTGATCTAAAAGATATGGAATAAAACTTTGCATATTTGTTGGTTTAGTGTTAATATAATTCCATAACAAATAGGTTGGTTTGCTGTGTGTCTCACGTTAGAGAAGTCTGATTAATTCTGGAGCATAAACTATCATTGCTGCTTGGAGTTTATATTTATACTACATACAGTTCATGAACTTCTGTGTCAGAATTCACAGATGATTGATTTTGTTTTTTGGTTGGTTGAGCACTGGCCATGGAAGCCTAAATCCCCAGGCTCAGAATCCCCCACATTTGTTTGGTAGTTAGTGGGTCGAGCCCATCCATCTTATAGCCTAATCAACTTTGAACTAGTTCTTGTTCTCTTTTATGACAGGTTTGTGAAATGAAAAACTGCAACAAGTGTCTGTATTTTGAAGGCAAGAAAAAACAAGATGTATATTTATGGTAAGTATTTTAGATGTAATGAACATTGTCTCAGAACAATCAATGTTTCATGACAATTTGCCATTAACTGTGAATGTCTAACTTCTGATAAATTTGGATTCCAGTGAGCATTTACAAAATCATTCACAGCAGTTTTGAAAGTAAGATTTACTTATCTTTCAATTGTTGAAAATAAAAACAGACACAGATGGGAAACATTCACAGTTGATCAAAATGAACATTGCACATAATCTTTCTGTCTGTCATGACTTTGTAAATGTGATGAAACTATCAAATGTCATTAGGAAACACTGCATAAGAGGGCTTGGAGGTGACAGATATAACATCGAATGATTTAAAAGAGGAAAAATATCACTAAAAATACGCAAGACTAACATTAGAATTGTGTGCTCAACCTAGTATATAATATTTATACTGTCACATTGTGTCTTGATATTTAGTCAGTTAAGTACTGCCTTGACAGTAAAGTTTGACTGCAGTTTATTTCCAGTACTCTCTGTGTTCACAGTGTGCTGTTCATCTAGCTTGTGACTACTTTCTCACCAGTATTGCTGGGTATACATCCGTTATCAGTGTGCTGTTCATCTAGCTTGTGACTACTTTCTCACCAGTATTGCTGGGTATACATCCGTTATCAGTGACATTTTTGCTTTTGTGAGAATTCTTTCTGAAGATACGTTTTAAAAATCACAGCATTCCAGACTACAGTGCATATTTTCCATGTTATCACTGCTGCTGTCCTGAGAAGCAATGTATCATCCCTGGTTGTCTGGATGTTGACTTTAATCTGGATAAGAACATATCTTATCCTTATAGAAAGTCTAAGCCTCTAATTATGTGAGCAGCAGGACCTGTGTCTCCTGGTGCATCCTACAGCAATTCTCTTTATCCTGGATTTAAATCGTTCCATCCCAGATGAATTTGAAATGAACCCACTCTGTTGTAGATAGTGAGTAAGCTCTTTTTATACTGGACCCCTCTTAAAAGGGCATGCAGTCCCAGACTTATTATGTTAACTTCTGCTGGGACAAATGCTTGCATTGTTCAGGTAGCAAAAATGCATGGTGTGTTGCGTTTAACATCTAGTGAGATAAATATCTGCCCTTGAATTATTTGTGGTTTGACCTTTAATGTTTTAATGTTGATTTTACAAAGTTTTGATTGCATGCTTTTTTAATGAGGTAATCCATTTAACTTGTTATCAACAGGGCATCAAATGTTCCCAAAGGACCATCAGCAAAATTTCTTGTGGAAAACAGTAAGTTTTGTTGTTGCTTTATTTCTCATTAAGTCTCTTAGTAGAGTAAAGTAAAGATTTCTTTTCACGCCTTTAGGCGCATTGGGCATATGGGAAGACCACACATATTTTTACAGACCAATCATTACTAGGTGGGTAATAGGGTTAGCGTTCTGCCGGCTGTCTTTACTTCCCCAGGACATATATCCTACTACCCATTTTAGACTGGGTTGACCTGCAACGCCCTGTGCCATGATAAAAATTCATACAGCAAGCAGTAAGTTTTGATCGCAGTATGTTGGAATCATAAGTCAGACTCACAACACCTTAGTCATGGACGCTACAAGAAGTCTCTTACTTGATTTAAATGGATACAGTAATACCTATTAGGTTTTTAACTGGTAAATTAATTCTTGGTAGAATAAAAGCGGCAGTGGACAAAATCCTTGGAGATGAACAGGCATGTTTTTCACATGGAATAAGCTGCCCCAAATCAAATATTTACTGTGAGACTTATGTTAGAGGAATTTGTTGAAAAAACAACCCCCTCTTTTGTATTTCACAGACTCTAAGAAGGCTTTGCATAGTTTACACAGAACATCCCTATGGAAGATTTTGGAATACTGTGGTATACTAATGCAAATAATAAATATTATTAGGGCAGTTTATGAACATTCAGGTGTGCGAACAGATGATAGTATAAGTGGTTTGTTTAAAATCTGTAATGACACGTGCATGCATTTTGATCTCCTCTGTTATTTTTAATGACCATTGACTGGGTGAGAAAAAAATATGGTGGAAACACTGGCATAGACAGGGTAGAGAAAACACAGCTGGAAGATCTTGCTTTGCTGAAGATATTGTTACCCTAAATAAAAACAACAATGGCATGTAAAGAAACAGGGATAGTTTAGCATGCATAGCATCAAAGGTTGGACTACAAATAAGTTATGAAAAAAAAAGTACTGAAGGCATCAATAACAGATCAAGCAGATGTAACACCAGAGAGAAACGGAATTAAATTAGAGGTTAGTTTTACTATCTAGTAATTTTTATAATCAAGAAAAACATAGATGTAAATTATGACACGTAATGTCAAGGTAACAGAGCTTTTAAAAGCCTGAACACAATTTGGAACTCTAAATTGTATAGTTATAAAGCCAAGCTAAATTTTTTCAATTTTAATATTTTTTAAGTCTTTACAAATGCCAGTGAAAGGTGGGGACCACAAAAAAACATGGAACAAAGGCTACTTGCATTCAAAAATAAAATGGCTTTAACAGGTGATGAACATGAAATGGGACGAATTCAAGAGGGGTGAAGAAATTAGAGAAACATCTAGGCAACCTAGTGACATCAGTTACGACACAGAGAGAAGGTGGCACTATGTTGGACACATCCTGAGAAGAAACTATCAGAGAATCACGACACAGGTTCTAAAATGGAGAAACAAGGATTAAGGAGGCGAGAAAGCACAAAATAAACTATAAAATAAATGTTGATAAGAGAGACCAAAGATTCTGTACTGGATTCCATCCATGATATTGAATTGATTGCACAGGATAGAGCAGAATGGAGGAATAGGCTTTGAGTCCTGTGTGACACATAATGATGGGACAGGGGTGATGAGTGGATTTAACTTGGGCTTGTAATATTGTGTGTGTGTGTGTGTATATATATATATATATATATATATATATATATATATATATATATATATATATATATATATATATATATATATATATATATAGATATTCACTTTAGAATGTGATTTAAAAAAAAATTAGTTAGTAGTTAATCATTCCAAGAACCTAAATAAAGTTATTGTAAAAATATGTATTTTCTGTAAAATAAATCATGTGTCTTCATTTTAGTTCACACGATGAGTGAGCTGAAATTGACCGGCAACTGCCTGCGAGGATCCCGACCATTGTTGTCCTTTGATAAGGTAATTAACATTATATCTGTTTTCAAATGTGTATCTTCTTATTGCTGTTGACACTTTATTAAGGCCTTCACTTTTGATCTCAATTGCTGCCAGTCTCCTGCTTTTTGTCATATTGTATTCCTTGTTTTTTTTTTTTTTTGCATTACTTGATTTCCTTTGTGTTCTTCTCCAGGTTTCCTTAGTTCGTCCACATCTCCTTTTCCCATCTGCTGTCCTTGCCAAAGTGTCTTGCAACATTCTGCAAACGCGTTGAAGCCATCTCCAACTTCTTCCTTTGATAATTATATGCTAGTGATGAACATGCAGGTTTTTTAAATTTTGAAGTCTTAGTCTGGTTTGTGTGTTTCTGCTGTTTTCCAACAGATCAGTTTTTTTAATGATTTTAAAGTTTTTGCATAAACGAATAGAACTGTTTAACATTCAAGTGCAGCATATTTTTTTTCCTAATTTATATACTGTCACATTATAGTTTTTATGTTACTCAATAAACATTTCTATTCCATCTTACCATGCTTTTTTTGTTGTTGCATGTTTTCAAATTGCCTACATTTCTTTTTTTTCTTCTTTTTTTCTATGTGAAAGTATCGGTTGTCAGATAGATGAACATTTCATCACAAAGATGTAATTGTTTGATCTTCTATCTTTAAGGCCCAAGTCTTATGGAGATGTACATATTTATAGATAATACATGTAGCACTCTCTAATGATGCTTTACAAGTAAATAAGAATATTAAGAAGGACTGCGTGTGCAGAGCAAAAAAATCAGACATAACAAAATGTGAAGAAAATTTAGTGGTGATAATTTCCCCTGCTAGTGGTGCACTGGTGTCAGAGGTCTTGGCATTACACACTTGATATACGGTACTGCTGGTATGTGCTGAAGGATGGATCTGTGCAACATTGTAAGATACATACTGGGGAACTCTTGTGAGAACAAGAGGTAAAATCACACAGTGCAGGTAATGCAGTCTAACTTCAGCATGGAAGTTAGGATACACACCTGTGGCACACAGTATTCTCAGTGTGGTCAGTATTGTTGGCAGTATAATTTGTCCCTGGTTTATTTGTTTCTTTTAATATTGTGGAGGCTTTCTAATAAATATAATGTTTAATGTGAAAAGGTTCATTTTCAGTGGCTGGTGTTCCTTTTTAAGCTTATCACAATCTTGTCTGTTCTGTTAGGCATTTGACTCTGAACCTCATTGGCTGCTGCTAAAGGAACTCTTTACACAGGTATTTGCTGTTAACAGTTATATTGTTATTTATATTTGCTGTTGACAGTTTTCTTCTTCTTTATATTTGCTGTTGACAGTTTTCTTCTTCTTTATGTTTGCTGTTGACAGTTTTCTTCTTCTTTATGTTTGCTGTTGACAGTTTTCTTCTTCTTTATGTTTGCTGTTGACAGTTTTCTTCTTCTTTATGTTTGCTGTTGACAGTTTTCTTCTTCTTTATGTTTGCTGTTGACAGTTTTCTTCTTCTTTATGTTTGCTGTCGACAGTTATTTTCTTCATTATGTTTGCTGTTGACAGTTATTTTTTTTCTTTATGTTTGCTGTTGACAGTTTTCTTCTTCTTTATGTTTGCTGTTGACAGTTGTTTTCTTCTTTATGTTTGCTGTTGACAGTTGTTTTCTTCTTTATGTTTGCTGTTGACAGTTATTTTCTTCTTTATGATTGCTGTTGAGTTATTTTCTTCTTTATATTTGCTGTTGACAGTAATAGTGTTCTTTATATTTGCTGTTGACAGTTTGTTTCTTCTTTATGTTTGCTATTGACAGTTTTCTTCTTCTTTATGTTTGCTGTTGACAGTTATTTTCGTCTTTATGTTTGCTTATGAGTTATATTGTGCTGACGGGCGCGGGGGTTTAGCTCCCACAGTTGCTGTGTAGTGTTCACTACTTAGTATTTTTTGGGGTAATCAATGCCCTTGGAAGTAAAAGTCAGTTAAAAACTATGGTGTTAACAGTTTTAATGGGTTGTTTGATTTTATAATTATAGACTAAATGTTTGCTTTTATTTCTTCTGCATTCATAAAAAATCTCTGTTTTGGGGTTAATTATCTTCTTCTTCTTCGCGTTCACCAGCTGTACACTCTGGCGGAAAGTTCTGAGCTCGTCCACTACTGAACTGCAGTCCTGCTCCAGAACCTGAGTGTTGTGTGTGCATCAGTTTTACAGATCTCATTCTCTTAAATACATACTGTTGGTTTCTTGCCTCTCCGGCAGATGCACTCTGACTTCAAAGGAAGCTCACCAATTAGTCGACTCTTACGACAAGCTTTTGGGGAGGCAGTGGGTCTATTCTTGTTTTCCCCACAATGGGACCCGAAACCCACACGAATGTTGCATGCATAGAAAGCAAATTAATATAGTATAGTTGGCAATGATCTGCAGGCCGCCCGTTGAATAGCCCTGCCCTGTGGCATTTGAAAATTGAAGCATTGCATTCTTATAATTCTAAATTTGTGTGTTTTTATTATTTCTGCCACAATTTTTAAAAACTGGGATAACTTTATAGATTTAACTTATTTTCCTGTGCATTTCAGATTTTTGGAACACCAAACCATCACCCAAAGAGCCAACCATTTACAGATCATGTTTTCACATTCTCCATTCAAGACAATCGTGTCTGGTTCAGAAACTACCAGATTTTGGCAGAAGATGGATCTCTGGCAGAGATAGGTAATGTTTATGTTGCTTATGTGTGTAGAGTGTAAATGGATACAGATTGTTCTTACAACAAACTACTTCATAGGTTGGTGAGCCTGAAGAGAGTATATGTTGAAAGTTTTTGTAACTAATTGGTTGACAGATCATCTTCACTCATTGAAACAATCAGTATCTTGTCAATTATACTGGCCAATATGACTGAATGTCAGAACAGCATTTCTGCCTAGAGGTTGGAGTTGATTTGGTTGGTCATGGACACAAAGACATTGAAAACTGCAGCCATCATTTGACCTTTACTTTGGATATTTTATAGCATCCATTCTGTGTATAGTTGGCGTCTGTGGCTTAGGCGCTGTGAACGCGCTTCGTAATGTAGAGGTGTCGGGTTCAATCCCTGCTGCGGACAGTTTTTCTTGTGATGTTTTTGGCCCTGTTACCGAGAGCCAACCGTCTAGAAAGCAATGGCAAACTACTGGATGTAAATTTGCCTAGAAAAACCACAACAGCCAGAAAGTGCTGGAGTTGGTTCTGCAACGTCCTGTAAAGGAAACGCAACTAGTTAAAATTCTTTGTATATCTTATGCGCTCGCCCTTTAAATTATCATTTGGTATATTGTGTTAGGGTTTACAGCCAAGCGGCAGTATCTGTCTTGTAACCCATCACATCCTATTTCAGGAAACCTTTAATGGCATGTATGCTTGATAAGGGGCAGTCAGTGTCTTTAATTTGTCATGGGGACCCACAAAGGCGATTCTGTATATGTATACTGTACGTGTATGTGTGTGTATATATATAGTTTGTAATTTTTTCTACACAGAATGTCACACTGTATAAATTCATTACCTTGAAACTGTTCTGCAGGACCCAGGTTTGTTTTGAATCCAATTCGAATTTTTGCTGGCAGTTTTGGGGGTGCCACATTGTACCAGAATCCACATTATGTTTCACCAAATGAGGTAAGTCATTGTCTCTAAATATCTCCTATTTAATGTCTTCAACATTGTACTCACATCTGTCTCCAGTTTTTGTTTACATGTGTTTCAAGTTTCTCTGTCGTTCAGTTATTTCAAAGTCAGAAGTAAGGCTGTTGATTTGATTTCATGAATGCATCTCATATTTGTCATTTTCCTTGCACCTTCTGAAATACGGCCATAAAAACAATCATGTGCCATTTCCCCAGTGCAGGGTTGTTGCAGTAAATCTCATCTCCCCTGCTGGTTGTAACTTGGAAACTTATTTGTTCATTATGAGAGTCATGTCTTAAATCTTGTCAAAATACTCCATCACCTCTTGTTTTCATTACTAGTGCCTTTAGAACCTCTTTGTTAACCTTTCCATAAACAAAGCAATATATTTCTAAGTTCAAATTTCCAGTGCTTTACTTTGACTTGACAAACTCTTATTCATTGTAGTGAGGATACATAGCAGTGTTAAATGTATATAACATCTGGCCATTATCATTTTATGCATACCTTTTGATGTGGTCGTGTCATTGTGAATGTTTTCTCATTATTTTTCTTCTTTATTTTGTTTCTACCATTATCTGTTATTACTTGTTCTAGAAAGGAGGAGCTTGTTATAGTGTTTCTCACTTTATTGTTTCTTTCAGTACTGAGAGCCTTACAGAAGAGCTTGTTATAGTGTTTCTCCCTTTATTGTTTCTTTCAGTACCGAGAGCCTTACAGAGGAGCTTGTTATAGTGTTTTTCACTTTATTGTTTCTTTCAGTACTGAGAGCCTTACAGAGGAGCTTGTTATAGTGTTTCTCACTTTATTGTTTCTTTCAGTACCGAAGAGCATTACGGAGGAGCCAAGCCAGCAAGTATAATAATAGAGTGGAAGCAAGGATGTCTGTCCAGCTACGAAAACCTGAGATGACCTACCGGATGGACCCAACTGATGAGGTTTTTCAAACAATTACAGCAGAAAGTGTAAAGAACAGTCAATAAACATCTCATTCCATGTTTGTGATTGTTCTGGGATTGCTGTGTATGTGTCACCAGACATAGTATGCTTGGGTATATTTATGCAGCATAAAGTTTTGTTCTGAATTAAGTCTTCAGTTAATTTTGTTCCTTACTAGTGAACTCTTAATATATTGTGACTATTACAATTTCTTCATTGTGATGATAACAAGAACACACCCACTACCTATCCCCCCCCCCCCCCCCAACACTTGCAAGTCAACTAACTGGGAGCTTCCTGTGCTGCAATATCTGCTCCTTATAAGGTTGTTGCGTATCCTTTACAGGATGTTGCAGAACCAACCCTAACAGCCCCTGGCTGTTGTGTGGTTTCTCTAGGCAAATTACGTCCAGTAGTTTGCCATTGCTTTCTGGACGGTCGGCTTTCTTGATACCACTGTCGAAACCAACGCAAGGCGCATTGCCCGCAGCTGGGATCGAACCCGGCATTACGAAGCGAAGTGTTCGCATCGACTTAGCCACAGAGCCGACCTGCTCCTTATAGCCCAGCCAAAAGTATCACAGCAAACAGAACATCCTCGGCTTCAGTTTTTGGTCTAAACCAAAGAAAGATACAGAACAAAGGATAATACTTGGATGGTGCAGATGGAAGGTTTTGTCAAACCTGTGGAATTAATAAGACAGGGTAAAATAAGCCAATGTGTCGCTCAGTTAGATAGTTTGTATACACAGATGACTCAGTGATGAGCGATACAACGTGTCGTGTAGCTCTGTGGCAATAAGGTCAGTTAGTCAATAAATTATCCTCATTGCACCTTTCAATTCATAACTGATTGGAGCGCCTCCTCAGTAAATCCCTCAGCATGTAGTGGGTGATGACACAAGTCCTGTGTTGGTTTTTTATTCTTCTTTCGCTTTCTGCATAGTGCTGTTCTCTGACCACACCTCATTTAACATTGCATTCTTGCAGTCTGGTCATGGTTGTAGATTCACAGTCATCACTTACTTCTTATAGAGCATTCAGTTTATCAACCTGGTCAGTGGCACGTCCACCCTTCACAATAGTTTTACCATCAAGCCTGTTAGCTTTGCATGCATGTGTGCCCTAGCACGAATATAAAACTAGCCATGACTTCATCAGAGACTCAACCCACTGTCTTTGGATCCACCCCATCTCTATCTTCCTGAACATACTCATTGAATGGTTGAAAAACATAGTTTGGTAAAGGTTTCTGTCTCCAGTCATGTTATTGCTTTGGTCGCTGCCAGGACCTCCATAGTCAGACTACTTGTCAGGGCAAAAGCACTACAATCTTGCTTCACAGTTCTAACTCCAACCTGAGCCATAAAACGTCTGTGAGCTTTCCAGTGGTGAACCGCACACCCATCTGTGTAAATGACAGCATTCTCATCTGGAGAATTCTTGAAAATCATTGCCTGCACTTCTGTCCCCACTACAACCATAATTTTTTTGTCAACATTGTCCGTCTAGATGCAAAAAGAAAAAAATGGTTGAGAACTCTGTTGGCACTTGTACCCATTCCTCACCAGGTTCTGTACCCTCAGGTGAACACACCTGCTTAATAATCTCCCTGGCCTGATCCATCGGCGACTTTCCTCTTTTTATCCTGCTGCCTTTTCTTCTTAATTTTATTATGCAGCATGTGTCTCTGTTGACTCTCAGGTAGGCATGTGCCCAGGAAATTTGTAATCTGTTCTCCATGTTTAATACACATAATGGCTACATTAAAAGACATACGCTTTTAAAATATATACTGGAGAGAAAGGTTGAAGGAGGACAGCATCAAGAGTATGGCGGGCAGCAGTCTGAGAGAGCAGCACCTGATTGATTGACTGGCAAATGTTCCGAGAGTGGCCTAAAAAGACCAAAGTCTGTATTAAATTGCATAATAATAGTGTGTTTGAAAAAAAATAAAGTTGCAAAAAATTCATAAGAGAACCTTGATATGCGTGTGGAGGTGGCACATCAGAGCCCCAACATGTCAGGTTAAGTGTTCCTACTCCCAGTATACTGCTGTACGACTAACTAGTTAAACACCAGTGACTGGTATTACTTGTCATTTGTTTATTTAAAAAATTATCCATTTTCATGTCTTCAGGAGTATCGAGCAAATGGAAAGAGTACCCATATGTGTACAGAACAATCGGCACTAGGTGGTTAATGTGGTCCGTCTTTACTTCCCCAAGAAGTACATCCTGGCACCCATTTTTAGGCTGGGTCGACCTGCGACGCCTTATACCGTGATAAAAATCCAAGCAGCCAGCAGTGGGTTTCGGTCACCACGGACGCCGCACTTGTTTATAATGCGCTGGATTATCAAATCTGTTTATCCCTAATTATCTTCACAAATCCAGGGTATACATCATCTTTGTGCTCAACACGTAGACAACATTCTCCATCTGTATGACACAACCAGATACTTGACTTTCAAGAGAAATATTTGCATTTACCAGTGCAGAGGTGATAAACCACATGCTGGTCAAGACCTGTTTACTCTGCGGTCATCCTAGAAACAGGTACTCAACTGTTTCCATGCATTTGCCTCAGGGGCAAGGAACCAACAGCCTGCTCACTACTAAGCTAATTTGTAAAACAGATGCGCACAAAGTAAAACTTCAAGTCCTGGCTCCGCAACTAAAAAATAGGAGGGGGGAGTGTTTAAGCGCACAATAGTAACAATTATTATGTTTTTCTTCATGTTCACCAGCTGTAAACTCTGGTGGAAAGTTCTGGTTGTTCATCCACCTTTGGACTGCACTCCTGTTAATCTGAGTGTTGCATATGCATCCGTTTTACAGATCTGACTTATTTGTATGCAGACTATTGGTTCCTTGCCTCTCAAGCAGATGCACTCTGATTTCGAAGGAAGCTCCCAATTTAGTTGAAAAATGAAATGTATATAAACTACTTAACAGAAACTATACATGGGGGAGGGGGGGGGAGGCATGTGTCACTTAAAAGATGTGACATTTTTCTTTTAAAAAAATGTAAAGAATCACCCCTAAAACTATTGTTGTGCCCAGGATACTTTAGCTCCCTGATTCTAGCGCCCCTGATTTAAATCACTTCTAGTTATGTAATCGTACAAATAAATGCATCATTGTAATTCTCTGAAATTATACCCTAAGAAACAGAAACATTTTCGAGTTCTGGTCAGTTTTTATCAAAATCCAGGGGGTTGAAACCTCTGACAGGCAAACCTGTTTGCTGTTGCGTCATCGGGAGATCAGACAATAGCCTAAATTACAAGATCCAATAAATTCGCCGCTTTAAGTAAACATCGTCTGCCAATAGTCATGAGAAATCTGAGGCCACATGCGAAAATTCTGGTTGATCTACGCAGGATCCGTTTTAGAATTATTTGTTGAAGTGACAGTTTGGATTTTGAAACTCACTGTGACCGGGCACCATTCAGAAACCTCTAAGAAGTCTGGTAATGACAAAGCTGATGACTGGCAGGTGCTGCATTAATTGAACATGGCCGGCCCATAGATCACGCAGACATTGTCACTGCCAGCTGCTAAGAATACTAGAATTAGGAGTAAAGATCGGCACAGCCAAGATGCGAAGCTCACTGGACGCACACGAAGTCTTGTTAACCAACATAGGGCTAGCACTATTAACTGCGTGACGCTAATGATTATGTGGGGGGGGGGGGGGTGTCTGAGTGCTGTGAAGATAATCTAACTCCTAACTCTAAAAAAGTGACGATTAGGGCACTGGTAACTGCTACACAAGTCCAGTGTACCCTGCATGCCATTGCTGGTAAGGACGGATTTTTCATGTTAAAGAGTAAATTTTTTTTTTTTGCTAAGGTGATTTTATTTAAAAAATATGAAAGCAAGTAAAAGCTCAGAAATAACTACTTTCTTTTCTTTTGACGAAGAAAACGTGGGTTTTGTTGACACAGCCAAAGAGCAAAGTGGCGTCATCATATATTTATTATGACTTCACAATGGCCTCCCCCCCCCCCTCCCCCCCATTTCCCAAAAAAATCAACTTTTTTCACAACCCCAAATAATATGTAACTTAAAACAAACTAAAAAAAAAAAAAAAATACAATCATTACCACTATATCTACACACTAGGCAGCTGTAGCTAGTTCCAAATCAGCCGTAAAGACGTACTGGGTGGGCACTGTCTAAAGACAATAGAGAGGGAACAAACAGCCCGGGAACTACAAGCGACAGTAGACATAGTGACTGAGTGATGTACTGAAATGAGGGCTGTCGTCCGCCTGGAAAAAGGGTGTTTTTTGGTGTTCTCTAGCCAACAGGATCGTTATAGAGCTAATGTCCCAGGTCTCACAATAGATGGTAGAAACGTCAACGGAGAGAGCAAACTGAAGTATCTGGGAATTACATTTGACAGGAGCTTGTCCTTTAAGGACCATGTGGAGAGTGTTGTGGCGAGATGCCAAAAAGGACTTATTGCACTTAAGACTATGGCTGCAATTGACATAGAGCAGAGAATGCTTTTCACACTATATCAGCACCTGATCCTGTCAGTGGTTGATTATGGTCTGTGACAGCTTACCGTCTCAAAGTAAGACAAACTATAGCGCAAACAGAACACAATATGCGGGTCATTCTGGGTTGCACCAGAGACACCCCAATGGCGTGTGTGCGATACATCCATGGTTTGCCGACGGTTGCAGGTAGGCACAAGGTGCTGTAGGTGAAGTCATATCTCAGGGTAGCTGCAGACACAGACCACCCTTTGCACGAAGCTCTGGGTGTAGTTAAGGGTCAGCGGCTGATAAGAGTGAAGTCATGGATGGCTCAGGCAGAAGACACAATCAGACAGGTTTGCGTCCTAGAGAACATTAGGAGAGGAGTGGGTCAAAGTGCCACCTGAACAGTCAGATTTGTGTAGGGTCAAAATCACACTGAGGATTTGATTATTTACGCAGACGGTTCAGTGTCAAGAGGCAAAAGAAGTGCTTGGGGTTTCTTAACAAAGGTTAATGGTCGACGTTTGGTGCAGGAGAGCCTAGCATATTATTCCACAACATCCAACTTAAGAATGGAGGCGGTCACTGCAGCTTTCCGCTGGTTAGAGAACACGACACACACACATGGTGATTTTAACTGTCTCAGAAAGCATGCTGAGGAGGAGGCATACTTCGTGCAGAGTGGCATCCCGCCAAGCAAAGAACTCTCATTATACAACATGAGAATCCCAGATGACAACTGTATCGTTCTAGGAGATTTTAACAGCTGCTCTCCAAGCTGGGGATATTCACAGCTCAACGAGAGAGGAGAAGAAGTGGAGGACTGGCAGACATATGCCAGACTCCAGCTAATCAACAAACCAGATGACTCCCCATCTTTTGTCTCCAGGAGATGGCTTTCAACCAGCCGCCCAGACTTAACATTTGCCACGTTAGACTTAGCAAGCAACATACATAAAATGGTGCTCAGCCAACTAGCAGGTAGTGACCACCGACCGATCCTGATTTCTGTTCTAAATATGAGAGGCCTTCATTCGATGCCGCCCCCTCGTTGGAATTACAAGAAAGCTGACTGGAACAGTTTTGCTAGCTGATGTATACTCGATAAACGTAAACGGCAAATCAAGTCAGGTTGCTAAATCAGTAAAAGAGTTTACAGAAGCTATATTAAAAGCAGCCAAAGAAATATACCTCGGGGTTCGAGGAAAGATTATATCCCATTTTGGTCCCAACAAATTCAAGACCTCCACCAAACTCTCTCAGAAGCAAGAGATAGAGTAGAAAGCAACCCAACGGTAGAAAACAACATTGCTTACAAAGCAGCAGAAGCTAAGCTAAAAAAAAGAAACACTTCAAGCAACTAAGAGGAGCTGGCAAGACAAAACCAAGAGCCTAAGTTTTGAAAAAGATGGGTCCAAACTCTGGAAACTAGTCAAGTGTCTAAATGGAGAAGCCCAACAAGCCAATCCAATAGTAATAAATAAGGGCAATGAGATCAGATCTGGAAACGATGCTGCAAATATCCTTTTAAATCAGTTTAAATCTGTTAGTGATATTAATATAGAAAAGTCCAGAGAAGATGAGGTAGTACAAAGAATAAAAGAACTCGAGGAGGCCAGCAAGAGTAAACCAGCAGAGAGCATCATGAGAGATAAATTCTCAATGAGTGAACTTAACACAGGACTCAACCAGCTGAAATCCAACCAAGCCCCTGGCCCCGATAAAATCACGAATGATATGTTACTACACATGGGTCTAAGTGCCAAAAAGAAATATTAAACATCTTTAATGCCAGCTGGATTTTTAGTATAGTTCCTCCAGCCTGGAGGAAGTCTGAAATCTTCGTAATCCTGAAACAAGGAAAGCCGAAGAACAACGCAGACAGCTACAGACCCATCAGCCTCACTAGCTGTCTGTGCAAACTATTTGAAAGATTATTGAACAACCGACTGACCTGGTTCCTAGAGAAAAACTTCAAACTAATGGAGGAACAGGCAGGTTTTCGATGTTGCAGATCAACAGAAGACCAAATTACATTTATTGCTCAACACATTGAAGATGCATTCCAGGAAAAAAAGCACACTATTGCAGTCTGGGTGGATATGGAAAAGGCCTTCGACAAAGTGTGGAAAAATGGGCTGAAATAAAAGCTACTTGAAAGTGGAATATCCCATCACATGCTTGGGTGGATCGTAAAATATCTTGAAAATCGATCTGCAAGAGTCAAGATACAGGGTTCAAGGAGCAGATCAGTCTCAATGACACATGGAGTTCCACAAGGCGGAGTTCTGTCCCCAATTCTTTTCCTAGTTTACATTAACGACATAAAATCAACCCTCTGTAATGGAGTTCAAGCCGTTATGTATGCCGATGATCTGGCGCTACTGAGTTCAGAGGAGGACACTGAAAATCACAGACAAGGCTTCAAGAATCCCTCGGAACTCTAGAGAGGTGGTCCAATAGCTGGTACATGCCTGTAAATGGGGCCAAAACCACACACACCATTTTCAGTCTCTCTACCAAACCCCAGAAATTTTCACTTAGATATGGCAGCCAGGCACTGATACATGATGACCCACCGTCATATTTAGGAGTAACCTTTGACTCAAGACTCACATGGAGAAAACAGATAGAAAAGACAGAGCAAGGGACTCAAGAGAACACAACTGATGAGGAAGTTAGCTGGAACAGACTGGGGGGGGGGGGGGGGGGGGCAAATCTCAATGTCCTTAAGAGGACCTATACAGGCTATGTGAGGCCAACACTAGAATATGGAATAGCTGCTTGGGGCACAGCAGCTAAATCAAATTTTCAGAAAGTCTCAAAGATCCAAAATCATGCTCTCCGTATTATGACAGGGGCAATGCGCTCCACGCCCATATCAGAAATGGAAACAATTACTGGTCTCCATAATCTGAAAGATAGGAGAGACACAAAGATCCTCACCCAGCTCTCCAAATACCACCACTTTCAAGAACAACCCATGTACAGCCGACTGCAGAAACTCCAGAAGGCTAGACTAAAGAGAACTTGCTTTATAATTAAGAAACGCAAATGCCAAGCTCGCTGTCCTTAAACTCCCTCCCATATACCAAATGTTCCACTTAAACCTTACAACGACTGCCCCGCTTGGCTTAGGGATAGCTTATCAACAGTCAGAACCACTGTAACAGGGGTCTCCTCCAAATCATCAATGAGCAGCACTGATATGAAATCAACTACAGAAGGAGAGATCAATAGACGTTACCCACACCAGAGTTGGATTCGAGTGTATACAGATGGTTCAGCCAAGAGAGCAGTAAGAGACGGAGGAGGAGGAATATACATTGAATGCCCAAATGGTTTAAAAATCAACCAGGCTGTACCAACAGGTTCATATTCCTCCAATTACAGAGCAGAGGCAGAAGCACTTCTAGCGGCATGTTCTTTCCTGAATGGACAACAGCACAGCAAATATAGCAGAGTGGTCTTTCTGACTGATGCTATGTCAGTTTTACAAGCAATTGTTAACCCAAAAGACACTCAGTTTGTAGACTTGACGTAACAGCTGATTTACTTAGGCTCTTCAGTAGAACAATCTGTACTGCAGTGGATTCCAGGTCACTGTGGCTTGGAAGGCAATGAAATAGCGGACAGATTGGCCAGAAGCGGCAGTGACATGGTACAACCAAATAGCGACTTAATCCACCAAGAGATGAAAACACTAATACAATCTAGTATCCAAGAAAGGTGGCTGGATTCCCACACCAGATTTTTCTCCCCAAGACTCACTTCATCGCCTCTCTAGAGAGGGACAGTTTTATTATATTCAGACTAAGGACAGGCACACACAGATTTCGTCAACATATGTTCAAATTTTTCGGTGTAGGAAATACGGAGACGTGTCCCTGCAGCGTGGCACCCGAAAATGCTGAGCATGTGCTCCAACACTGTCAACTGTATGCTGACAACAGAGACGCAATCTGGCCTGTTCCAACCACAATGAACACAAAACTGTATGGTACACAAGAGGATATGGATTGCACGATAGCTTTCATAAAGGCTACCGGCCTCCTGATATAAGTTTTCTGACAGAAGGATCGAAGAAGAAGAAGAAGACTGCGGAGAACACGGGTGATGAGTATTGTCTGGATTTTTCACCGGAACACGCCAGTGTGTTGTGAAATGAACAGCGGGACAGACTCGCTGGCTCTGTACAACTTGTTGAATGATGAGGCAGACGTAGTTAGTGCCTTGTGGGAGAGCGTGTACAATCCGAACAGATGGATTACCACAGTCTGGTGAGACTGATGCAGCGGGGAGTGACGAGAGGTTCTGGCAGATGCTCGACCCTGAGAGGAAAGGCAAAACGGACGTTTATTCAGAATGCTACTGGCACCATTGGTATCGGAACTCTTTAATGGCTGCTGAAGATGGGGATTGAGCGCTTGTGGGGACACTTAAAGTGCTGTGATGTCGGTTCTTGAATCAGCCCAACTCAGCTTCAAGACAGTTTTAACCAAAACCTATAACAGACAGAAAAACGGCTTTCTCGGAGCAAAACGGTTGTCGCTGGGTTGATGTTTAAAATAAGCCTTTTTCTTCTTCTTTCCCCTTTTCTTCTTAACATTCATCGGCTGTAAACCCCGGTGGAGATTTTTTGTTTTTTTGTCAACCGCGTCTGCAATAGAAGTGGTATCTCCTTCTGACCAAGCTAAAGGTTTACAGAGCTGTAACTCTTCCAGTACCACTCTACGCTTGCGAAAATTGGGCTGTATTAGTGCTATGCTAAAAAGTCGAATCACTTTTATGTAACCTGTCTCAGAAAGCTACTCAAAATCAAATGGCAAGACAGAATCTCAAATACTGTGGTTCTTGATAGGGCAGAACTAGCTGTCATTCACACGGTACTGAAGAATTATCAGCTGTGTTGGGCTAGTCACCTAGCTGGCATGTCAGACTATCCCCTCCCAAAGAGAGTATTTTATGGCGAGCTCCAGCAAGGGAACAGGTCCCATGGAGGACAGAAAAAGTGCTCTAAGGAAACTCTCAAAACTGCTTTCAGTTCTTTTAGCATCAACACAGCGACATTGGTGGCTGCTGATTGAGGGACAGAAGGCAAGTGCTGAACCTACCAGTTAGTCCCACTGCTTAGACACCTAACTGTATTACTTCCAGCATCAACAACAACAAATGATTAATAGCACTTTCATCCCTACCATATTATGTCAGTACCAGACATGGACAATGAATAGGGCACTAAAACAAAAAATAACTACATGTGAAATGTACCGACTCCGTAAAGTCACTAACAAAACAAGAAGAGGCAGGGTTATGGATACCAGCATTAGAGAGAAAGTTGGAACAAGACCGTGTCTGAATTATATTGACAGACAAAGAATGAATTTGTTTGGCCATCTAGTAAGAATGCAGCCAGGCCAAACTGCGTATGGATTTTTATTTCTATTTTACAGCAGAACATCTGAGAAGAAGGCGAGGGGAAGTTCGAGAAAGAGATGATTAAAAAGTTTAGCTGAAACCTTAAAAAATATGAACAAATTCATCACCCAAGCCACATGAGAAGCCTAAGAGAAATACAGAAAACCACGATACTGGGCTGCAACTTGGTATCATTAAGAAGACAAAAGAAGAATAACGAACTTACTCTAAGAGACCCGGAATCACACGCGCATTAAGTATACTTGCTGCAACACTCATGGGAAGAATTACTAGGAAAGTGATGCAGTATCAAACAGACAATAGTAAACAGAGGCTCCAACACACACAAAAAACATTAATAGGACACAGTCGTTTTACAGCTTGTCGGTTCTTTAGTGGCAAAAGTCCCCCCCCCCCTCCATACCCCGTTCTGGTGCCCCTGCTTCTTTACGAGGTCAGGGGTCCACCTGGTCATGTAGTTTTATTTGTGGAGGCCCCAGGTTCTGGCGCCTATAATAGATGGTAAATATTTTATTATATTAATAATAAATGTTAGATCTAGCCCTATAGGCCCAATACGCCTGAAGGCGTGGACAATGGTCCTTTATTATAAAAAAATCTGGCATAGTTTTATTGTTACTGATAATATATTCGGAAAAGGGGGGGGGGGGGGGGGGGGGGGGGGGGGGGGGGGGGGGGGGGGGGGGGGGGGGGGGGGGTCATTTGAAGTTTATATTACTTGCAAAAATATGTTACAAAATTTCAAAAATATTGTTATAGTTTATTTCAAGAGCCATGCCGTCACATTTTAACAAATATCTAGAAAACTCGTGTACAGATCGATACGAATTGGTGCATGTTACCTTAGATGTCAAATGTCCCCTTGAATTTTATAATTTTAATTCCAAAGCTGCTGCTTATTTTAAACATTAATTAAATGATTGCCTAATAATTTGTGTACCCCGAAAGAATAGGATATACGGTAATTGACACACGCGTCGAGATTGTTTGGGAATCAGCTAGCATGTGCAGGGATGCATGGTTACTATTTTGATAGCCTATTCTGCATACAATGAACAGTTGAGGCCAAGGCTGGAGATGACCACATAAGAGTGAAACGAATGTGAAATACGCGCAATTTGAAGTTTCGAAAAGTTAAAAAGTTACAGTTAACTGTTAGCATGTTGACTGCTTTGAATTGGTGTCCGTTTTTTGTCATATACCGTTTTTAAAAGGAGTAGAAAATTATAGGGAAGAGAAAAAGTTTGTAAGAAACAACAAACAGTTTATGTTAGCTTTACAAAATCGATCACAATAAACAAACAAAGGACGTTGAGGCGATTAGCCTTCATCAGCACATAAAGAACAATACAGTACACATACACAAATATACTCTAACTATGAAGTGACTACATGGGACTAATGTACACAATAAATGATACTCATCTGTGTTCCTGGCGAAAAACTTTCTTCAAAAGGATGTCAAGGACAGGTACTGGTGAATTTATCACCAACGCACGGACGGGGAGCAAAGAACGGGTACCCTATAAATAGGAAATGGACGGAGTAGACGCCCACAAACAGCGTACACTGAGTGTGTAAAGAGGGAGGGATGGGTTGGCTAATAAGGCGTGACCCGGGTTGGGTCGTGGGGATGACACTGGTCCATCTCATGGAATAAAAGTGGTGCCTGTGCTAACGAACAAATACCAACAGACCGGGAGGCAGGCCGGCAGGCATGCTGATAGATAGATAGATAGATAGATAGATAGATAGATAGATAGATAGATAGATAGATAGATAGATAGATAGATAGATAGATAGATAGATAGATAGATAGATAGATAGATAGATAGATAGATAGATAGATAGATAGATAGATTAGATAGATAGATTAGATAGATAGATTAGATAGATAGATAGATAGATAGATAGATAGATAGATAGATAGATAGATAGATAGATAGATAGATAGATAGATAGATAGATAGATAGATAGATAGATAGATAGATAGATAGATAGATAGATAGATAGATAGATAGATAGATAGATAGATAGATAGATAGATAGATAGATAGATAGATAGATAGATAGATAGATAGATAGATAGATAGATAGATAGATAGATAGATAGATAGATAGATAGATAGATAGATAGATAGATAGATAGATAGATAGATAGAGATAGATAGATAGATAGATAGATAGATAGATAGATAGATAGATAGATAGATAGATAGATAGATAGATAGATAGATAGATAGATAGAGATAGATTAGATAGATAGATGGATGGATGGATGGATGGATGGATGGATGGATGGATGGAGGATGGATGGATGGATGGATGGATGGATGGATGGATGGATGGATGGATGGATCTTGGATTGTAGGGTGTATGAATGAGTGGGTAGTGCAATAGATGGGCGGGTAGACAAATAGACGAAATGATGGATGGTTATACTCGTGGATGGGTGGAAAGTATAGTAGATGGATGGATCGGCCGATATATGAAATAGGGTAAAAACCAGGGTCTCAAGACACGATGCTTCTCACTTACTGTCAGCTATGAAATAGAGACAGTAAGGGTGATTGGTATACAAAGTATCAGTCGAACCGAGCGCAGAACTGGTTAAAAAACAGAATGTAAGGGAGCAATGGAAAAATAGCTAGGGTGGATGGTGAGGTGAGTGGGCGAGTGAGTGGTGATATAGATGGATGGGTAGATGAGTGGATGGGTAAATGATGGCTATATTGGTGGATGAATGGAATTGCTAATATATAGAATCGGGTAAAAACAGGGGTCTCGTGATAAGATGCTTCTCTTACTGTCAGCTATCAAGTAGAGACAGTAAGGATGCTTGTTATACAAAGTAATCAGTCGAGCGCGAGAGTAAAACTGGTAACAACCAGAATGTAAAGGAGCGATGAAGGGCTAGATGGGAAAACGGCATGTGTGGATGGTGGAGTGAATGGGTGAGTGTGTCCTGGGATAGATGGGTGGGTAGATAATATATGGAATGATGGATGACTGTATTAGTGGATGAATGGAATGGTAGATGAATGGATGGGTGGGTAGATGAATGGATGGAATGATGGATGACTGTATTAGTGGATGAATGGAATGGTAGATGGATGGATGGATCGACCAAATATGAGATGAGGTAAAAACATGAGTCTAGTAACACAGTGCTTCTCTCTTACTGTCAGCTATCAAAGGGTGATTTTTATACAAAGAATTAGTCGAGCCCAAGTGCAAAGCTGGTAACAGCCAGAATGGAAGGAAGCGGTGAAAAAATAGCATTGAGTGGATGGTGTGGGTAGATGAATAGGCGGGACGATGGTTACGTTCGTAGATAGATAATGGTAGATGGATCTGCCTATATGTATGCTGATATATTTAAACAGGTTTGTTGCTTTGTTTTAGTATTCTGAAGCCATGAGTTGTCAACCCCCAGGCCCGGTATTATGGATTTCGTAACCCTTCGGCCCTGATTCCATTTTAAATACCGCAAAACTAGGAGAAATGTGGCTTTTATGCCCACCACCGGGAGTGAACCCGGACCACAAGGAGTTCGTCACCCGCCCGCTCACCGCAATCCGGTTTAGCCAACTACGCTAGAGAGCCGGGGATTTAAACAGGTAAAAACAAGGGTCTCATAATGTGATGCTTCTCTCTTACTGTCATCATGCAAGTAAAGACAGTAAGGATGACCGCAGATAAGGTAAAATGAAAACTAGGAGTTTGTTTACATTAAAAAAAATTCTTGTAAGGACATGATTATTAACAGGTCGCATGCCAAATTTGGCCAACTTACTGCTGAACAGTTACTGAGATAGAGACTTTTAAAGTTGGGTAGGACTTCTGGAACTGACTTTACAATAGCTTGTCTTAGCCTCCGAGTTAGCAGAACTGAGCAGTTTCCGACAGCAGGTTTGGCTGAAATTTGGCAGGTCTGGCTACAAGTAGCCATTGTCGAGCGGCCAGCGGTAAACGTCAAAATTTGATCTGAGACCGAACACAGACGTGAGAAGAGAAAGCGCTATTACTATTATTCTCTTTTAGTGCCACAACTAGGTTGGTTTTAATTTATCAAATAGTTATGCTACCTTTTAACTATGCCATCAACTGTAACTTTATGGGCAGCCATTAGTTGTCTGTCAGAGTGGTTGTTACACTGAATAATTCTCGGCTTTGCAGCAGACGCGAGAAACATGTCCAAGCTTATCAGTTCAGTAGTCACCAGTCTGAATCTTATTTTGATTCTTAGGCAATTTTAGAAGAGCCCACATATTTGCAGTAAAACAGCAGATCAGCGCGGACTTAATAGACTCATCTGATTCATTCTGTAGAATGGCAAACTAGCTTTTTCCCCAGTCGGTATATAGATTTTATTCATTATATCTCCGACCAAAATGTAGGAACCGTTTTTGAGGTGACATTTCATCCTCTTACCTAGATGATAAATGCTTGACAAGTTATACTGGGTGTTTCATTTTGTACGCTTCTTGCCTTATTTCTGGGTAAATGGAGGAACGTCACCGTAGCTACAGAGTTACATGCATGCGGACTGCGACACAGGCGGACAGTTTCTTATCAGCTGTCTGTACTTGTGGCAGAGCACTTACGGTTTATAACACTGTGCAATGACGCTGGTTCACATCTCCTGACTTCACCTTTTTCTGAAGTGAAGGTTTGCGAGTGCATCCGTTTTACACTTTTTGTTGATTTGTTTGCATACTGATACCTTTTTGTCTTAAAAGCTTGTTGCCTCAGGCAGAAGCACTCATACTTTGAAGGGAACTCTACTTAGTTGACTCTTACTACATTTTTGTTTGAGGTCAGTGGGTCTTCCCCCCCCCCCCCCTTCCCCAGAATCCACATGGAGAAGTTTTAATTGATGATGGTTACTTTGTGGTTCCATACACAGGAGCAGTGAAACAGCACAGTGGTACCTCGGTGTACGTTCGCTTTGGTATATGTTCAACTTGGTATATATCTTGTTTAGAGGCGAAAACTTTCACTTGATATATGACCTTTGTTTGGAATTCGAAATGGTTCTTTCAGAATATTTTACCCAAGATGACGTCACAGGACAGTCCAACATTTTGGAGGGTGGTAAGACTGGGATTCCCGGCTTTCTGATGCTTTTAACCACCCCAAAACATCTAGAACTGGCCCTAACCCCAACACACCTACGTCCAACGAGAGAGTGCAGCCTAGGTCCCACCACTGCATGCAGCCTATCTACGACCTCCTGAGATATTAGACTGTCCCGTGACCTTTGGATTTCACCTGTTTTGGGTAGGATATTAGGAAAGCAGCTACAAAATTGTATGAGTCAAAATTAATCATGACACTACAGCCTGTCTTTGTTTAGAGAAGTAAAGAGGAATGACCAGACAATGTCACATTCTGAAACAGAAACCTTTGTTAGATGTGAAAACTTTCACTTGGTATACGACCTTAACTTAAAATATGAAATTGTATGAATTAGTCATGAATCAAAGCATATTTATTCCAACTCTGTGCTACCAGTGCCAGACATGGTCACTCACAACAAACCATAAAAGAAAATTAGTAACCATGGAAATGAGATGTCTGAGAAGGGCTGCAGGAGTGACCATAAGAGATAAGATCAGGAATGAGATCATAAAAGAAAAAGTCGGCACAGAACCAATTCTAAATTATATACAAAGACAGCAAGTGAAATCGTTTGCCCACTTAGAGAGAATGCCTTGTGACACCATACTATACAAAGCATACATGGAAAGAGAAGAAGGTCGTAGAGCAAGAGGTAGACCAAGAACAAGATGGAAGGATAACATCAGAGAAGCTCTACAACAGCACGATGTGCCTATGGTCGAGGCGGCCAGAAGAGCCAGAAACAGAACCTTATATCTCCCTCGACACCCACAGCGGTAAAAGAGGAAGTGAAGAAGAAGAAGAAGAAGTCATGAATACTTGGAATTAAGTGGCAGGACAAAATCACAAACACTGAGGTACTGGAAAGAGCAGGTACTACAACAGTCTTTTCTGTGCTCAGTCTACAAAGGCTCAGGTGGCTGGGTGAATGGAGAATGGAGGATGGCAGAGTCGCCAAGGACATCCTTTAAACTGAATTAAAGACAGGTAGAAGATGTCAAAGCCGACTTCTGCTAGGGTATAAAGATGTGTGCAAGCCGGGTATGAATGATACAGGTATTGAGGTGGACTAATGGGAACTAAATGCCATGAATCGTGTTGTGTGGAAAGGGCATATCAGAAATGTAATGAGAGTGAAGAAAGAAAAGATTGCAGAAAGGATGAGAGCTGAAAGGAAAGGGATGAAAAGAAAGGGATTAAACACAAAGGTTGACAACAGTAGCCCATAAAATCCCATGCTATCATTGTGGAAGACTTTTCTTGACACAGGCAGGTCTTGCTAGTCACACTCGCCATAGCCATGGGCTGTGAGTCTCATGCCTCCTCATAGCGCAATATAACACTATCGTCTGGAAAGACGGAAAGGTGCCAATCAATCATTCAATCAGTCATGACACTGCAAGCTATTTTTGTTTATCTCTCTTGAGAGAAAGCTATGTATATATATCAGTGGCTTTGCAGAGAAGGTTCACCCCAACAAAGACCAAACAAGTCATAACAGTATTGTCTGGAGTGGCCAGACAGTGTCACATTTCTGAAACAGAAACAACTTGAGGAGAGAGCAGAAGCAAAGTTCTTAGGGCAGATATTAAGTAAAAGAAAAGAGACCCCCCTACCATCCTTTTTCCCCCTTCCCTGCCAGTAAACAAAAGGAAAAGCACATTAATTTTGGATTCCTGAAGTTTTAGCGGAAGGAGACTCTTCTTCCAAAAAGTAACATTTCTTCCTCCTCCATTCTCAGTACCATCCTAATAGGCAGTCAGCTCTTCTCCACAAGGTAAATTTAGGTTAAATGTTCATTTATTTCCTCTAATTGCTTTTGTGTTTATATAATTTAGCATTAGGCAGTATCTAAATTAGTTTATGTGACCCCATCAACATATAATATGCCAATAGCAACAAGAGGTGACCAGGAATCAAGTTAGTAACATCAAGGGATGGAAATTCATCTTGGAGCAAATTATTGTGTTGGATCTGAAAGAAGAAGATAGAATTGTCAATACTGTCTTTTGTGTACAGGCCAAATGAAGATGAGCGAGTAGATGTCAAAGAAGAATAATTTGAATCACTCCAAAGGACTATAGATGACTATCACAATGAAATTATCCTCTTGTGTGAAATTATCCTCCTAGAAGATCTAAATGCCAGAGTAGGAAATGATCACTCTAGATGGGGTGAAGATATGGTGAGGATGTTTTGAATGAGAATGGCAAACAACTTCTCAGATTCTGCAGGGAAGCAAACCTTATCATTACAAACATAAAATTCTCCCACAAACCTATACATGCATACACAAGATGTGAACCTTCAAAGAATGAAAAATCAATAATTGATTATGCAATGTAAGGACAAGTTCATTAAAGTTTGTGAGAGACACCAAAGTCTTTAGAGGATCAGAGATTGGAAGTGACCACTGTCTGGTCACAATATAGAGAACAATTGAAAGAACTGCTCCAACAAGGCAACAACAACAACTATGCAAGAAACCAAGCAACTGAGAAGGGATGTGGATTAAGGCATACAAGTTAAGAGAGCCAGTTATTAAGGCTAGATACCAGGAGCTTATAGTGAAAGCAATAGGAACTAAAGAAGAACCGTACAACTGAAATCCTCTGGTGCAGATTCAAGAACATCCTTACAGCAGCTGCAGTAGAAGTATGTGGGGAAGTCCCAAGTGGAAGACGGGGACAAAGGACACCTTGTTGGACGGAAGAAGACAAATTGAAAATAGGAGAAAAGAGAAGGGCATGGAAGCAATACCTGGAAGCGAGGAACACAGCTGAAGAAATACAGAAACATAAACAATATGTTGCACTTAGAACAGAGGCAAACAATTTAGTGCTCAATGCAAAACAGAAGTCATGGGAAGCATTTGGAGAAAAGTTGGAAAAGAATGCAAGAGAAAATCAGAAACTGTTCTACAAGACCCTCAAGAACATGAAGAAGGTGAAAGAGTGCCCGCTGAAATTCATAAAAGACAAGGAAGGGTCTCTGCTTACTACTACAAATGATATCATGGACAGATGGAAAGGATACTTCTTGGAACTTCTCAGTGTTGAGGAAAATCATCACCCAGAGATGGTCAAATATATGGGAGTTATAGGTGAGCGACTTCTGAAGGTTCTCTTGTTAACGTTGTGTAGTAAAATGATACTAAAAGATTGGGAGATTGCCATCACTATACCTGTATTTAAAAGGGGTGTAACAGACAACGTGAAAACCAAAGAGGCATATCCAGGAAAAAGTTACTCTAGATTTCTCGAGCAGATATTTAGAACTCTGACAGTCACAGCTTGACCAACTTGAGTGCAGCTTCAGAGCAAACTGAAGTACTCAAGACTTTAGCTTCACACAGACAGGTGAGGGAAAAAGCCCTTGAATATAAGAGTGAGATTCACCTATATTTTTTGGATCTAGAAAAGGCATTTGATAAGGTACCCTAGAGCAAGCTGTGGGACTGCTTGGCAGGGAAAAACATCCCAGCACCCCCGATCAGTGCAATACATAGTTTCTCCAAAAGCTGCAGAAATTATGTAGGCACAGGAGACCAAAAGTCAGAAGAATTTAAGACCAGGGTGAAATTCTCTCACCTTACCTCTTCATTCTTATGATGGATGATATCCTCAAGACCTATAAGGAGAAGACAAAGAAGTACTCAACAGGATACTGGAAGATGAGACCAATCTGTATATCAGAGCTGGCTTTTGCAGATGATGTGGCCCTGATAGCTAAATCAGAGGCACACCTTCAATCCAACTCACTTGTCTGGAAGGAAGAGCTTGAAAAGAGAGAGATGACCATCAGTATCTCCAAAACAAAAACCATAGTGATCTCAAAAGAGGAGAAGAAACACCAGATCATGATGGGATGGTTCCCCATGTGGGTTCCGAGGCCCTGTTGTGGGGAAAACAAGAATAGACCCACTGCCTCCCCAACAAGCATGTCGTAAGAGTCAACTAATTGGGGACTGCCTTCAAAGTCAGAGTGCATCTTCCTGAGAGGCAAAAGAACCAGTAATCTGCATACAATTAAGTGTGATCTGTTTAACGAATACGCATACTACTCACAGGTTCTGAAACAAGACTAATGTCCAGAGGTGGACGAACAACCAGAACTTTCCACTGGAGTTTACAGCCGGTGAACGCGAAGAAGAAGAAAATGATGATGGGACAGTATGCATTGGAGCAGGTCAGCCAATTCAAATACCTTAGAGTTAAAATAGACCAAAACATAGACACTAAGACCGAGCTGGCTACACGAAAAACAGCTGCTGGGAGATTCTTCCAAGCCATAAACCGAGGGTTTCTTAGCACACACACACAAAAGAAATTGCCAAGAGGATGAAACTGGCTGTTTACCGCTGTATCTATGTGCCAGTCCTGACATATGGGTGTGAGTCATGGGCAATGACAACAGCTTACAGAAACCATCTTCAGACCTCGGAAATGAGATATATGAGAAAGGTGGTCCAGGTGACAAGAAGGGACAAAGTCCGCAGTCAGACAGTACGTCAGGATCTTGAAACCCAGGCCTTACAGGCTCGAGTGGATCAGTCATAGTTATGATGGTTTGGACATGTATGCAGAATGGGAGAACATCTGCCACCATGGCAGACATGGGAGGCTAAGAACCAGACCTCTATTTAGACCCAGGGTGCATTGGGAAGGCAACATCCGACAGTCCCTGACACTGACAGATGGCTGGAATGGAACACAGCCAGAAATAAAATTGCTGATAGAGAAGTCTGGCGATCTCTCTGGCAAAGCTCTACACCACATGTTAGAAGAGGAGCGACTAAGTAAGTAGCAACAAAAAGTTTCTCATTGGAACGGATTAAACATTCTCCCTTTATTTCTTGTAATTTGTAATGATTTTTTATGTACTAATGTATTTATTATTGTCCTGTTTAACCCTTATTGGATTATAATTGGGTCATAATAAAGTATACTTCCCATATGTCGTAAAATGTCTTATCTTTAGTATCTTACAGATTGCGTCATACATGTTCAGAGTTTGCCCAGACTTGTCACTACTTTGTAAACTCCTCTGCTTTAAAGACATTCTTTTATGTTTATGAAACTCTTTATTTCCGCAGACCATTAACGGTGAGGCAGACTAGATGTACAAAGAAGACCACTTAGTTGATTTAAAGTTATCACAAGCCAGATACTAACTGATCCAACACCATGTCATTCTACAGAATTGGACAGAATAGAAAGAAGAGAATTTCATCACGGAAAAAGCCTGCTTGGGATGTAAATAGTTGTTTAGTTTCTTTTTTACAATTTTTCTGTATTCATTTCAATACATTTTAAAAGTATTTCTAAAGACCATAATGTAAAAGTCAATTCCAGTTTGCATCCCCCTTTCTCAGATTTAATGTTCTGTGAGTCTTGCTTACTTCATACAGGTCATTTATTCTTTTCGGACTAACATTAAATTGCTTTACATTTTGCTAGTCAATTTTATGTTCTATTTACCATCTGTAGAGTCTAGCCATAGCAAAATAGAGGTTAAACAGCATGAAGAACTTATGCCACAAATTAAAAAAACAACAACAGGAGAAACATTTTGACAATGTGCACGTTTTTTGTGTGAGTGGCAACAGATACAATGCAATACCAAGAAATAAAAAAACAATAAACGATCAGTAGGAAATACTGAAGGAGTCTACCCACCAAACAAGCAAAGAGATTTTACCAGAAAGAAGACAAAAAGCTAAACAGAATTGGATGACCACAGAAATTTTAAATTTAATGAGTTACAGAAAACAATGAATGAATGACAGAAGAATATGACAAGATAAATAAAGAAATAAGGCATAAGTGTATAAATGCAAAAGAAGAGTGGCTAAATAAACAATGCAATAAAATTGAACACAGTCCTGTTAAAGATACAAAAAGTGGGCACAAACAAATTAACTAACTGGAAGAAAGGTATGAGTAAACACAGGATGTCTGAAATCAAAAGCAGGAGAGATCTTTATGGAGGAAAATGATATAATAACTAGATGGAATGAATACATAAGAGAGTTATGTGATGGAAAAAGAGCAGAACTACCAGAGGAAAGAAATTTAGAAGGTCGCCTATACTAAAGGAAGAAGTTAGCCATGCTATTAAGCATTTGAAGAAAGGAAAGTCAACTGGGCCAGATGAAATTTTGCTAGAAAAATTAGAAGTACTGGGGGAATTTGGGGTAGAAATATTAACTAAACTGATGAATGACATTTATAACACTGGGGACATACCAAGTGATATGATGAAATCTGTATTTATTGCATTACCCAAAAGACTAGGAGGAATTGAATGTGAAGAATTTCGTACAATCAACTTAATAAATCATGTCACAAAGTTACTGCTTAGAATTATGATGAGAAGAAGATAAAGAAAAATAAGAATGGAAATGAGTGAAGAGCAGTATGGATTTATGGAAGGTAAAGGGGACAAGTAATGCAATATACATATTACGAACATTGATAAAAAAGATCAGATGACATACAAAAGGACTTATATTTGTGCTTTATACATTATACCAAAGCATTTGACAAAGTTAAACATTAAGAGATGATAAAAATGTTGGAAGCATCAGTGTAGACAGAAAAGATCTCATAATAATTAAACACTTACTGGAACCAAGTAGCAGCAATTAAAGTGTGAAACAGTTTGGGTACTTTTAAACATATAAAGCAAGGAGTAAGAGGGATGTGTCTTATCCCCAGACCTTTTCTCTCTATATAGTGAAATAACTTTGAGGGAAATTAAAGAGAAAGCAGTAATAAGAGTTGGAGGATACAATATACATTATGCAGATAATAAGAGTTTTTGATAGCTGAAAAAAGTGATTTACAACAACTGCTGGATATTGTGGGGGTGGAGAGTGCTAAGAAAGGACTTTCATTGAATATTAAGAAAAAACAGAAATAATGGATATATCAAAGAAGAAGATAACTCCACATTGTGATATCTCAATTGAAGGAAAAAGACTTTACCAAGTTAATCAATTCAGATATCTGGGAACAATCATATCATCCGATGGAAAATGTGTGACAGAGATTAAAAGCAGAATAGGTCAAGCAAACGCTGCATTTCTGAAATGAAAAATATCTTATGCAATAAATCGCTCTAGTTTAATGTCAGAAAAAAAGTGCTAAAATGTTTCATAGAACCTTTTCTACTGTATGGCAGCCAATCTTGGAATGTCAGTGAACAAATTAGGAAAAATTTGGAAGCCACAGAGATGTGGTTTCTGAGACGAATGTTACGAATACTTTGGACAGCCAGAATAACTAACAACGATTGTTTGACAAAAGCTGATGAAAGTAGATCTCTATATAGAGCAATAAGAAAGAGACAAACACTGTTCTTTGGCCACAAAAAGAGAAGAGAGACATTGGAGAACACTGTGACAACTAGAAAAATCCGTGGAAAAAGGGGTGGAGGCAGACCAAGAGAGATGATGCTGGATGGGCTGAAACGATGGCATGGACGGATATCATCAAGAGAGCTGATCCAGGCAACCAGGAATGATGATGATTAGTTCTCTCCCCACCCCTCCCCCATCCCCCTCCCGTTAACACACGTTTTGTTTTAAACAAGAGCTCTTGATTTTGTCTTTTGAATTTTGCATTAATAAGGTTTTAATGTAATATTTTATATCATAAGAAATATAAAGTATTGTGTAAACTATCAGGATCCTTATATGCTACTGAAATTGCAAGTTTGAGTAAAATGCTGTTTATACCATGAATAGAAGAGAGATATTCTAGATTTATATATTTTGGATTTGATTCCTTTTAAGCTTATTGATTCCAAAGTCTGTTTTATCTAATTCTGCTCATTCATGAAAGATTTAACTGTGCTTTAGAGCTTAATTGAAAATATTTCATGATATATGAGTTGGTAGTTCTGCATGGCTAACTCTTCAGTTATTGCAGTCTGTGTTTATTGTCAGTCAGTTTATGTTCTTCTTGCTGTGGTCTACATCTGTTTATTATTGCTGGTGTTTATTTCAGGACACAGTTCAAGATTTGACAGTGCTCAAGGCTACCCCGGAAGAGATTGTAAGCATAGCTGTATGCTCAGTTATCTGTGATATATGAAACCTTTTCAGTGTCAGGAATAATGATTACTTCATGTCAGTGAATATGAGAAACATGTTTGTTGCATTTTATTTATGTTCTTTGTTGTGTTATTTATTTGTGCATATTGTCCTCCTTTGTGTGTGTGTGTGTGTATTAGAGAGAGAGAGAGAGAGAGAGAGATTTTTCAATTTATCATTGTGACATCGTTCAACTTTGCTTTTACTGAAATGTAAAATTTTGAATTCATTTAATAATGATTTGTCTCCCAGTTATTTTTTTTCTTGTATTCTCTATTTAAATATAAGCATTGCAGTTATATTTTATTCATTGTTGTTCCACATAATATGTGCTTCTAAACATGAGATCAGTCAGTGGCAGAAACCAAATTGTCTGCCTGCTGGTCAGTTGTTAAAAAGTATTTAGTTTATTTAGCAAACTGATAATGGATTAAGTTTATATATTTGCATTTCTCTTATACTTACACATGTTCTTGTAACCTTGAAGATGCTGAGAAAGGAAGCATTCAAATCAAAGAACCACTTATCCGTTAAGCTGGAGAAAATACACAAAGGTATGTTGTTAGTGTACCTAGTTGAAAGGCAGTGTACTTCTAGTTGTGTCTTTGCTTTTAAAACCCTAAAGCATAAATATCAAGTTTGATAAAGTTATAACGTGAGAAGAAGTCACATAGAATCATACAACTTGCCTATTTGAGAAGCAGTTATAGTTCCTTGTGATTATCCTAGAAGGTTCAGCATGTAAACAGACACTGTTAACTGAGACAAGGCATCTGTGCATTGTTTTTCTGTGTTTCTTGATAATGATGACAGGTTCATAATTCTTCTACAGTGATGCGATTGAGTTGACCATATGCTGCTATATGTGTTAAAAAAAAGTTATTTGCCTATCCTTTACAGGATGTTGCAGGACCAACACCAGCATTTTTTGGCTGTTTTCGTTTTTCTTGGCATATTTTATGTTCAGTAGTTTGCTATTGCTCCTGAACGGTCAGCTATCGGTACCACTGTCAAAACCAACGCAGGACAAACCGTCCGCAGCTAAGATCGAACCCGGCACCCTGGCATTACAAAGCGTGTTTGCAGTGACTAAGCTACAGACACTGACTGCTATCTGATTACATAGACACTAATGCACACAACACACAAATATATTTTCAAATGCTAAATTAATGTGTAGAAAAATCAGATTTGTTCTTTGATAAGGTATTATTAAAAAAGAATTTACACCTGACTTCATCTCTAGTCATCTTAACTTGTCCTGCCACAGGATCCAGATGGACACAGGTGAGAGAGTGAGGTTGACGGAATTGCGCAACTTTTCCTCAATTTAAACCAATTCATCATGCAATTCACTTTTTCATTCTGAAGAGGTGCAACAACCTGCGAGGCAATTAGAAAAAGGGCAGCTGAACAGTGAAGGCAGGCTAGAAAAATCATATAATAGACTCTTTATCTACGAACACTCTTCCCTGCCTTTATTGTCCTAGATCTGACACTGTTCCCTGCTTTCATTGTCCTAGATCCGACACTGTTCCCTGCTTTCATTGAACTAGATCCGACACTGTTCCCTGCTTTCATTGTCCTAGATCCTCTCGGGCCCATACGCTTAAAAGTCACCTCCGGACTCACAGACAGTCAACTTGAGTTTCATGACATATGAAAGAATCAGTGGTCCTCTCTACTTGTGATGGATGAATAATAAATATGCATTAAAATGAAATAACTAAAATTGCCGATATTCTTTGTATTTAGACTGTTTAGTCACAAATTGTTTTTTTTGTAAAAGTTTGTGCTCCCTAACTGATGGTTGTCCTAGTTTATCCCACAGTTATCTAGTCACAGATTTATTATTTTCAACAGTAAGAATCTCACTTTGAATTCTTTTTACTGAACATATAACCCAGAATCTCAGGTTGCACCGATCACTAAGTAACTGGACTATGGTTCATGTAAATTTTTGTATAGTTCATACACTAAAGGAAGTTTGATGTTAGTGACACTTGAATAATAATTAAAATGAATAGAAATTCTACGGTTTATATGAATTCTATGTTTACTGTAGGAAATGTGAAGTGAACTTCTTATAGTCCATACCATGTTATGATGTAGTTTTCTTTCTTGTTTATCCTTCTGTCTGGTTCACAGTCAATAGTTTCTGATACAGATGTTCCTCGTTGTTGTGATTTCAAACTGTGCAGCACCTTTTCTCTTGGTTTTCCTCTACCTTTCCTCCCTTCCAGTTCGCCAATTGGCATGACATATTACAGTCTAACCTTTCTCATTAGGTGACTACAGAATGTAACTGCCAGACAATATTTAAGTATTCTGTTCTCTTTGAGAGTTAATTTCTCTCAAGACATCTTCTTTATTATTTCCCCTGCGGGTATTGGGGCCCGTAGGGGGAACAGACCCACTGTCCTATAACAAGCATGTCATAAAAGGTGACTGTTTACGAGTTTCCTGAAGAATGTGTAAGACCAAAATGTGCAGATTTCACAACCTAGCTGTAAACCACAACACAGTGTGGCAGCAACTTTTTAAAGGATAAATGCAGAAGAAGATGTTCTTATCTGGCCTTGCTGTTCTCATCATTCATTTGTAAAACGACACCTTTACTCCCACTTTCTTCTTCTTCATTTCCTCTTTTACTGCTTCAGGTGTCGAGGGAGATATGTTTCTTAACTGTTGTAGAAAGCACTGGTTAATACATTTGTTAAACCGTACTAGAAGACACTGATTAATACATTGTCTCAACTGTTATAGCTGCCAGTTTCTTGAAGAAACCACTTGTCAATCAATTGTGCTAAATTGTTTTAGAAATGGTTGGTTAATCAATTGTTCTCAACTGTTATAGCTGCCAGTTTCTTAAAGAAACCACTTGTCAATCAATTGTGCTAAATTGTTTTAGAAAGGGTTGGTTAATCAATTGTTCTCAACTGTTATAAATGCCAGTTTCTTAAAGAAACCACTTGTCAATCAATTGTGCTAAATTGTTTTAGAAATGGTTGGTTAATCAATTGTTCTCAACTGTTATAGCTGCCAGTTTCTTAAAGAAACCACTTGTAAATCAATTGTGCTAAATTGTTTTAGAAATGGTTGGTTAATCAATTGTTCTCAACTGTTATAGCTGCCAGTTTCTTAAAGAAACCACTTGTAAATCAATTGTGCTAAATTGTTTTAGAAATGGTTGGTTAATCAATTGTTCTCAACTGTTATAGCTGCCAGTTTCTTAAAGAAATCACTTGTAAATAAATTGTGCTAAATTGTTTTAGAAATGGTTGGTTAATCAATTGTTCTCAACTGTTATAGCTGCCAGTTTCTTAAAGAAACCACTTGTCAATCAATTGTGCTAAATTGTTTTTAAAATTGGTTGGTTAATCAATTGTTCTCAACTGTTATAAAGGCTGCTTAGAAGTGTTTATCTTTTTAACAGAAAAACAGAAAAATAAACTGACAGGAACAGAGGCGCAACAGCTTGCCATCATGAAAGAAATACTTTATGATCAAAATCAGGCAAGAATTATACATATAATGTTATTGAATTTTCAGACAATTGCCTGTATTTGATTTCTTTAAGAACACATGCCATTGGTGGTTGTACTTTTGTTGTTTATTTACCACTTGTCCTATCATCAGCAAATAATAAGAGAACTTACTTTGAGACAATTGAAGGCATATGATTGAGACAAAAGAAGTCCTGTATATTCTGGTCTTGTAGTCAGTCAGCTTTTTGTCATGTTAAAGAGAAGCCTCTACTTTTATAATTTTAAGCAAATAGGTGAACATGTTAAAGTGAAATAGCCACTTTCACAGTCTTTCAAAAACAAACAATGATGCTAAAGTCACATTAGGTACTGAAGTGTGTCCTAAAAGTGGTCTATACCTGGAAACATGGGATTGATCATTATCTTTATGTGCAATGCCTGTATACATAGGCGATACTGGTTTGCCATCTCATATGATCATCAGAATCCTAGATCACATATACACTTGTGTCCCACACAGGCCATGAGCCAAGCCATACAGGTGTTTATCTCTTTGTTTTCCCCTTGCTGTTTTCCCATCAAATTTGTCAGTTGTCACCATGTTTTCAAGTTTCCCTCCCCATAACATGCACACAAAAAAATCAAATCATGATTTGAAATGAAATTGTGATTCATATTTGAAGAAATAAGTTTGCCAGTGCTTTCCTTTTTGGTGACCATAGACATTGGGACAGTAGTGTGGATTGCTGTCCGTCAGCTGCTTGATAGATATTGTAGTTTCCAGTTTGATCTTTCTAAGCATATTTTTGAAATCAGCATTAGCATTTCCCCTTTAGACTGATAATGCAGATCTGAGGTTGATCTAAAACAAGTATTTCCCAAAGAGCACCATCTGATCATGTATGATTCATTCATTGAGAGAATCAGTGTTCTGGTACTGGGAGATACTTGAGAGCTATTCAGTACTGCTGATTGCTCTAAACAAATATGGAAAAGTAAGTAGTAAACTCAAGGCTCTATTTATGCCAGTAGCACGTATGATATATGATGCCAGGCATATAAACCAGTTAGCACTTGGTGGGTGTGTGGTAATTATTTTGCTGGCCTTGTTTACTTCACAGTACATTACCGGACAGCAGTTTTAGTTGACGTAGAAGCCAGTGTCTGTTTGGAAAAAAAATTGTGCTACAGTGTGGATTCAAACCCAAGCTATTACTGTGGCTCCCCAAAATATTGGCAAACAACTTAAACAATGTGGTTTGTAACACAACAACAGCTTTGTCGGATAATGTCTGTATCAATACCTGTTGCATGTTCTCTGATAGTGTTTGTGAAAGGTGATTTTTATTTGATGCTATGTACACTTCACCAGTGTTTAGTATCTTCTATACTATAGTGAGGGAAGATTAGGAGGAGTTAATTACTTGTCCATATCGACATCCTAGAACATCAGTCTTATGCAAGCACACTCCATCCTCCGCTGCAGCAGCCGTTTCAGTGTCTCCATGCTCCGTTCTCTGATGCAGCGGCCGTTTCAGTGTCTCCATGCACCTTCCTCTGATCAAGCAGCTGTTTCATTATCTCCATGCTTCGTCCTTTGATGCAGCAGGCGTTTCAGTGTCTCCATGCTCCGTCCTCTGATGCAGCAGCCATTTCAGTATCTCCATGCTCCATCCTCTGATGCAGCAGCCATTTCAGTATCTCCGTGCTCCATCCTCTGATGCAGCAGCCATTTCAGTATCTCCATGCTCTATCCTCTGATGCAGCAGCCGTTTCTCTGTCTCCATGCTCCATCCTCTGATGCAGCAGCCATTTCAGTATCTCAATGCTCCATCCTCTGATGCAGCAGCCGTTTCAGTGTCTCCATGCTCCATCCTCTGATGCAGCAGCCATTTCAGTGTCTCCATGCTCCATCCTCTGATGCAGCAGCTGTTTCATTGTCTCCATGCTCCATCCTCTGATGCAGCAGCTGTTTCATTGTCTCCATGCTCCATCCTCTGATGCAGCAGCCGTTTCTCTGTCTCCATGCTCCATCCTCTGATGCAGCAGCCGTTTCAGTATCTCAATGCTCCATCCTCTGATGCAGCAGCCGTTTCAGTATCTCCATGCGCCATCTTCTGATGCAGAAGCCGTTTCAGTGTCTCCATGCTCCGTCCTCTGATGCAGCAGCCGTTTCAGTATCTCCATGCTCCATCCTGCGATGCAGCTGCCGTTTTAGTGTCTCCATGCTCAAAATTCCAAATTGAATTAGTTGACATATCTTCTCTCTTTGCCCCATGTCCTGTTTCAGCATGTTTGTCATTTAATAAACATTTCCAACAGGTGGTTTGTCATCACTGTCTCCTTTGTCTCAGTGTCTCTGGAATGCAATCCCTTTAGTTAATCTGAAGTGTCTATACTTCTTCTTCCACTAACTACCGAGGACATGGCCAGTCTGTCATATCTTTCACTTCCTTTCGCCCCAATGTTTCATGGTGTGTACAACCAAGATAGTTTCTTGAGGTGAGTGTTCTGGTTGCCATCAACTTATTCTAGTCAGGGTTTGTCAGTTTGGTTCTTCTTAACTCTTTCTGGCCCATGAATTTTTACAGACTTTGAAATTCAAAAGTTATGGTAAGTTTCTGGATTAGTTTATCACTCAGAAGCTCTAGGTTCTCATAAAGTACTGAATAAAATTTTAAAGCAAAAATGGTCCATTACGAACACAATATTTACTTTGTACAGTTATATACATACTGTGGCTGCAGTGTATTCAGTGCAGCTTAACCATAGTATGGTACTATGTGAAACAGTCCTTTGGATGCAGACATGGGTGACTACAACATCCTTTGCAAATGAAATGGGTCCTCTTGGACTAGCTTATCCAAACTGCTAGATTCTCTAACAGCTGACCACTGATCTGCGGCTGGTGCAGATTCACTGTCCGAACCACTTTCTGAAAAAAATGAAGTGTTTATTATCGTTATCAGAATTAGAAACATCTCACTGACACAATTTTTGAGCTTCAGCCACGTAAAGACATGTTTATGGCCTGTGCTTGTGTACTGAACATTGGTCTTCATGGCCAGCCAAAGATGAAATCAGAAAATTCACTGCCTGAAAATGAGGCTAGCAAGGAATCAGAAACATTTACGAATAAATGTATGGACAAATACCTGTAAACAAACTACAAATATTAGAGTAACCTTCCCTGAATATTTTAATGGTAGTTCCAAACATTAAAAACTAATACAGAATAGTATGCAAATCAGTATTTACATGTCACACAATCGAGCAGACTATGTGGTTTGGTGAAATAGGAACTTCTCAGTCAACACACACAGCGTTGCTCAGGCCTGAAAGAGTTAAGCATCCTCATTGAATCTGTCACTGTCAGTGTGTGAGTTGCTTTCTGCTCCACTAGCGATACAAGTACCCCGTGGACAGGTGCTATCTTCATCGTCATACTACAAGTAGTTCAACTGAATGCCTGACTTTCTTCTTTCTCTGTCTTCCCATTCCTCCGCTGAAGAATTGAGAATGTACAGAGTTAGTTGAAGGCCTGATGTTCATAATTTTGGTGCCCCTGTTGTGGCAGATCTGGATTGTATGTTATAAGATCAGATTGTCAGAGTTTCAACATTATAGCTGTTTTGAAGCATTTTCTATTCATATTATATATGTATTTCTAATTATGAGATTCTCATACTTATGTTGTGTTATGGATCTTTTGAGTATATAAAGTCATACATTTTGTGTAGTTATCTTTGATGTAATCTTTTGAAAAAGAGGGGAACCGGTTAAGGAACTGAAGCTGATAGCTGCTTTAACTGTGACGATTGTCTCCAACAGTTGCAGCAAGTTCTGTCCAAATCTGACACTATGATGGCTGTGGTAAAAGATCTGTTTGGTGATGACCCAAAGGTAAGTGTTACTGGACATTAGACATAGACATGGTCCATATCTTGATATCAATACTTGCCTAAGTTACATTTGCACTACTGCTGTATTTTCCTGGATTTTTCTGATTGTTTAGTGACAGATGTTTGTCAGCCAACATGCCTCAATGTCTAAAATTCTCATTTTATTCAATTTATAAATCAATATTTTAGTTTATACGTTTAAAAAAAAAATAATTTGTAAACATTTTGTGACTAGCTGCTGCATTATAAAAAATCTATATAAACTGCTTATGTCTAATAAATGTTAATTAAATCATCTCTGTGAGATCATCAAACTGAATTCACAACATTTACTCAATCTTTCATGTTGTGGCCAGTGTGTTGCAATTTATGACACTGCCATTTATGACATTTTGAGAAAAACAAATTTTAACAAGAGAAGCTGTTTACTCTGTCATATTTTGTGACTTCTTTTTCTTTGTGCTCACCAGCTGTAAACTCTTTGAACCTTGCAGCAGAGAATGAACCCACTATCCTCTTTAAATGTTGACTCGGTCTTGGTCTTCATGGGAAATTATAATGTCATTATTTATATTTAGAAAAAACCATTTGTTCACAAGGGAACACCTGTAAGTGCTTTTTTTTTTAGTACATATAATCAATTTCAGTCCACCTAAACATTTAGGCAGGCACAAGTGAATCCAATTCTGTTAGCTTCTCATGAACAAGTTAATGTGGTGTTTATGGGGGATTTGAACCATCCTGTTTTATGGCTTCTTAGGGTGATGGTAAATTTTAAAAAAATAACAAGATATCTGAGAAACTGTTCTTATTAGTATATATTTGACCTGCCTGTAAGGTGAACACACATATGAATTCACATCTGGTTTGCTAGTTTTGTCAGTTTACATGTGAGTTTAAAAAACATTTGATTCTAACAAGTAATGCTTGTTTTGTTTACCCAGAGATTTATGGGATTTCCGAATGTGACAACAGCACCTAATGGTGGTGATCATAACAGGTTTGTACAGTTGGATAAATTCAGTCTCATTCTTGAACAAAGATTAATTTGTAGCTGTTGGCATGTATCATTTTGTCTTGAACAGAGATGAGTTCATCTGTAGCAGTTGACATGTATCATCTTATCTTGAACAAAGATTAATTTGTAGCTGTTGACATGTATCATCTTATCTTGAGCAGAGATGAGTTAATCTGTAGCAGTTGACATGTATCATCTTATCTTGAACAAAGATTAATTTGTAGCTGTTGACATGTATCATCTTATCTTGAACAAAGATTAATTTGTAGCTGTTGACATGTATCATCTTATCTTGAGCAGAGATGAGTTAATCTGTAGCAGTTGACATGTATCATCTTATCTTGAACAAAGATTATTTTGTAGCTGTTGACATGTATCATCTTATCTTGAGCAGAGATGAGTTAATCTGTAGCAGTTGACATGTATCATCCTATCTTGAACAAAGATTAATTTGTAGCTGTTGACATGTATCATCTTATCTTGAGCAGAGATGAGTTAATCTGTAGCAGTTGACATGTATCATCTTATCTTGAACAAAGATTAATTTGTAGCTGTTGACATGTATCATCTTATCTTGAGCAGAGATGAGTTAATCTGTAGCAGTTGACATGTATCATTTTGTCTTGAACAGAGATGAGTTCATCTGTAACTCTAGCACATATCATGATGTCTTGAGCAGAGATGATCATCTGTAGCAGTTGACATGTATCATCTTATCTTGAACAAAGATTAATTTGTAGCTGTTGACATGTATCATCTTATCTTGAGCACAAATGTGTTCTAGAGCTACCGTTATAAATCGGCTAGATGCTCACTGCGTATTTGAAGGCCATGGGTTTGAATCCTGACAGCGCCGTAAATTTTTTTTCCCCCAAAAAAGGACCTTAGCTCCCTGGTCGACCCAGCATTGAGTGGGTACTAGGTTCAAGTCCTGGGAGATAAAAGTGGCCGGCGGGATGTTGACCACATCACCCACCAAGTGCCGATTGGTCTATAACATATAGGTCTAGCCCTGTATGCCCAATACGCATGAAGGCATGGAAAAGAGTCCATAAAAATATATTCATCTGTTTCTGTGAACATGTGTCATTTTGATTTTATAAATTGTGAGACAAGTAAATGAGCAGGTCAGAGAATAGTGACGAAAAGCAGCCACCATCTTTCTCCTAATGTGGGAATGGTTTTATTTAAGATTGTTGTTGGATTATCTTACTGGGTACAAACCTCCTAATGTGGGAATGGTTTTATTTAAGATTGTTGTTGGATTATTTTACTGGGTACAAACCTCCTAATGTGGGAATGGTTTTATTTAAGATTGTTGTTGGATTATTTTACTGGGTACAAACCTCCTAATGTGGGAATGGTTTTATTTAAGATTGTTGTTGGATTATTTTACTGGGTACAAACCTCCTAATGTGGGAATGGTTTTATTTAAGATTGTTGTTGGATTATCTTACTGGGTACAAACCTCCTAATGTGGGAATGGTTTTATTTAAGGTTGTTGTTGGATTATCTTACTGGGTACAAACCTCCTAATGTGGGAATGGTTTTATTTAAGATTGTTGTTGGATTATCTTACTGGGTACAAACCTCCTAATGTGGGAATGGTTTTATTTAAGATTGTTGTTGGATTATTTTACTGGGTACAAACCTCCTAATGTGGGAATGGTTTTATTTAAGATTGTTGTTGGATTATTTAAAAAAGAAAAGAAAAAGTAAAGTTCCCTTTTCGCGCCTTTCGGCGCATCGGGCATATGGGCAGAGCGTCCCATATTTTTACAGACCATCATCACTCTGTGGGTAATGTGGTCAGCATTACGCCGGCTGTCTTTACTTTCCCAGGACAGCCCATCCTGGTACCCATTTTAGGCTGGGTCGACCTGCGACGTCCCATACCACGATAAAAATCCACGCAGCCCACGCAGGTTTCGATCGCGGTATGCTGGCTTACGAGTCGGACTCGCAACGCCTTAGCCACAGACGCCGCTTGGATTATTTTACTGGGTACAAACCTCCTAATGTGGGAATGGTTTTATTTAAGATTGTTGTTGGATTATTTTACTGGGTACAAACCTCCTAATGTGGGAATGGTTTTATTTAAGATTGTTGTTGGATTATTTTACTGGGTACAAACCTCCTAATGTGGGAATGGTTTTATTTAAGATTGTTGTTGGATTATTTTACTGGGTACAAACCTCCTAATGTGGGAATGGTTTTATTTAAGATTGTTGTTGGATTATTTTACTGGGTACAAACCTCCTAATGTGGGAATGGTTTTATTTAAGATTGTTGTTGGATTATTTTACTGGGTACAAACCTCCTAATGTGGGAATGGTTTTATTTAAGATTGTTGTTGGATTATCTCACTGGGTACAAACCTCCTAATGTGGGAATGCTTTTAGAAACAACCACTGCAGCCCTGAGACTCTCAGAATTATGGTAACATTTTTGCCAAGACAGATTTGGACTCTTTTGCTTCCTAAAGTTCTGTTTCATGGATGTGTAAGCAGACCGAATAGTCAGTTGACTAAACAAAAGTTACCCAATATTGATCGTACAGTAGCAATTAGGTTATAATGAGTTAGCACAACTCAAACCAGACATGAGAAATTGACTGTGACTTGATCGTGCTGGTTCAGGGGTAGAGGTAAACAAAGACAGGGGAGATGCGGTTGAACTTTGGTAATGGACAGAAGGGTGTTAGAGCTAGGTGTTATTTAGTTTTTATTGTGATATTCTGCGATGGCGACATTTTAGCATTTTGTTTTCCTTAGCAGCAATTTTTGTATTTTATTGTTAGTGTGTCATTATTTTAGTATTCCATTTAAATTGATAGTCTTCAGTAGAGTTGGATGAATAGTTAGATATTTCACAAGCATAGTACTTTTATCAAGCAGTTACATTTAGGGGCCGCCACCACATGTGAAGCATCACTTCAGAGAGATGGTCTGCATGGTGGGATAAGTTTTGAACATCCTAGAGTGAAAGTTGTGTTAAACAAGTCTGAATGTGATAGTCTAGTTCAAATGTGACCTTCTAGGAAGTTTTAAAACACCGTGACTGGTCCAGCAGACCGGCAGTGGCTTTCTGTAGTGCTCATACAAAATGAAGAGATCTCATGAACCGACTAGAATGAAAGGGACAGTATACGAAGCGAACAGAAGGGCCTTTCCAGAGATCTCTTCTTACCCTGACGTTGTGAGGCATTCCAGAAGTAGAGAAAAGAGAGAAAGAATGAAAGAAAGAGAGAAAGAAAGAAAGAAAGAAAGAAAGAAAGAAAGAAAGAAAGAAAGAAAGAAAGAAAGAAAGAAAGAAAGAAAGAAAGAAAGAAAGAAAGAAAGAAAGAAAGAAAGAAAGAAAGAAAGAAAGAAAGAAAGAAAGAAAGAAAGAAAGAAAGAAAGAAAGAAAGAAAGAAAGAAAGAAAGAAAGAAAGAAAGAAAGAAAGAAAAAAGTCAGCATGATATACAATACAGCTGAGTGCCTCCCAGTGGGTCTCAGAGGTGGAGTTATAGCTTCAGATTTAACAGCAACTGTTGGTGGTGGCTACCTGGACCGGGGTGTTGGATGAAACTGTGGATCTTAGGAAAGAGGATCACAGTTGTGAAGGATTCTTGGGGTGGTGTAGCTTATGCCATAAGAGTGGACCGTCTCATTTATGCTGTGCTGGTTATGAATGAAGCCTGTTTGAGAATCAGCGAGGTATGAGCGTGATTTGAGTATGAGTTGTTATCCTGTCAAGATTGTTTTTTTTTAGATGAGCCAAAATGAATGTATACCCCCAGGTATTAGTGAGCAGTGATTAGATATTTGTAGTTCTGTATAGGTGAATATAGCATGAGTGATTAGCATATACTGAAACATTGTATCTGTAAAAGCTGGAGTGAATTTACCGCTGCATAGTGCATGTGACAGTGTTGATAGTTAATATACCCACTACAGTAGCAACTATAATAGATTTAGGAATAAAGGTAGAGAGATATTGCATTCAGTAAATTATCCAACTGCACATTGATAAAACTTGCCCACGTCTGCTGCCGACATCAGCTGACATAACCTTCTGAATATGATTAACAAGACTATTTACCCGCAGTTGTACGGCAGTTCTGAATAACAGTCCACATAAATATTCATTAAATACTTTTCTTGTAATATATTAGAGAAATATTTGTTAACATGTCCATGTTCTCTTGTATGGTTGAAAAAAAAAAACAGCTTGGTTGCACCTATAACAGATATCTACACACGGACGGAGAAACTCAGTGACTCACTGATGGATCAGTCTGCGCTCAATGATGATTTGGATACTACATCTGATTCAGGTAAAAAGAACATTTCTCTTGAATAGAAAAGTTGATTAATCAGTATAGCATGTAAAACCTGGTACGTGTGTATGTTCTGTAGATTACGATAAATATAATCCAGGTCAAATTTCACAATTCCTAATGTACCATGGCTCAGTTTTTGAGGTGGCTGGTTTATTTTTAAAAAAAAACTGTCCTCAGAGCTGTTGGCCAATGGTATGAGAGTCAGACTGTGAAAGAAATTGGGGCTTCACCACATCATATTTCCAACTGCCACAATCCTTTATTGTGGAGACGGCACCAGTTTAATGTTTTTAAAAATCCAGGCCAAATAAGTTCTTCCCTTTCAGGAATCCCGAAGAAGAATATTCTTCTTGTTTTTCTTTGCCATAATTTTTCACCAATCTTCTGCTGCAGTTATTACCAATCTTCTCAGTTGATTATAAAGTTCTTGAAGTGCCATGCACAGAGAATATTGTCCGTTTCTTTCTGATGTCTATTATACATGTTTTTCATTCTGTTGTTTACAATGGCAACTTCAGTGAGTTATAGATGCTTTATTTTGTATGATGTATTCTATTTTCATGTATAATTTTTTTAGCCTGAAGATGAAGATAGGAAATCTCCTAAAATAAAGGTACATTTAATTTCTTTATATTACAGGAACACAGCATCATCTTTATGTATGTAATGGAACAGTCACAGTTAGCATAGAGACTAGACTTCTGATAAGTCTGTTGGGAGCACAGTAAATATTTGACTATGAATAATCTATCTTTTTGGTGACTTGGAGGCCGCAGTGATTCAGTAACTAGCAGGCTTGCCTATCTGGTCAGTGGTCATAGTTTCCAACCCCTGGATTTTTATTATAACTGACCAAGTCTCCATATTCTGCTTCTTCTCTTCCTCTAGTTTCTTAGGGTAGCTGATTTAAGATAATTATAACAATGTGTTTCTTTTTAACGGGTACCACTGTGATGTAGCGGCTAGACCTCGCCTGTGGATATGAAGGTCGTGACTCAGGTCCTAACAGAATCGGACTTTGGAAAAGAATGATCTTGGTTCCTGGGTCGAGCCAGCCTAGAATAGGTACCAGGTAAAGTCCTGGAAGTAAAGACGGCCAGCATGATGCTGACCACACCACCCACAGATTGCTGATTGAACTATAGTAATTGGTTTAGCACTGTATACCCACAGTTGTGAAAAAGTTTCTTTACCTTTTTTTTTTTTTTTTTTTGATGAAATTGTAAGAATTTTTTTGTTTAAAGTAAATTTTACCAACCGAAAGGATTAAGTGTGAAGGTTGCATATGTGCAGCTTCTTTTCTTCTAAAGCCCATCCATTCTTCTGCCAGCTGTGATTCTATCACTGTTCTTAGTCTCGTTTATATTATCTTAAAACACATTTTCCCACATGACTTGAGGGAGAGATGCCTCAGTAATGTCTGCATTCTCGCTAGCTTCCCTTTGTTCTTCTACAATAGCAGAACTTTTGCAATTTGCCATTCAGTGAGAGGAGTTAGTTGGACGTCTGCTGTATTGAAGATTGTGTGAAGCCATCCTGATGCTGCTTTCTCTGGGTGCTTGGATGATTTCTGATGGTAATCTGTTTGCTCCTGGTGCTTTATATTGAGTTGGCTGTTTAACCACTTTTCAACTTCATCAGTTAGTACATCTGTATTATGGTACAGACTAGACTTCCAATATGTTTGTTGTGAACACAGCATATCCTTGACTTTCAACATATTTAAGATGGGCACAGTACATACTTGACTTTCAACATATTTGAGCGGGCACAGTACATACTTGACTTTCAACATATTTAAGATGGGCACAGTACATACTTGATTTTCAACATATTTGAGATGGGCACAGTACATACTTGACTTTCAACATATTTAAGATCGATACAGTACATATTTGACTTTCAACATATTTAAGTTGTGCACAGTACATACTTGACTTTCAACATATTAAGGCTGGGCACAGTACATACTTAACTTTCAATATATTTAGTGTGGGCACAGTTCAAATTTGACATTCAACATATTTAATGTGTGCGCAATACATACTTGACTTTTTAAATATTTAAGTTGGGTACTGTACATAGTTGACTTTCAACATATTTAAGTTGGGCACATTTCATACTTGATTTTTTACATATTTAAGATAAGCACTGTTCATCCTTGACATTGAACATATTTAATGTGGGCATAGTTCATACATGATTTTCATGATCTGTATCATGATACAAACTGCATGTTTTAATAAGCTGGTAAGGAAGATTGCAGTCATATCTTCTTCTTCTTCTTCCCTTCCTCTTTTACCGCAGTCATATCAAAAGTGGTAAAAATGTGTTTTTTTCTAGGCCATTATATACAATTTCACTGCATTCTATCTGTATTGTCTGACTGTATCTAGGTTGTGTAGTTGCTAACTTATTGAGCAGACAATATAAAACATGTCTGCTTCTACGTTATATATCACTATGTGATGTCAAACAGGTAAATTTGCCATATATGGTACCAATACAAGACATTAAACTGCCATTGTTTGTTAGCAGATATTTCCTGCTTGCATGATTGTTATTCTTGCTTCCATTGTTATTATTTTAGAAATGGATTAAATATATTTTGCAATTTTAAATTGTCATTCGTACAGATGACCAGATTCATTGTCCACACCCTATTTCCTATGAATCCAAAATCAACTTGCAACACTTTGAGGATTACTTGAAAGAAGAGAAAAGCAAGACCACACGCCTGCCTGCACATGAGCACAGCAAGACCAATGTCAACAACAACATGTCCAGAAACATCCCTGAAGTCAACACCAGCATGGACACACATGCTGATGCTGGAAAACAGGGTCCAGCTTGTGTGCTTCCTCTGCTGAAAACTCTGTTGGACCACAGTGATAGAGGACAGGGTGATCAGCTGGGTCTTCCTGATCCCAGCAAACTGGCTTTGCTCTTGGGAATGTTAACAGGTTTGTCTGAATGCTTTACTGCAGGCTCAGTGCACTGTTTTAGTAGACTATGCTCACCTGTTATGTGTGGTCAGTAAACAGGTCTTGCTTGTGATTCAGACAACAAAAACAGGTGTAGTTTCTGTAAATGACCTGCATCATCACAGCTTTCTGCTGTAACCAGTGTTTATATTTGTATGGAGCTGCCTAGCACAGAGTTGACTGTTAAGCTGTCTCTCAGAAGTAACTGTTGCCTATGTCTAGAGAGATGTTTGCAAAGACCATTTTTTTAAATAACTGTCTTCTGTACTTAGAGGAACATGTAGTAGATTGTTACAGAATATCTCCTAATGTCCTGATTCTAGGAGGATTTATTTCGCTGTCAGTTTTCTTTCTTTTTACTGTCCCTATTTTGCCTTTTATAGAAAATGTTCTGCTACCTGTTTCAGACTTGTTTAACCTGGGAGCTTAGGTCAGTGAAAATATCTCCACCTCATAGTGATCCTGAACATTTTCCCGCTGACAGAAAAGCATGCTAGCCACTGTGCCACCATGGCTGTGTTATTCAGTTAATTTTCTGCTGTTAAGGAGTTGGAGACAAGCAAGGACTTGTTTAAAAAAGAAGAGAAAATCTAATTCGCTGACAATTTACATAGATTCTTCAGTAAAATTTACACTGGTCTCCCCATCACGCAGCATTTACCCTTCATTCATGCTTCCGAGAATGCGTCTGCATCAGGGGGGTGCCACAATTTACATCAGCGGTTTACATATGAATGAGGCCTTGTTAGGGTATTCAACCTTGTCTCACGAAGTTGAAAAGTGTGAGACCCCCCTGATGTAGACACGTCCTCAGAAGCATGATTGAAGGGTCAAATACTGATGGGGAGACCAGCGTAAATTTTACCGAAATACCAGTTATAAAAATAACTGTTTCTTCTAGTGCAGACAGTAAGGCACACAATTTATGAATGCAGGTGACTAAACTTGTAGCTGGTGTGTTGACAGTGGAGTTGCTTGCATTAATAAATTTAAATCATAAAGGACTGAATGGTATTAGCGAGTGTTCTGATCCCAGGCTTCTATACTTGTCAGGGTAAATAAAACACAAGGCAAGATTAAGCTTCCAGTGAAGTAGTCTGAATATTTTGCAAAGCTTTAAGGCCGGAGTTATACTGTAATCTTGTCATCCCTTTTTGGGATGCAGTTTTTCATTATTCGAAGCCCTACTCTGGCTTCTAAATGTGGTCTAATGGCTGAATACGGTTTCTGGGACCTCTCCACGGGTGATCCTCATCAACATGGTGGCACTTTGTGTCATTGGGTGTTTATCGCTTGTGTGATGTCCTGGTGGGGTAAAAGAAGATAGCTAGATGGTTAAGACAGGATATTTGATTTGGTTTATACAACGAATGAACATCACGGCACAGAGGTAGTAACCCATAACTCATAAGTGCTTCATTCTACTTCTAACTCAAGCCTGAGTCTGAAGAATCTCAGTGCAGCGTACGAACTCCGTAGCTCCGGCGAGGATCCGGAAATACTTTGGGTGGATTTGTAACTCCAAATTTTGACTGGACAGCGCTGTCAGGCTACTGTTTTCAATTTTCAACTGCCAAGGGATTTTTTTACACGCGCAACAATACACACGGACATCCGATCTTACTATCCAGAGACCAGGGGAAATTACGTGAAAAAATCCCAGCCTTCACTGGGGTTTGAACCTGGGACCTCCAGCACTTGAGGCGGATGCCATGCTTCAAGATCACTCAGCCCCAAGACAGGATAATTAATTTTGGTATTGCTTATTACTGGTTTTAATTGTATGTTTCGTTTTGTTTGTTTGTTGTTAAAACTGCTTTACATTGGGGCAAGAGCCACATAACAGCAATTCAATTTCACCACTTTAATTGTTTTCTTTGTGAATTCAGATGTTGTATTTTGAATCTATAAGAGTTTTAAAACGATTTAAAGGCAAGAATCAAATTCTTAGCAGCAGGTTTCATCCCATTTGACTTGGCTTCTGGCCTGCAAACAAAGCACAAACTCAGTAGCTCCAGAGATCTCTGAACTAACTGTACTCATAAACTGAATGATGCCATCCAAAAATGGACCCACCTTTTGAGGTTGAAGCAGACAGTCTGATTACTTCATCAGTTAGACCCATAGCCACAAACATTGGTATATAAGACTGACTGCAGCAGTATTAACTACTGAAAGGTGATTCACTGGGAATTTGTTGTCTCTACTTTTTAGCCAAGCCAGCAGCAGATTTGCGGACACCACCTAAAGAAACCCAGCATCTGCCCAGTGAACGGACACCTCCTTCAGCAATGAATGACACAAAGAAAATCAAGAGAAGCAAAAAAGTGTTACAGTCTCAGAACACATCCTCGGAGAGCATCAACACTACTTCTAATGTTAATGACATGAGACAGGTCAGTATTTGTGTTGTAGCACACAAGTTGTTGATCACTTCTGTTCCTGTGCAATGGTTACCAGATAACATTCAATGTCAATGATGTTCTGAACATATGTTTCACTTGATAACTTTCATTGTATGTTTGCTACCACCAGGTTTTGCAAGAGTTGGAAAATGAGATGGCTGAATATGAAAATGAAACCGGTCGATATCCACAGAAAGCAGCTCACAAAACGGAAACATTTTCAGGCTATACTGTGACTTTAGTATCTGCTGTGTCTCGCCTTACTCGATACCTTAGAGAGGTTAGTGATTGCTTTATCTGGTTGGGTTTTGAGGTAGCTAGTTGAAATCACAAGACACACCAACATGTTTATAATGTACTGGGTGTATCTCTGTTATTAATGACACAAAGAAAATGAAAGACATTTAAGCCTCAAAGAGCACCAACCTGCTGCCAATATAAATGACATGTCAGTATCACAGAGTTGATGGATACAATGTTTGGGTTCAGCCCTGTTAATAGGAGATTGCTATTTTTGTTGTTAATTTTTTAACTGTTTGAACTTTTTGATATAGTTTTTAATTAATTAGATGTGATTTAATTTTGATGTGATTTCTCCAGACCAAATGATAAGGGAAAAGGTCTAGAACAGTTCATACTACTCTGTCGCTGATGAATCTAAGCCTGATAGGGACAAAAGTTTTGACATTGTGACTGATAATGCATGTGCCGAACCTATTGCCAATAATTAAGGTTCAGATAAGGTTGAACAAAATATTTCAGTCGGATCATCCCTGTTTCGATCAGCTGTTTCAAGAATTCGTTTGTTGTGAAATTTTACATGTCATGCAAAAATCGTCATAAAATCCAAAGTATTTAAATTAAGTGTTTCTAAAAAGACTAGCTGATGCATAATTAAACAGAGGAGGCATGTGAATTCTTAGAAATAGATAGCAGTATTTTGATCAAGTAAAAAATAAGCGCAACATTTTATGTGTAAATAATCTTCATATGTGTCTAAAGTCCTTGAATGTTGCAGGATTTTAATAATTTTGTTTGTGTAGTACTGTTACTTAAAAACGTTAGATTTCATCTGCACTCATTTTTCTTTAATTTTATCAATTATATGTCCGTACTTTTTCTTCAGGAAGGTTTTAGCTTTGTCATGTTGCAGTAAAACAATTCAGCTAACAATTAATGCTGTCCAAACCCCAGAAAAAATGTTGTCATAAAAGAGTTAGGCTGAAGATGTGGACAGACAGCAAGGTTAGATAAGTAAAGAACCATTTACATGCCACTGGCTTATCAGGCATATGATGTTAAGCCCATTTTTTTTATAGACCAACTGGTGCTGAATGGATAATGTGGTCTGCATCATGCTGGCCACCTTTACTTCCCAGATTTGTCATAGAACTCATTTTACACCAGGCGAACCAGAGAACTCAAGTCAGTTAAACAATTAAAAATTCCTTATTGTGTTTGAACCCTTTAGGCTGGCAGGCAAGCCAGTGAACTTCCCACACAAGGATAGTAGATGAATAAAACTGACTATGGAGGGCAGATCTGCAAATATTCAGTGACAAAATGTGTTTGCTTGTTGTGAGCAATTAATTATAATCTTAAATTGTGACTAGAAAATTGTAGGGTTTCTTACTGACTATCAATCTGTGGACTTACTAGCATGCAAACTATTGTGACAATTGTTGTGGTGCTTGACTCTGCTCAGATGGAACTGCGAGTGCAGACAGAATCTACCTTACGTGAACATCTGACCCAAGATGTCTGCCAGCTGAGAACGGTCATTGACGCACTTGCAACAGTAAGTAAATTTTATACCATAATTCATGCAGCCATAAAAAGTGTGCTCATTTGTAGTTCATTATTGCAAACAGTTGAATACAGCAATCATTGATGCTTTCACTTCAGATCTAATCCAGATCTACAGTTAGTAATCTGCTGCTGCTTGTTTCTGCCGAGAGTAATGAGGGATAAGCCTGGTGTCTTGTGTTCATTGCACTCCCCAGGACACAATCAGGACAGGAAAAATAAAAACACATCTGTTGCATGGAGGAAAAAGACCTGTACATTTAACGTTTGGACATATTTTCTATCAGTACTGATGGCTCTGATGATGGAGATAGTCTGCTGTACACATACACGTTGGTTTTTTTATGATGGAAAGTGTCCCATGGGAAACTAGATATTGATGAAGCTTCAGGTTAGTCAGTGGAGCATTCATTATGATGACTACAGCATGACACTGATATTGTTTGCAGTCTGGATTTCACCCATGACAGTGCCATCTTGTCTGTTGCATGAAAGCAGATACAAGATACATTAAACACATTTTGAATTCCAGTGAAATGTGACTAAAAAGCTGAATCAAATGTGGAAGCACAAAACCTTGCACAAAACAACACAAATAATGTTTTTTATTTGATAGATAGGTCACACCAATTCATTGGTGAAAGACAAAGATAATGCCAGTGTGATAATATGTGGAAGCAAACAGAGATGACTATGAATGTAAAAAAGCAGATATTTGAAATAGGAGGTTTTTGGAAATAAATTAAATTAAATTTAGGACTTAACATAGAATGTTTAACATCAAGTCTTTACTGCTTTGTTAATCAAAAATACAGAAAAAGACTACAACAATTGCTAATAAACTGCAAACATTAATTCTTGTGTACCTGTGCAAAACAGATTGAATGAATGTATGGCAGAATCATCAGTATGGAGCTTATGAGGCAAACTAAACAAATCCCAGTGAATCAGAGACAGCTTTGCTGAATGTTTTAGATCAAGGTGTTGGTTTTATTTCTGTGATGATTCTGCTTGTTTCAGGATCTTATAGTAACAAGAGAGGAGTATCAGAAGTTGTACTGGGAAAGTAAGCATTATAGAGACAGCACAGAAGCTAAATTAGCATCCGCAAATGTAAGTTTTTTTGTTTTAAACTTAAATTAACTGTGCTGCACAGGTTTTTGTATTTGAATTCTACTTCTTTTTTTTTTCTTCTTTCTTTTGTCCTCTCACTGATATCGGGTTTTAGCCCAGTGTCATGATTTTCTGTATTTGTCTTGCACTTCTCTGGTGGCTTGAGATTTGTTTATCTTTTTGCAGGTTTTACCTACACCACTTATTCATCTCTTTCTTGGTTTTCCTCTCGCCTTCCTCTCTGATGTTCTACAGTAAAAAGTCTAATATGCATTCTCACTAGATGGCTGCACCATTTCATTCTTTGTCAATATAATCCAATAGTGGGCTTATTTCATCTTTCTCTCTAAATGCTGGTATTTTAACCCTGTCCCGTCTAGTGTTGTTAGTGAATTTGCGGAGAGAGCACATTTCACATGTAGTTATTTTATATTTGAATTGAAGACAGCAAAGTTATCTATGGCTTTGTTTTGTGTGTGATATTAAATCCCTAAGATAATTCTTTCGTGTTTTCAGGTTGCTCGTTGGTAACCATTAGCAGTATCTTATAATCATGTTGATCAGTTCCCTCCCAGTGATTCTACATTAGTGTTTAGTTCCCTGTCATATGTCATAACACCAGAGCTTAGACTAAGTCACCACCCTTCAAGCGCAAATCATTGCCACCAAGCCTCAAGTCAAGTCTCAAGTCACCAAGAATGCTTCCAAGTTGAGTCCTGAATCAGAACACTTCATGTTTCAAGTCTTGTGCAAGTCATGCATAGGGGGGGGGGGGGGGGGGGGGTTTTACTCATGGATCAGCCACAATTGGCCAAAACTGGAAATGGCAGTGCACAAAATTCACTAACCATATATAAAAGTAGAATAAGTCAAATTTGAAAGCTTTATAAATCCAAACATAATTGATTTTGCCCTATTTTATAAGAAGATATTGTCCACAAAACCTCTGAGTGATAAGCCTTGAAGAACAAGTCATACCAAGTCGTCAAAGCTACTAATCGCAAGTCGAGTCAAGATTTACTGAACAAAACCCCTAAGTTCAGTCATAAGCCGTTAATTACACGACGAGTTGGACTCGAGTCCAAGTCGTGCAACATGAGTTCCAACCTCTGCATAATACACTCTAGTAAATTACTAATTTAAAGACTTTGTGCTGTGTTTTTACATGTAAAAATATATATGATCACAGTTTGTTTTCCCGTGCCTTGCACACATAGAAAGTGCAAGCTTGTAGGACCATAATCTAGCTGCACTTTGTTGCTTTTCATGATTTTTGTGGAGATCATTCATAAACCAACTAACCAGGAAAAGAAACTTTAAAAGTCTGTTATGTATTTTTAAAACAAAAGGTACTGTTTTACATATTTAACCTGCACATTTTTTAAGACAGATTGATACTTGATGGGTATTGTGATCAGTATCATGCCAGCTGCCTTTTCTTCTCAGGACATTTCTTGCTACCCATTTTAGTCTGGGTCGACCAGGGAACCTATGGTAGTTTTGAAAAATTCATCTCTGGGGATTTGCACCTCTGACTGCTTGGCCTGGGAGGGAAGTATGCTAACTACTGCACTGTCATGGCTCACTAATCCGCATTTTAAACAACACATTAAAAAATGAGAATCATTAAATGTTACCTATACTCAACCCTGCTGTATGGTGCAGAAGCCTGGACAATGAACAAGCAACTAAAAAATCAAATTGAGTCTCTGGAAATATAAATGTACAGAAGAATAGGTCGAATTTCAAACAAAAATAAACAAATAGAGTGGTTCTGGAAAGACTACAAATGAAAAAAGAGAATTAACTGAAATAATTAAGAAAGAGACAATTGAAATATTTTAGTCACATTAAAAGACATAACACTCTTTTCAAAACCATACTGGAGGTAAATGTCGAGGGCAAGAGAGCAAGAAGTAGACAGTGATACATGTGGGAGAACAATATTAAGAGATGGACAAACAGCACTATAAGAGAGTGATAAAGACAAGAGAAGCAGCACTTGGAAATCCATTGCTGCCAACCTTGACTGGAGACAGCAACTGATTAATTGAGTGGGTAGATCCATGTGAGGAACATGGTTGGACATGCACACAGCCACTTTGCAATTCAGTTTAGGCACTATTGAAACTGGTTCTTGTTTTCCTGGAACAGAAGCTTTAAACTGTCACCTTTATATGGTATAAACCAACAATAGTATTTTTATTTTTCCTAAATGTGGAATTGATTGAAAAATCAGCTGCGAAAAAACCGTACAGTTAGGTAGATATGTAATTGTTTAACCGTGTTCAGATCATGGTATAAAACTTTCTCCTTTAGAACCAGCTCGTGGAACTACAGCGTTTGGTCACCGGAAGTGGGAAAAGATCATCCATTGTGAGCCAAACCAAAGAGGAACAAGAGAAGCCTTCACACCAGCACCAGGGTCATTATGAATCAGCTGACATGGTCTGTAAACAGCCAGCAACATTTCAGATGTCCACACCACTGCAAGATGGTAAATTCTGCACAAATGTTAGACAAAACTTGCAGTGAATCTAGGCTGTCTTGTGTTTTGGTAACCACTTTGTAATACTTAATGAGCACTTCTTTATGATTCTGTAATTGGCCTGTCTTTCACTAGTTCTGTGAGTCTTTGTTTCTGCTGGGCAAACACTACCTTGTTTGAAACGTTTTTGGTGCATTTGGCATACATGACATTTGACTCAGCAGACAGGTGTGCCAACCACTGCTCCTGAATTTGCTGTATTTTCTAATATTCACCTTCTTGTGGCTCTCAAGTTTGAAATTTGTGTTTAATTCTGTAAAAGATAAAGAACAGAATTGAAGAAGCCTCTTCCATGCCTTAAAGTATATTAGGTATGTTGTAAGTAAGTAAGTAACAGTAAAAAAAAGCACCCTTTTCCATGCCTTTTGGCATATAGGGCTACACCTGTATTTTATAGACCAACAGGCACTAGGAGGGTGATGGGGTCAGTATCACGCCGGCCACCTTTACTTCCCAGGACTGAACCTGTACCCTTTAAGGCTGAGTCGACCTGGAAGCCAAGATCATTTTGGAAAAAAGAAGTTCAGCTCAAAGAGGACCTGAGCCCACAACCTTCGGATCGGCAGGTGAGTGTCTAGCCACTACACAACGGCGGCTCCTAGGTGTGTAGTGCTGACCTAATATTTGAATAGAGCAATCAACACTCTGTGGGTAATGTGAGGAGTATGAGACTGGTTACTTGTATCTCATCAGACATTTCCTGGCACATGTTTTAGGCTGAGTGGCCTGGAAGCCTAGGTCAGTTATTGTCCACTTACCACCTCAGTGGCTCTTTAAACACATGACAGACGCTATTTTCTAGCTGAAGTTTTCTTTAAGTGGCTTGGCTGATTTAAACCCAGTGATTATTCTGTTTAGTATTTCCCTGAGTGACCATTTATTTATAGTAATGTACGTATGTATCCCAGATGGTAGCACACAGTCAGACCTGGAGTCCAGCATCTATCACCCACTGCCCACACACTTGAAGTCTGGGCCAGTTCCAGCAGCTGTCCTCTTGTCACCACCAGTTAGGAAGACCAGGGTTCAGTCCAATGCTGTCTCTGGACGGCAGCCTTTACGTAAGCACAAAAATACTTTGAGATGTACATTTAATGAACCAACAAGTGTTGTAACTTAAAACCATTAGTCTCTCCAACCTTTTTTCCAGGTGGTGCCCCTCTTGAATATATGACAAGAGCACCCACACCCCCACCCAACATAACAACATGTATTTAAAACATGAGAAAACAAAATGAAAAATCCTAAGCGCTGTTAACAAGAGTGTGGAGAAAAGCATCCACATAAATCAGTGTGTCAAATAGCAATAGAAACTGCTAATTTAGTGTCAAAATATCAATGTGATGGTTGGTGCTGTTTTGTCTTGATAATGTCTGCTATTTTTGGTCTGATGTTGGACAAGGCACAATGAAAATCACTCTCCACATCAAGATGGCAACGCTGTTTTGTTTTCATGACTGTAAATGTCTTTTCAAATGTACAGGTCTCATTGTATTACTGTGAACAGAAAGATAGACAACACATTGAGGTTGTTGCTTGCCCTTACTGTCTGTCTAACTACACTGTAAAACCAAACTTAATGTAGCCATCTTTATACAGTTTTTTTCTTTAGCACAGTGCACATCTTATCATTATATTAATTAGATTTTGGGCTGTTGATGTACAAACATTGCTTGCGAAAACAAAAACATCCTTAGCTTGTTGTTTTATAAATAGTTTTAAAATATATTTTATCTACAATTAAACTGGAAATTTGCCAAATTTGTTAGTATAATAGGTCATTTCAAGTACAGAAGCACTTGATTTCAAAAATTGCTTGACACTCCCCCTTGAAACGTCTTCCAACCAACTACCACTGGTTTAAACGTAAAAAATCTTGCTTTCCTTAGTGTTTAGTTTAACTAAGCATGTCTGCCTGCCCCCTCTTGGGTGACACCCATTTATCTGCAAATTTTAATTGTGATGTTACTTGTACTGGATATGTTTTAAAGAACAGGAAAACATTCATTAATATTAAATTACAATACTGTAAATTTATCATATTATTGCACTAATCTGTTGGTAAATATATAAGCTGGTTTTAGACACAATGGTTGCGATTGTCGAGTGACTGCATCAAGTAACGTTTATGTTAAAAACAGTAATTCCTAGTTCTTGTACCCAAATAATGTGAATTCAACAAGGTTAACATTTAACTTTATTTCCTACTTAACTTGGCGGAGGAAAAACAGAGCAAAATAGAACAGTTTTCCCCCGTATGGGTTTCAGGGCCCTATTATGGGGGGAAGGGGTGAGGACAAGAATAGACCCACTGCCTACCCAAAAGCATGTCATAAGAGTCGACTAATTGGGAGCTTCCTTCGAAGTCGGAGTGCATCTGCCTGAGAATCAAGGAACCAGCAGTCTGCACACAAATGAGTCAGATCTGTAAAATGGATGCACGCGCAACACTCAGGTTTTGGAACAGGACTGCAGTTCTAAAGTGGATGGACAACCAGAACTTTCCACCAGAGTTTACAGCTGGTGAGCTCGAAGAAGAAGAAGAACAGTTTTGAAAGTTCAGGCTAAATGAGATCTAATGACGCAGTAGACTAAAAAATAGATTGTAATTTGTTTGAAGGCTTACTGTATTACTAACATTCAGAAAACATTCAGTCACCGGTGCTTGTGCAGAAGAGACTAATATGATAGGATAGGATAACAGTTTACGGCTCATTGAGAGAACAAAATAAAGGTCAGTGAATCAGGAGGTGGGGGAAAAGTCACTGCCACGGACAGGACACACACTTAGAGAAAACCTGTTAAATGTTTCGTTACCCAGCTTCTGAGTTTGGTGCATGGCGTAACACTGTGAGCTGCCGATTTCATTTGAACTGTGATAAACATTTTATGTGTTTTTCGTTGGCACAGGAGCGGAGCAACTGTGGGGTGACCCATTTGCTATGAAGCTGAAACTAAGATTACCAGATTACTTCATGGAGACTTGCCGGCTGCATATGTTAGTGCTTTATCACAGATATCAGTCAGATCTAACATTTTTCACCTCAAGTGTTTCAGTTATGTGTTCTCCCATTTTTAATTCCTGTTCATGTTTAAATGCACTGATTATTGGCCATCTGTTGCTTCAGAATGCCAGACATCCTTAGTCAGCCAGGCTGCCAGTGAGGGAACAAGCTACTCTGCTGATCCACCACGTCTGACACAGACTCCACCTGTCATGAACACAGTCAGTGTGCCCAGACCAGTGCCACTAGTACAAAGTAACCTGAATTTTGCCTTGGCCTCAGGTCTGTCTGTTAGCCAAGCTGCAGTCAACAGTTCTGTCAGTGAGCAAGGAGTGAGGACTGTAAATAAAGTCAGCACTGGCCATTCTGTGCATAGTGTGCCTGATGCAGCAAAGTTTGGAGACAGCAGTCAGCAGCAACAAGAGGTACTCTTCCAGTTTCTTATGACTGTTATTGGTGTAATTGGCTCTTGTTGATATATTGTATCTACACTCACACTGTATTGTGCCACTTGACAATAACATTATCCTTCAAACTCTTTTTGAATAAGTTCTGGGGCTTATTTATAATAATTGTGCTTGCTTTTACTACATTCTTCTTCTGCTTTCTATCTTCCAATGGAGCATAATCCCTCAGCCAACTCAAGTGAAGCCTTTAATAGACAAGTTCATAATTGAATGAATTTTGCAACAAAGTTCTATAAAGTTAGGACTTTGCTTTCTTAATCAGCAAGTATTTTACTATATTGTGTAAAATATACACAAATATGCCAGTAGAGCCGATTATCATATGTAGCGTGTAGATTTTGTTTATTATATTGAAGCAAACGATTTTCATGGCCTGCTGGATATAAGAATATTTTTTTGTAAAGATACAGGGTTGGTCCCCATAATGCCGCCCAGTACTGCGAATAACAACAGGCCACCAAGTCTAATGTGGACCATCCAGTTTGTTTAGTTTACTGTTTGGATTAGTGGTGCATTGTAGAAAAAACCCAGCACCCCGCCTCAGTTTTATAATTCGCCACATAGACTGGTCAGATCATGTGTGTTGATAATGTGAAATGCACCAAAATTAGGTTAAAACAGACTACTGAAAAAAAATAGGAAAACATGTAGTGCAGCAGTTTAGCTTGAAGGCAGAGAAACACAAATGTGCTGAAATGACTCACAGAGTGAACATTCCCAGACACCTAAACTGGGAAACACGGGAAGTGACAAAAAATAAATGTGATTTGCACTAGCATAGTATTCCATCAGTGTATATGTAGCCTTTTTTCCTGTTAGTATGTTGTTACCCTGTTTAATAGTTATTTGTTTGTTACTAGGCCCTTCATCTTTCATGGTTTTACTAGTTTCCACAATTTATTTCCATCTTTTTCCAAGTTCAGGCTTTCTGTTTTTTCTTGCCAGATATTTCTAGTTGTTTGATTTGTTCTTTTGAATTTTGCTTAGATGACTTTTAGTGAAATGTTTGCTTCTGTTGTTTGTTCTCTCTCTCTGCTATCTTTCTGGCCTCTTCGACTTTTCCCTCCAGGATCTGTATGTAGTTCTTTAGTCCATTATGGTTTGTAAATTTTCCTCACACCTCTTGGAATGCACTCATATGCTGCCTGCGGCATTGCTTTGTTTTTACCTTACTTGTCTGTCAAGAAAGCAAATTTATCTCAATCAGCTGGTTTGTAATTCCATCAAGGCAATGTGTTCTGCTCCTGTGGGGCATAATCCATTTTTTTTACAACAAGCTTCACTGGTCTGTGATCGCTGCCTGCTAACTGATATAGTACATTGCGATCATTTTTGTGAAGAATGTCTCCCATGCAGAAGGCTAAGTCAGGCGTGGAAGATTTACACTATATTCTAGAGTAGAAGCTGTGTGTGTCTTCTGGTTTGTTGATTAAATGAAGATTGGAGTCTATTTCCCAGTCCTCCACTCCATCTCCTCTGGTGTCAGTATCTGGGTATCCCCATCTTTCTGAGCGACTATTAAAGTCTCCAACTACAATGCAGTTTGTGTCATTTATTTCCATTCTTGAAAATGCAAGGTCTTTATTTGCTGGGCTGTATAAGTTGTATATTCTGATTTTCTCCTCCTTTATCACGATATTAATGCCTACAATTTCTGATTTGTTTTTTGAGTTTACAAGTACTTCACTGCTTGGTATTGAGTTCTTATTAAGTATTAGAACTCCTCCCTTGTGCCATTCTCGGTCACAGCGTATAGCTTGATAACCTCTGACAGAAAGTCTGTGATGAGCATTGAGGTGTGTCTCTTGGATGCATCCCACATCAGTTTTGTCTTTATGCAGACGGTTTGTTTGAGACAGTTTAAAAAAAAAAATTTGAGTCTCCTTTAGCATTCCACTGTAGTATATTGAGAGTCCTTGATATTTGGTCAAAAATTTTTACCCTAATTCGCAGTGCCTTGACTTCACAGCACATAAGTAGGTGCCCATCAGTAGTGTTGGATGCTTCCCTTTGAGGCAAGGGGCCCGCTACTATCTCTGCCTTGCAGGGCTCCACGAGATTAGCACCATATCGTTATATATTTTCATTTGTGACATCATGAAATTTAGGGCGTGTCTCTCTTCGTCTTGTTCCTCTCCTTGGAGCTGTCAGGCATGGGAGATCCTACCAGTAGCTGAGCTACCGTCGGCACAGCTCTTAGGGTCATTGGGATACACAACCCCCTCTACTATTACACGGTTACGATACACCAGAGGGAGATCTGAATAATTTAATAGTTCTTCTGTAGATGGGAATGTATATTTGTTTCAGCTGGCAGTGGATGAAGCTTTGAATGATCCCATTCTGCAAAGTTTAATGCAAGCTCAGCTAGCAGAACTAAACAGGCAGCAGGAGGAAGCTAGGCAGAGGCTCCTGGACCTGCTGGACAAGCAGAAGCTGCAGCAAAAGTTCCTGCAAGATCAGCATGATTCAGACAGTGCCTTGGATTCCAACAGGAAGCAGTGTACGGGCTGGCAGAGTAATATGCTCAAGGTATTGACAGAAAGACTTGTGGACGAATGGTTCATACTTTTTTCTTTCTCCGATAATGTATGTTGGATGTAACTGTGTTGTGTTGGAGACTTTTTATTAAAACAAAATTCATGCATTACCTGATAAGCAGCAGCTTAAGTGATTCATTGAGCAATCTTAATTTAACCTGTAAGGGTGGTCCCAAGGCAGACAGTGCTATTGGGATGTGGTATATTAGGCCTTCAGATATTCTCCACTTAAAACTGTGGTGACCAGTTTCTTTCCTCATCATTTGTCTTTCCCATAACATTTGACAGTTTACCTAATTTGGTGCTGGATCAACCCTTTAACCGTAATGGATGGAAATATAGAATCCTGATTATGCGAGAGATTGAACCTGGTCCATTTGTTTGAGTAAGCAGGTATACTAATCGCTCTCTTTACCACTTTTATGGCAGTATAAGGGAGGGCAGGAAAGTCTGAGCATTTAGGCTGTATGTCTAGTGCAGTCACCACAAACTGTGTGGATTCGGATTGTATATTTTTTATGGCACCCTCCCCCACCCCCCGCCCCAGCATAAATAAAATCTTCATCTCTTACTGAGGATTAAACCCGGGTCTCCCACTGTATATTACTGCAGTTCTTTAATTATAGTAGCCTCTGCTAAGGTCAGGTCAGTAAAGGACCATTTTGACACCAGTGGTATAACAGGCATACAATGCCGGACTCATATTTGTATAGACATAACGGCCCTCAAAAGATAACATGGTCAACATCACCCCAGCCGTCTTTACTTCCCAGACTTTACCTGGTATCCTTTTTAGACTCAGCATGGGAGGCAGAGGTCATTTGTGAAAGAAAAAAAATCTGACTCAATGCGGATTCAAATCCACGATTCTCTGAATATCTAGCTGCTACACCACTATGGCTCCTGCTAAAGTTGTATAGGACAAAATTCATCAAATGTGAAATATTTGCACAAGGGAGGCGTGGTCGTGAGGTTCTGTTGACTGTCTGGTGCTAAGTGGGGACCAGTCCACACATGGAATACTTTACACAGTTCATCACGTATCCTTTACTCTCTTTCCAAATGAACTTTTACCCCCCAACCTTTCTGTGTAAGAACAGAAATGGTGTGGGCAAGTGGCGGGCGCACATAACGATACCACACAGTTGGAAACGGCATACAGTAGATCAATAGGTCATCTTCTGGCAGCATTGTCAAAGAAAAAAACAACTACTGATGGTAGATAGAACTTTGCCCAAGTTTGTGGAATCTGTGTGGATGAACATTATATAAGCTGGTCAGACACGCTGACTTCTGGTTTAGAGAGCTGAATATCTTGATGTGAAATACTTCATGTACATAAAGAAATGAATGAAAAGAATTTTTTTTTTTTCAGTTTAAATTCAAATGCTATGTCTGTAGAAATATGTGTAATTTTAGAAGTTTCCTTCATTGTGTCTTTTATCTCACCCAGCAGCCAGTGTCTCCACCAATTTCACCAATACTAGAGAGAACAGAACAAGTGAGTATCAAGAGATCTTGATTAATTAATAGTATTTGGAAATGTTAAGTTGCTGACTAGAGTCAGCATTGATACGTTTATTATCTCTGATTTTTTTCTGCCATCTGAACCTTTCACCGGTTTGCCACACGCTCTTTTCAGCGTCCTCAATAATTGTCACATCATCTGAGCCTGTCTCTTGCATCTGTATATGAGCCATGCAGTACCTAGCTTTAAATACTTTTAGCAGAACATTGTCTTATCTTGTACTTTAAATAGAGCTGAGCCATCTTGTGTTCACAAGTTTGAAAACAGGTTACTCTGCATAGATCAGTGCTGACATTTACCAAATGGCATCAGCTTGAAGAATCTCATAACAATGTTGAACACAGACTTCTCTTTACAAATGATTCGTTTCAACCTCTTTTATTAAATGGGGTCCTAATAATAATTTCTGATCAGCTGAAAAGATGTTGCTAGTTACACCCCTTGCAGAAAACAGATGTAGAGAAAAATAAAAACATGTATTTAGTCAAATGAAAAGAAGAAGCAGTATTGAGGGACAGTGTTTATGAAACAGGAAAACAGGCAAAAAACGGAGTGGATTTTCTGTGCCATGATGAAAGTGATGTTCCACAAAGAAACTGTTACATGATGATGATACAGTCAAATTATTGATTCTGTTCAGTAAACGCACTAGTTAGACCCCTAGCAGTTGATGCTTACAAATTTTGGACAGACAGAAAATAGAAGACAATTGTCATTGACATGTTCTAGTTTCACTATTACATCCTCCAGGGTTTGAGGAGGCACTATGCCATAACAGATGATTTTTGTTTGTCCTAGCAGACTGTCAAGGAGAGGAATGTTGCAGGATCATTGTCTAACATAAAGCTGGATGCTGAACCCAAGTGAGATATTGTTGACTGAATGATTGAGTCCAGTGTGTGCCGCAAGTGACAGTGATATGGTGACAGCATCATTCATTTCTTAGTCTGTTGTTCCTGATTTTAAACCAACCTTTCTTGACTTGTTTCGATTGAGTTACTTGATAAAGATATGTTCTGTTTGTTGAATCTTAGAGCATTAAAGTTTTTATCTGTATAGACTTGAATATTATTAATAGGTTCTGCATTTCCTTGACATGAGTTGAAAACTAGGTCCGCCACCGACAATACATCCGTCCACATCAGTTGATTTAGTAGCCTGTCTTGCTGCATGTTTCATGAAATAAGGAATGTAACATGATGTCACTTGATAAATTTGATGCACATTTTTGTCCTCATCTGTGTTTTTTTTGTGACTGAAAGAAAGAAAGAGAGAAAAAAAGAAGGGATGGAGGCAAAGAAATAAGGGTTAATACAGATTGTTTCATGATTATGTCCAGTGTTAATTGACAAAGAGAGACAAGTAACAACTCAGGCATGAGTGTCTAGGACTGGAATCAAAACTAACCAACATGTAGTGCTAGTAAAGAGAGACAGCTAATGAAGTTGAGTTTAAAAGCCAAAAGAAGAAGAAACAAAGTAGTTGCCAAGAGATGTGGTAATGATTTTTCAAGAGTAAAACAGGCACTTTCATGAGTATACAGGGACCCTCATGAGTAAGAGCGATCACAGTAAACATCATCACATGGCAGATGCTGTATGGATATGCACTAAAATTAGGTGCGCATCGTACGCAACAAAATAATGGCTGGAGTTCTCACATCTTGAATTGTTTACAATAATCCTATACCTAGCTGTCTACCATGAATGTAACCTGCATTTTTGATGAGATAATAATTGCAGGAAGATTGTAAAAGAGTTTCTAAACTGGATTGTGTGTTTCTGATTGCCCTTATGTTGATGTAAGTTCGTAGTCAAGGTCGTCTGACCGCACTGTACGCATTGTAGTGGTCAAAGAAACAACAATGCTACGTCGGCTGAGTTTGGTTTTAAGTACAAATGTCAATGATGCGTATGATACCGCAGCCCTGTTTACAGAGGTGCACACATGTCCAGGTGGATAGTTCAATCCCATATTCCAGTACATCGATCTAGCTTACCAAAATAATTAACATTTAGTGCTGAAGTCGGAGGCAACCAACCAGAAGGCACACCACACAAATCAGGAGGCCATGCACAGACCCTGTAGGAAATATGTCTATTTTTTTCTTCTTCTTCTGCGTTCTACATCAGTCATGATAAACATTGAGTTCTGTTTGGGTCATAAATAGGATTGTGCGTTTAAGGTCGCCACCGGTCCCCCCCCCCCCCCCCCCCCCCCCCCCCCCCCCCCCACCCCCCCCCCCCCCCCCCCCCCCCCCCCCCCCCCCCCCCCCCCCCCCCCCCCCCCCCCCCCCCAGTTTCTCTTGCAATGCAGCTGAAGGCCAGATCCACAGTCTTTGCTGGGTGAAGTTAGGACAGTACTGCAGTATGTGCTCAGGGGTCTGTCTTTCTGCTCCACAATCACAGGCAGCACTTTTATGCTTATCCTGTGTAGGTGTGCTCGAAGACCACAATGTCCTATCTGAAGTCTAAACATTTATTTTTGTTCTTTCCTGTTGAGTTTGTTTATGCTGTCACTCTCTGGTCTGTAATTTCCATTCTGTCTTCTCCACACCCGCTTGAAAGACTGCTTTAGCGCTGTTTTGGTTTCCTTATAGCTGTGTGGTGGGTGAGGTTGGCTTTTGCCAATTCATATTCTCTCTCATTTCCTTGAATACCACAATGGGCTGGTATCCACTGCAAGACCAGTTCAGCTTCCTTAGAAAGTAAGCCAATGTTGGTCCTTAGATCTGCAATTAGTTTGTCTTGTTTCTTGCTTGATAGTGCTTGGAAAACAGACAGTGAGTCACTAAGTATAATAATTGTGTGCTCTCTGTCTTCTTCAGTGATGAGATGTTGGACTGCAGAAAAAAGGGTAGTTGTCTCAGCTGTGAAGTTAGTGCAGGTGTCACCTGCTGGTAGAGAGTTTCTACTCTACTGCTAGGGTGTTAAATGTATATTCCCCCCCCCCCCCCCCCCCCCCAGTCTCTCTTTATGACTGCATCTTTAGCAGAGCTGTCAGTGAAAACCTGTGTCCAAGTGGTGTTGGGATACTTCTTGTCAAACATTGCAAGAGCCAGGGTTCTCTGTTTTGTATTTGTCTGAGCATCTTTTGAAGTGATCCCTGGTACCTTTAGGACTACATTTGCCTTATCTGACTTGCTTGTCAATGGTTCTGGACTAAGCTTTTCGCACAGTGCAACATCTCTTTCAAGCAGATCTTGTTGCTGTCTGTACAGTTCTCTAGCAAGGTGGTTGGGGCTCCGATGCTTCAGTCTGTTTTTTTGTTTTCTCTTAAATTTAAAATGCAGTGGGTGACTTTGAAGTCTTTATAATTTCTCATACTGTAAAATAGTTTTGTATTGTCTTCTGAGTTCGAGTGGTTCATTATCTGGTATCCTCTCTATCTCTCTGATGGGGGTGGATTTCATGGCTTCTAGAACAATCCTCAATCCCATATTCTGAATCTTGTCCAGTTTTTCCATTTTTGTCTTGGCTGCTGCAGCCCATCCAGTGGAGGCATATTCCATGACTGGTCTGACTGGTACAGTGAATACTTGTTTCAGGATTCTGGAGTTAGCGCCCCATGCGGTACCCGCTAAATTTTTAACACAGCAAGCTTCTTGAATGCTTTCCCCTGTACTGCTTCTACATGTGACTTCCAGTTTAGTCATGAATCAAGTGTAACGCCGAGAGTGGTAGGAGTGTCAGTCTATGGTATGAGCTGTTTTTTTTTTAAATTGAGACATTGATTTTTTTTAAAATTGAGACATTGATTTTTTTTTTTTTTTTGTAGGGGGGAGAGAGATAAAAGTGACACTGCTTTTTGAAATATTTAGCTTTAGATCCCACTTTTCAGTCCAGGCTTCTACATTTTCCAGTTTTCTGTAACAGATATGAGGTTGTGGTAGTGTATTCGGAGGCTGTCCAAACTGCAAAGTCATCGGCATGTAGGGTATTAGAAACGTGCTGGTGGCAGGCTGCTGTGATATCTTGTATGTAAACCAGGAACAGCATTGGTGCTATCGCACTGTCCTGAGGAACTCCACTTAGTTTTGCCAGTTTGCCAATGTGTCCATCAATTCTGAAACTTACTCTGCTTTGGAAAAGTCTTTGATCCACTTGTACATGATGTGCACAACTCCTGCCTGTGGCAGTTTTAGTTGCAGTTTTTCCTACACCAAAACAAATTGAACATATGTTGACAAAGTCTGTTGTGCCCAGTCCTTAGTCTGAATATAATACACTGCTTCTCTCTCTAGAGAGGCGATGAAGCGAGTCTTGGGGATAGATCTTGTGTGTGTGTATCCAGCCACCTTTCTTGGATACTGGATTGTATTAATGTTTTCATCTCTTGGTGGGTTAGGTCGCTATTTGGTTGTACCATGTCACTGCCGCTTCTGGCCAATCTGTCCACTTTTTCATTACCTTCCAAGCCACAATGACCTGGAATCCACTGCGGTACAGATTGTTCTACTGAAAAGCCTAAGTTAATCAGCTGCTACATCAAGTCTACAAATTAGAGTCTTTTGGGTTAACAATTGCTTGTAGAATGACATAGCATCAGTCAGAGAGACCACTCTGCTATATTTTGCTGTGCTGTTGTTCATTCGGGAAAGAACATCCTGCCAGAAGTGCTTCTGCCTCTGCTCTGCAATTGGAGGAATATGAACCTGTTGGTACAGCCTGGTTGATTTTTAAACCAGTAGGGCATTCTGTGTATATTCCTCCTTCTCCATGTCTTACTGCTCTCTTGGCTGTGTACACTCCAATCCAACTCTGGTGTGGATAAATTCTGTTCATCACTCCTTCTTTCATATCAGTGCTGATGATTTGGAGGACAGCCAAAACAAAACTGCTGCAGATTTTCACCAAGTTCTACAGATATGGAGAGAAGCAACCATAATACCTCTCCTAAAACGAGGAAAGGACAGTTCTAGTACCTCTAATCAGCCTTACCAGCTGTCTCTGTAAAACAATGGAATGCATTGTCAGCTTCAGTGGTACATGGAAAGTGAGAACATCTTCACACCGCAGCAGGCAGGCTTTAGACAATGCTACTCTATAAAGGACCAGACAATTTATCTCTCTCAAGAAACTGAAGATTGGTTCCAAGAAAAGAAGCTAGTACTTGTGGCTTGGACAGAGCAGGAGAGAACCTTTGGCAAGGTCTGGAAAGAAGGTCTCATGAAGAAACTGAGAAACTACAAAGTGAATGGGAATACGTGCAGATGAGTGAAAGCGTACTTGTATAACAGAAGAGCATGAGTACAGACAGACAGACTGAAGAGCAAGAAAGTCTTGCTGTGCCACAGTGTTCTCCAAAGTGGTGTCCTGTCCCCTAAACTTTTCTGGTTTATATTAACGAACTAACTGCTGAACTACCCGGTATTATTGTGGTATTAATGCTGCGATACATGCTGACAACTTGTACTATGGTGCACAAATAAATATCTAACAGTGGCCACTTGATTGCTACAAAGATCCATAGAGGCAATGGCTGAATGGGCTGACAAATGGTGTGTCAGCAGCAACATAGACAAGTGTAGCACCACCTTCTTCACCCTCTCCCCAAAACAAAAATCAGGCATCATTCAGGTAAATGGAATATCAATAAGAGAAGTTAAGAAGCCCACATCCCTTGAAGTAATGTTTGGTGATAGGTTAACATGGAGAAAACACATCAGCAAGGCAGCAACCAAAGCCAGAAGGATGATAGCTATCCTAAGAAAACTAAATGGAACCACATGGGGTGTTAATGGAAAAATACTTAGGAAAGTTTATCAACAAAGTGTATGACCCAACCCTGAACACGGGTCAACAGCATGGAGTTCAGATTAAAAAAACCACACTACAAAAGTTAGACAAGGTGCAAAGTCAAGCGCTCAGAGTCGTAACAGGCGGGATGGAATAAGATGATGATGATGACCCAGACAGAATGCAGAGACACCAAGAAATTAATACAAGCAGAAAAGTTTCTTAGCATGCATGAACACCCTATGAAAGAAAGATTCCAAAATCTAGCAATAGGGCGACTAAAAAGCAGTAGTTTTATCCACCAGGCCCAACAGCTCTGCAGGCAAACCAGTGATCTGCCTGCAACTGATAGTCCCTTAAATGCTGTTCCAGATCGGACCCCTTGGAGGGAGGATTATAAGTTGCCAATCACATCCAGACACAAGTGAAAGGAGTATTTGACAAGGAAGAACAAAACAGTGTAAAACCTAAAACAGCTACCCTCGCTCTTCTTGACGATGAATACCCACCAAATCTTTGGATTCGTGTCTATTCGGATGGGCCAGCACAAAATGCAAGCAGAAATGGAGTGGTAGGAGTGCATATTGAGCATCCAAATAATACCAGCTATACAACCAAAATACCAACAGGAAAGCAATGTTACAACTATGATGCAGTAGTTCAGCCATCAAAAAAGCAACAGAGGAACTTTGGAAAATTACCTGGTATGAGTTTTTCATAAAGCTTTTTGACATTTGCCAATCTTTCCATAATAATAAGCATATATCTACTAAAGGAGAAGTCAGTGTATGACAACTTCCTCATAAACTACTGTAACAACCAAAGAGGGACTATGACAGAGAACAACTGCATAACTTTATGATAGCTAGTATCGGGCTTATTGCATACATTGTTACCAGCTGCCTTCTTGTACTGGTTAACTATTGTTAGTATTGCTGTATGTTTTTGTGGCTTGCAGTTGATGTGAACCAGTTTATTGTTTTATTACAGAATGACTGCATTTATAACAATAATTTCACATCTGCTGTATTTCCAATTTGAACTGTTCTTTTATCCCATTCTTAGTATGTCAGTGTGCATGCAAGCAATTATGAATGTATGCATTTATCATACTATACTTTTGTGATTGTACTCAGTATTCATATAATATGCACTGATAAATGAACAGAACACAAAAAATAAAATTTATGTGCGAAAGAAGAGATATTGGAAGGGCACATGTTAAGACAGGCCTACAGGCACAGTTTGTGACTCTTTCCTCGAAGACAAAGATAAAAATTTGATGGGTAACTTAGGTTTTCACATCCAGTAGTTGTTACTTTTATAGTATTTCCAATTCTTATGTCTCAGTTTCTGATTTCTAGTGTTCATATCTTCTTTGACGTTTGCAGTAACAACATCATGCACTTTTGCAAACTCTACAGTCATATTAAAGATTAAACACATACTGTAAGAGGTCATAGGAGGTAGTTCTAAAAACTCATGACATAAAGGCAAAGATAATGAGAATAAGCCCAACAAATGATTAACCCACAAAACCTCAGCTGGGTGAATTAATATTAAGGAAGTAATGCAGACAAATGGTTTGATCATCTCATTAGAATAAAGCCACAACTACTACATGAACACTAACTACATCAAAAAGATTTGACATGAGAGCAAGAGGTCACCTAACAAGAAATGGATTGATGATATAAATATAATACAATCACAGTGGTGAGTGCCACCACTTGAGCACTGGACTGCAATTGATCCTCTCCATGGTAATTAACTGTAAAAGTGGATGATGATGATAAATTCGGGCAAAGATGGGAAAAACATAAGAAAAGAAGACAAAGCAAGAGAAGCCAATATAACACACACACAAAATGTGAAAGTGAAGAAAACAAAAACAATTTGGCACAAAGCTAGAATATATTTCATCTGCATCCCTTCTACAGATCTGCCTGTCAGGCAGATGCAATCTAACTTTGAAGGAAACATCAATCCTGTGTCTAGAAGGAAGTTTGTTCATCGCTCAGCGAGTTTCCTATAAACCTTGTCACTCACCCCTGCATTAGGGGTGGGCTGGTGAGTGTCAGTGGCAGTCTGGGCACTGAATCTCTGGGGGAGCATCAACTCAGAGAGCTCCTGCCATCTGTTTGGGCCGACCTAAGCCATTCATTATCTATCCATGGCTGACTGTGGACATGTGGCAGAAGTCTTGCATGAGGGTCCCTAAAACCAGCAAAGGGATAGGTAACGCACTGTGTATACCCTCATTCACAGCTCAAAAGACTTAACTGTCCCTAACACCTGTTATCTAGTTCACTTCCCTCATACACAGCTCAAAGGACTTAACTTTCCCTAACACCTGTTATCTAATTCACTTCCCTCATACACAGCTCAAAGGACTTAACTTTCCCTAACACCTGTTATCTAATTCACTTTCCTCAAACACAGCTCAAAGGACTTAACATTCCATAACACTTGTCAAGTACAACTGTAGCAAAAGAAGAATATACTAGTCAAGTACTGTGCAGTGGAAGAAGGATATAGTAGTCAAGTACTAACTGCAGCAGAAGAAGGATGTACTAGTCAAGTACAACTGTAGCAAAAGAAGGATGTACCAGTCAAGTACAACTTTAGCAAAAGAAGGATGTACCAGTCAAGTACAACTGCAGCAAAAGAAGGATGTACTAGTCAAGTACAACTGTAGCAAAAGAAGGATGTACCAGTCAAGTACAACTGTAGCAAAAGAAGGATGTACCAGTAAGAATGTACTAGTCAAGTAGAACTGTAGCAAAAGAAGGATATACAAGTTAAGTACTAACTGAAGCAGAAGGATGTACTAGTCAAGTACAGCTGTGGCAAAAGAAGGATGTACCAGTCAAGTACAGCAGTAGTAGGAAAAGGATGTACCAGTCAAGTACAACACTAGCAAAAGAAGGATGTACCAGTCTAGTACAACTGTGGCAGGAAAACGATGTACCAGTCAGTACTTACTATATGTTCTGTAAGTCTGTTTTAATTGTACCAATATCAAAACTAACCGTTAGTCAAAATACTTTTTTTTATATAAAAGTGATACCAGAAGAAATTTGTTATGTGAATAAGTTGTCTTGCACTGAAATTACTCTTCAAGATCCACATGCTTTGATGTTTACTGTGCTTGTATGTGCATTTAGATTATGGTACATAAACAGTAATTTTTATACCAGAGAGAAAAAAAAAAAAAAAAAAACAACAGGCTAGACAACTTCCAAATGTATATAATTAAATGGGACAGTATACAAGGTCTTCTGATTATAAGAGCAACCAGATAAAGGAATTAAAGTTGAACTGAAATAATAACATAAGTTACATATTTTTTGCAATCAAACCAGACAATAATAAGTTGTTAATTGAATACTAACAACAGTCAGTGGGTCACTGAGCCTCTCTTTGACATCAGCAGATCTCATAGGTGGTACAATGTTAGTTACATCAGGCCTCTGCTGGGGTACAATGTTAGTTACATCAGGCCTCTGTGCTGGGGTACAATGTTAGTTACATCAGGCCTCTGTGCTGGGGTACAATATTAGTTACAACAGGCCTCTGCTGGGGTACAATATTAGTTACAACAGGCCTCTGTGCTGGGGTACAATATTAGTTACATCAGGCCTCTGTGCTGGGGTACAATATTAGTTACAACAGGCCTCTGTGCTGGGGTACAATATTAGTTACATCAGGCCTCTGTGCTGGGGTACAATGTTAGTTACAACAGGCCTCTGTGCTGGGGTACAATGTTAGTTACATCAGGCCTCTGTGCTGGGGTACAATATTAGTTACAACAGGCCTCTGCTGGGGTTATTTGAGAACTGAGTAGTTACCTACCAGCAGCTAATGTGGTTCATCCATCACACATGAGGAAGTCCACTCTTTCTTTCATCTAGCAAGAAACTATAGTTATTTACTAGATACACACTGTTCATGATAACAATCGATTGGTCAGGAAGATCAGCATCAATTGCAAGTTTCAACTTATTGCCATGAATATAATTTCACATACAAGCTGTAACTTGTACGTGCAACATGCAAGGTTGCCACACATTATACAGCATACAACCATTACTGGTTGGCACTGTTACAGACGACAGTGTTATATTGTGCTATAGTAAGACATGGAAACAACAACCCTTGATGACAGCGAGTACCTCCTCTACATAGCACACTGCATGAACAGCAAAGTAGAGAGCATATATTGCCCATGTATCATGATCCCCTCTTGGCCTGCCTTGTTTACTTCCAGGGAAAGATAACACCAATACATCTCCAGCAAAGCAGGCTACAAAAGCTGGTAGATCAGAAAGAAGATCAATCCTGTCTTCATTCCTGGTAGAACTTTCATTCTAGACTGGCTGCCAACTAAGGCTAAGGATCTGTTCTAATATTAGGTTTTCAGGTTTCATTTCCTGTTCCTAGGATAAGGCTAGTCTCCTGCCCCAGTGCACTCCTCCACAATAGTCAGACTGGTATGGTGGGGCTAATATTACAGATCTGAAAGTGACATACATGCATGATGAACCAAATGTAAAAAAATGATTACATTGTACAGTGTTAGGTGATTATAAAATGACTGAATGTGAACACAGTTGGGAGATAAAGACAAACTTACATCTTGGGTGTACAGCAGTTCAATACATACTCTGATATCTACATGTAATATAGATCAACAGATGGCTAAAATGTACTCAAGCCTGTTATAAATGTACAGAGAGAACTCAAAGGCCCAACCAGAACACCTGAGAGGCATGGTTTCAAAATGCCTTTGATCTTGCTCTTGATCATTTGATTCTCCCGCATGGCACAAAGTGTACATCTGATGCACATACAAGCTCCTATTCTCTACATTTCTCATGTCTACCTGCCCTGAACTGTTGAGTTTTTATATTAATGACATAAACAAGTAGACAATATCTGTAAACAGTGCTAGTGAAATCACATCACAGTCTCACTGTTTATCAGCAGACGAATGTCTTCAAGCATTAAAAAAATAATTAATTCCCATTATTGTTATTAAATATAAAAAATTGCATACGTAAGATTATTCAAAACATCTACAGAGCCCACAGCTCAGGAATCATATTCCTGCTAGTAAAATATGACGTAAACAACATATGATCTCTGGAATGCACACAGAGCATCAACAAACAGATCCCTATACAGCTGAAACATCAGATCCTTGTGTGGGTTCAAGGGTCCTTGTGGGGGGGGGGGGGGGGGGGGGGTGGGGGGGGGGGGGGGGGGGGGGGGGGGGGGGGGTGGGGGGGGGGGGGGGGGGGGGGGCGGGGGGGGGGGGGGGGGGGGCTGGTGGGGGGGGGGGGGTGGGTTTATTAGCTGCCTCCATAGGCATATCATAAAATGCAACAAATTAGGGGCTTTCCCTTCACAGTTGAAGAGCATCTTCCTGACAAATTAAGGGCTTTCCCTTCACAGTTGAAGTGCATCTTCCTGAACTGACAACCTGCATATAAAACAAGCCAGATCTGTCAAAAAGATATGCAGGCAAAACTCAATCCGGAACTTTCTGCTGGAGTTTATTACAGCTGTTGAACGCTCAGGAGAAGAAACAGAAATGCCCCAAATAAGATTAGCCATCTAAGGCTGATGTTGACCAAACCCTCAGTGCCTATTGATTTTAATTAAATTTAGACTGAGCACCATATACCTGATACATCAAAGCATGAAAAGAGTCCTTCCTGAAAGTAGCCATTAGAATACGAGAAGTCAACCAATGAAAATAGAAAACTGTGCACTGCAGCCCCTACTGGTGTAGTTCCCATTACTCGTAAAACTCGGTGATTGTAATTATTAGTTCTCTGTATTTGCTGAAGGATTTTTTCTGTACAGTTCTGAACATTCACTTTGCAATAACTGAAAGAATTATCTCTTGTTCTCTAAATGTCTGCAAGGAATTATTTGAACCGACAAGTAATCAAAGGTAACAAAGATATTATGTTATAAATATAAACTGTTATTGTTGCATTAATAAAGACATAAAATCAACTTCAACACTGAATCAAGAATGAATACACATTTAATAAGAAACATCATTCTGTTTGTTGACAAAAAAAATTGTGCAGTACACAGTATCAATATATATATATAATTATACACTGTTAAATGCAAAGAGGAAATAAAATATGCTGTACCTTTGACATATTATGCTCAAACTGGTTGGACAGTCTTAACAAAACTCCAGAGATTAATTATTCTTAATTTCCAAACAAAACATATAGTCAGGACTTTTAGCACTGTACCTCACTAACTGTGGCTTTATATTTTGTGAATAAGCCAATTTAAAATAAAGTTGGAAGCTCTACGACATAAACCATTTGCCCTGTGCTCTGATACTGTGTGTTTGCTCGCAGACTTTGCCTTTGGTTAAAGTGTCATTTTTAAGGACAGTCCTGAGCATCACTGCTACAGAGTTCAAAACTTTGCCCAGCACTGGTGGCAGGCGGCTCGCCATTTTGCAGAGCCATGTGGAATCAAACCTGGTGCAGTGAAGTCAATCCTCTTGCCTCTAAATCTTATACAAGTAAAAGTAAAATGGAGATCCAGCCAAGCTGAAATGTGTTAAAGCTTCTAAAAGTTGAGACTTGAGTCAAAGTCATCAGTGCTGAAGCTGGCACTGCACAGGGCACTGTAGTTCACAGACAATGCTGACTTTTTTGTCCTTACTTTACAAATAGTAACTGTTTCATTAACGCTGGTCCTAGTGGACAACACAACTTTTCTAGTCAGCAGATTTGCCTTACCAAGGAAAAACACATATCTTACCTGTCCAATAAAAAATTAGCATACCATTTTCACTTGAAACTCGATACTTTATTGTATAGCCTGATAAACTTCACAAAACAATACAAAAAAGAACAATTAAGGGTCATGCTCTTCAAGGCAATGACAGTGCAAACAAACTTCTTCACACAGAACAATTACTTATTTAGCCTACATTCGTCAGCGGAAGAACTATCCATAAGGCTGCTCAAGTTGCTGGTATCAATAAGAACACAGCGAGGCACATAATCAATGCCTACAGACAAGAAGGTGCCATTTGCCAACAAAACTGAGAGGTAAACAACAGAAACTCAACTGTCAATGTCCTGCAACACATCAAAGACAACACTGAACTGTACAGTATCCCAGGGATACTTTGGTGCAGATACAGCAACTGCTGAAGTAGAATGGGACTGACTACAATTTTCCATGCTATCAGAAAGTTATAGATCACAGTGAGGAAATGCCACTATGAGCTTGAACACACCAACAGCACCACCACAACGATGGCAAACCTATGCTCTCGACCTTTCAGCTCACACGTCACAAGGCAAGAAATGCATTTCATTGATGACAGTGGATTCAACCATTTGTGATGGACGCAAGAAGAGCGTCATGCTCAGACATAATCCCGCCAACAATGAGAGGCCATGTGGTGATGTTAATTGTTGTTATGAATAACCATGGCATAGTTTCCTAAAATTCATCAGTGATATCAGGAAGAAGTTGAATGTTGCACGGCTGATAATGTACAGGTGAAAGGACAGAATACACAAGCCAGATGATCTATGGAGGCTCCCGGGCTCTTCCTACCATCTAAAATTCCTGTCACCTTACTCATGCATGCTGAGCGTGGTGGAAAATATGTTCTTGAAGGTTAAGACATAAGCAAGGCACCTGCTGAGCAACTGAATACTCGACCAGACACTAAGCACAGTCACTGAACAGACTTTTGGGTTGGTAATACAGCAGGACTGCACGAATCACATCCTTGAAATTATGAATCTGACAACAACAACAGCAGGACAATCTTTCAGAAACTGATAATTTTGTTGTCACTTTCTTTCTTGTAAACTGCTTATGTTTAATGTCAAAATGAATCAGTTTGCTGGTGAAGAAGTATAAACTGTTGAAAATTAACTGAGTGTTTGAATCGACAATTGTCCAATCTGATTTGAAAAACATCCATTTTGGTCTAAATAACATCTAGTTTAAAGTAAAAATAGTAAATTCAAATTTCAAACAAGGAAATATTTTTCTGAGCCTAAAAAATATATCAAGTCAAACAGCAGCAGAACAGGTTGAGCACAATCTTGGCAGTCTGCAGTCTACTTCATAATAGAGCATCTGGCAACCTCCTGAATAAAGAAAAGAAATGGCTTCATTTACAAAGAGCAAACACATCACAAAAATATCTTGTCACCTCTTTGGTGCTATGTAACAACTTGCGGCATAACTTTTGTTGTGTTCACCCTTAAAAGGGCTGTTGGCATACTGTGTTGTGGTTTACAGCTAGGCTGCCAAATATGTGCCTTTCCTTCCAACAGATCTGATTTCAGTAAACCCTTACTGAGGCACAACTGTTAGGGAGCAGGGAACCTATTTATTCTTTTCCCTCAAAACGGAGCCCTGAAACACGTTCGGGAGTTGCTCAAACTGACTGACAGGACAAGGTGACTGACAGGACAACGTGACCAACAGGACAAGGTGATGGACAGGACAAGCTGACTGACAGGACAAGTTGACTGACAGGACAGTTACTGACAGGACAAGTTGACTGAAAGGACAAGGTACTACTAAGTCATAGTTCACTATATACAAACACAAAACTATAGGGACTGCATGTGATGATGGTCAGCTGACTGCTGCATCAGGAAAACAAAGACAAGAAAGAAATAATAATAAATAATAGAATTAGGCAGTATGTGCTGAGGTGATACAGCTGCCTTCATCAATCAAGCCCTGGCTTCTTCATTCATTTCTCCACAGTACTCCTTCAGTCTTTCTAATATACCTTTATTTTTGGTATGGTACCTGCCATCATTTATAATTTATTACATGTAATGATGGTCTGAATTACCCCCCCCCCCCCCCCCCACCACAATTCACCCATGGAAAACCTTAAAAAAATGCAGGTCACTAATACATTTTTAAAATAAAAGTTAAAGGGAGTACTGAATAAATAAACAAACGAGTGGAGAATCAAACCATTTCTTTCCCTTGCACCTAATATACAATTTATTAGATGACTCATATCGTGACCTTTGACCTGATTACTTATGACAAAAGGAGAATTATGATGCCCTAATGACTAACAACACAATAAACTGACCACCCTCTTTAAAATACTCAGTAGAAATAACCATATTCTGGGCCCCTGAACACTGTAGGCACACACACACACACAAAGAACCAATGACTAGGCTTGTTGGGGATTGTCCAACTCAGCAGTGGTGATCTAGGGCCTCCCTTGAGATAGGACATGGACAGCAATGCTGAATTAGGTACTTTACAGAGCCAGCAGTTATAGTTTTGATTTCCTTGAACATGTCACCATTCTTTCCTGGCAACCAAAGGTAATCTGTTTTATCACAAGTTTGTACCTATTCATTTCAAACTGTTTCTTCTCCAGTGATGCTTTCTGGCTGTTTACTGTGTAGTTTTTGAAAATAAGACCATTTCTATTCCTTTTTACAGAAAGTGTTTCCCCTTTTATTAGCCTAGATGAATTTCTGTGATATTTCTCTGCAACTGTTTTTGGAATCATGTTTGTGTGCGGAAAATGTCTCTGGCATGTATGACTATTTCATCATGTGTCATGTCATAAACTGTTATCTCCTTGGAATCATTGTTTACGTCAATATATTGACAGGTATTGTGTCAGACAGGACCATTCACACACATTAAACAGAAGCTTAGACATAATGTACCTTATTCTTACTGATGAAATTACTCCAGTCTTTTTCAGCAATTCTTGGAATTGCATGCAAAAAAACTTTACAAGCCTTCGCTGCATTGTCTTTGAAAGTCTTGACTGCAAGCTCCACATGAACCTGTTTGGAACAACATTCAGAGGCAACAGTCATCAGCTTTTCTACCAGACAGCATGTTCTTGAACGTCAGTCTCCCCATGTGGGTTCCGCGGCCCCACAGTGATGAAAACAAGAATTGACCCACTGCTTACCCAAAAAGCATGTCGTATAAGTCGACTATTTGGGAACTTCCTTTAAAATCAGAGTATCTGCCTGAGAGATGAGGAACCAACAGTCGGCATACTAATAAGTCATACCTATAAAATGGATGGGCATGCAACACTCAGGTTCTGGAAAAGGATTAGAGTCAAGAAGTGGACAAAGAACCAGAACTTGTCACTAGAGTTTACAGCCATTGTATGTAAAGAAGAAGGATATCAGTCAGCTCTCTGACACCAGAACTTTGCATTTTCGGTATTAAGTTTAGCTGAACTCCAATTTTTGTCCATGCTAATATTCATCTTTTCTTGCAAAATTTGCTGTGTTTCTTTGTTGGAATTTTTGTTTCAAAAAGTCAATATTCGTCCTTCCTCCGATACGGCTGGTGAGTCACCAGATGAAAAAAAAAGAGATTAAGATGGGCCGGTTGCAAGTGCTGAAATTAAGGAATGGCGCAAAAATGCAGGTTTTCATTGAGAAAGTGCACCCAGACATTGCTACAGTTAATCAGCGTATATATTCATTTGATGATGATGTGTTTGTACACTTTCAGAACATTTAAAAAAAACCAGAATAAAACAAAGAACACTGGATAATATCTTAAAAATGATCAGTGCTGGTGCTTCGTCCGGAAGTGCTGATGAATCAAACATTACCTGATGTCAGAATGGAAGGTGACTTCCCTTGAAAACAACATCTATTGTTTTGTCTTGCAATAATAAGTACAGCGGTTAATATGTAATTAAAATATATTTGTAATGATTTCCAAGATCGATTTTTGAATGACATTTTTGTTGTTAAAGAATAAATGGACACAATTTCAGGCTAGGAACATTTTAAACCATTTTTAGTTAATTCCTATGGGAAAAAACTTGTTTGATATTCGTCCTTTTTAGTATTCATCCTCTCCCCAGAAACAGAGAAATGACAAACACTGGATTTCCACAGTAGTTTTTAAAAAATCTAATTAATAATATATGGCACAAGACAGGATTATGTCATATAAAAACTGGTGAAAAGCTGCAGACCTTTAAAAAAAAAATACAGAAACAGACGCTGCATCACGGATCAGATTTTTCTGATCAAAGGCTGCCAAATATTGGGGGGAAAAAATATTTCTTTTGAAAGAGATATTTCAGTGGTCACCCACGAACCTGAAGTATTCAGTTTTATTACTTTGTGTCAATAAAGTTATTTTTTGCAAGTTGTTTTGCAAGATAAGTCACATTAGAAAATGTTCAACAACACTCTGAAGGGTTTCTGAAGCCAACTTGGGCTCTCTCTGATTCATGCAGCTTAAACAGAGGTACTTAACAAAACACGATATAGAGGGGTGGAATCCATACAATAAGCCAGGTTTTGTGTCTATGAAAGGGTATGTGATATACACTTATACATGTGACTTGCGTGGTTAATGAAGATGTTTCTACAGAAATCTTTAGAAAATAAACAGCACTTCTACAAGGTGTTAACAGGTAAGCGCAATCAAGATTGTAACTTCCTCTTGCTTGTTCATGGATTTACACAAGGCAAAATATGAAAGTGAAACTTAATAAGTGAATACACTCGCTGTGAACATGCTTGATACTCATAACAAATCACACAAGAAATCATAGAGAAAATGCTTACAGCTTCATAGTCATCTCTCCAACTGTCATAATCTGTCACCAAGGCAAGTGAGGCATACAGAAGACCTGCTTCTTTAGCTAGCACAACCTGGCAAATGACACACCTTATATATATATATATATATATACATATATAATCAGATTAACATCATCACGTGTTATGGAGGTCACATTTTACCATCTTACACGATCACCAGAATGATGGATGAAGTCAGTGTTTTTGTCTCCCCCCATCCATGTGGCTAAGTCATGCAGGTATTTATCTCTTTCCTTCAGTCTTGCCAGCTGTTATCAAGTTGTCCATTTCTTCTCATAAAATGTCCAAAAAACACTGTGTATGTCTAATGGTTATATTAGTTTGTGACTTTCATCTGTCTCAATGAGGACTACTTCCATTTTTTTAAATACTCCACGATATTCCTTTCAATCTTATCAAAAACCACATCTCTTGATATGAGTAAATGTTTAGCGGCTTACCTTATTATTGTCCATGTCTCACATGCATATGACAACACAGGTTTTACACAGGACTTTAACACTCTTGTTCTAACAGCAATGGATATCTTACTGATGAGCATCTTGCTAAAGGCCACTTTTGCCACAGTGATTCTTATTCTTGAATCAGATGTTATGATTGTTCCAAGATGGTTGTATCTGTTGACTTGCTTCAGTATCTTGCAGTGTGCACTACTATTTCACACACTGCTATTTTTTCATGGAGGTGTGACCATAATTTATGTTTTCTTACACTGTAACTCTAAGGCTAGTTTCTCACCATGAACTACTACTGCATTCACTAAACACTGCAGATTCTCCAGAATAACACTTACACAGACAAACAGGAGATCTCACCCCCTGGACAGTATGTTCACAAACATACAGAGTGTTGAACATACAAATAGGCTATTTCACATTGTGTCACATAGTTAAAGAAGATATATCACTTCTGGACCAGTATGTCCACAAAATAAAAATTAAACCAAACATTTAAACAGAAGATGTCCCCTCTGGGACAGTATGTTCACAAACATACATTGTGTCACACAGATAAACAACATATACCACTTCTGGAACAGTGTGTCCACAAACTACACAATACCAACATACAAACAGCATATCTCACCTCTGGGAAAGTATGTTCACAGTTTCATCCATACAAACAGAATATCTCACCTCTGGAACAGTATGTTTACAAACATAGTGTCAAACATACAAACTGGATATCTCACCTCTGGAACAGATTGTTCGCAAACACAGTGTCAAACATACAAACAGAATATCTCACCTCTGGAACAGTATGTTTACAAACATAGTGTCAAACATACAAACTGGATATCTCACCTCTGGAACAGATTGTTCGCAAACACAGTGTCAAACATACAAACCCAGGAAGTTAAAGCCAACAAATGCTCGATGAAGCTAGATGTCTTGGCCAAAAGATGCAATTATCGCAGCAGTGCTGTAAAGAGGTCGCTTACAGGAACGAAAAGAAGAAGAAACAAACAAACATGATATCTCACTTCTGGGACAGTGCTCATGTTCACAACATCAGCTCTCCACTGTCTCCACAACCTGCTCTCAGCACGAGTTGAGAATCGGGGTCCTTCGATGGTGATCATAGTCCCCCTCTCCCGAAAAGAGTATCCTAAAGATTTAATGCTTGCTGCCAACATCTACAGGAAGGAAACAATAAACAAAATTAAAGAAGCATAATAATGCAACAAACAGCAACAATAAAATCAGAATCCTGATCCACCGGATAACGATAGATATGCTGTATAAACTGCCCAAGAGAGTTGGAGCATAGGCCAAGGAAATGAACTATGGGCTTTTTTTGTTACTAGTCATCAGTTAAGTTTCTGTTAACCTAGTAATATACAAACAATTATTTTTTCTGTCCATTTCTCTCACCCTCTAAACATTTTATGCCTCATGAATTCCAGAACAGAAACCACTCAGTTAATGCATTTGCTTTCTCAACATGTCATATAGGAATTTCAAATTTACAAATGTTAGAATACAGGCAGTTTTTTAATGCTATTGGTTTCCTTAGGATATATTCTTGAAAGTGCAGGCTTAAAAATACTAGATTAACAATTGTTGTTTTATGCCATTAGTTTCCTTATTATGTGTTCTATGAGCTACAAGCTTACAAATAAGAGAACAAGGGTAGTTTCCTAAGCTACTAGTTTTCTCAAGTTCTGTTCTATGTGGTGCAAAGGGACCTGTTTCAATAGGAACTGTCTGGACAATATTTAAAACAAGCAATCAGATGTTATACTGGTAAGAGATGCATTCTGAAAATACAGCAGTAGACTAATTATAACCATAATCCAGGCCAAAAAAAGGAGACAACTAATTAGGAGTGTTTTGTCCAAGTAAGAGTGCATCTGCCTCAGAGGCAAGGAACCAACAGTCTGCATAAAAATAAGCCAGAACTGTAAAATGGATGTGCAATCAAAATTCAAGTTCTGGATCAAGAGCAAAGTCCAGGAATGGAGGAACGAACAGAACTTTCAACTGCAGTGAATGCTAAGAAGAAGAAGAAGAAGAAAATGTTATATTCCCACTATGTGTGTGTAAATAAACAGGAGTGTGTACACGGCCAGATGTGATACTAGAATAAAGTTTAGAAAAAGTGTGCAATGATGAGGACAATGTTAAATGTGAAAGAGATGGACTGGGAGAAAGCCAGTATGAGTGCAGTATGAAGATAAAGAAAACAGGCTCTACAATATTCATTACAGACCTTTGATGCAAAGGAAAACTAATGATACTGATGATACTAAAAGATGGCTACTTAGGATGGCCACTTATCTTGGAAAAATGGTCATGTGTGCACAAAGTACTCATTAACAATCCTAGCACAATGAACAATGAAAAAGACTAATCATTACATGCAGCTGCCTTTGCAGAATTTAAAAATGAGAAATAGCGCACACAACAGAATGCTATGCCTATTTTGGAATGAACGTGGTCCTTTACAACCCTCAGATACACTCACAGAGTCAAGCAACTTGTGTTCATGATGGCTGCTCTCTGTGGTGATCAATGTTCTATACACTTAAGGGTGCAGTACTCGGTTCAACTGCAAGGCTGAAGTGCTCAGTGTTAAATTTTGTAACCACTTACAGAGTGTCATTCTCATTGTTCAAGAAAACTACAGAACTATCTACCAACACCTCAGTTAACATTAAGTACATAGACATGAGTGCTGTTAGACAGAAACATAGCCATAAACTATTCTAGGATACTTACTGTCCTCAACAATGGGCAAAATGGTTCATTCATTGGAACATGGCTGATGCCCTGGAACTCATTCAGGGTGCCATCATAGAAGGACTGCTTTCGTTTTGTTGTCCTTCAAGAGAATAAGGTCAACAATGATTATCCTGTCTGTAACAAACGAATACTGCACACTCAATCAATGTTTTAACAACTAAAGATCCATGTACACATAATTGTTTTGTGTAAATGGAAGTTCTGTAACTGTTCACTTCTAAACAAATGCCATGACCAAAAGATGTATATTGTAAATATACTGTAAAAGATCTTCCTTTTCTTTGTGAGGTAACACGTGTAACGATGTTCATGTGAGCCAGATTTTGTTGCCTGGCTGTACAAAAAGTCACTGCAAGAAAAGCTTGAGCTACAACTAAAAAGATCAGATGAAAAGGGGTAGAGGCAGACCAAGAGAGATGATGCTGGATGGGCTAAAACGATGGCATGGAGGGATATCATCAAGAGAGCTGTTCCAAGCAACCAGGGATAGTGATTTGTGGAGACACATGAGTGCCTATGCTAGTTGGCAAATCACATGATGATGGTTAGTTGCGTATCCTTTACAGGACTTTGCAGAACCAACCCCATCAGCCCCTGGCTGTTGTGTGGTTTCACTAGTCAAATTTATGTCCAGTAGTTTGCCATTGCTTTCTGGGCGGTCAGCTCCCTGATACCACTGTCGAAACCAACGCAAGGCATATGGCCCACAGCTGGGATCGAACCCGGTACCCCGGCATTACGAAGCGTTCACATCGACTTAGCCACAGAGCTGACACATGATGATGACAGGCCTGAAATAAAAAAAAAACACTGGAACCTGAAAACAGGTTGTAACTTCATGGGAGCATTAAGATGGAACAAATGGCAACTTCTCCACCCATGTGACACTCTTGAACTAAAATCTCTCTCTAATGAATTACACAATGTAAATACTTCAAGAAGAGAGAACAATTTATTTCTACTCCAGCCTTTAAGTGGTGAAGCAAAGCTGATTGTAAAGGAGATGAAAACAGTTTCATCATCATCATCAAGCACCATGTCAATGCACATGGATGATCAGCTCACAAGCTGACAAGTCACAAATCAGGATTGTAATTTTTGGCCAGGGCATCCAGACAGTTCCTTGAGTAAAAAATGAGCATGATGTGGCCGATGGCTGGAACTAATGAACTAACAACAGGGAAGGAAACAGAAGCAAGGAGGTACCAGACAGACCTGCCCAGGAAGAAGACCAGACAGATCTGCCCAGGAAGAAGACCACTTTACAATAACCCCCCCCCCCCCCCCCCCCCCCCCCCCCTAAATGCAATGTAGCAACAAGAAGTGAGATCCATGAGTGGAAATTAGCACAGTTCAAAATTTCCTCTGAACTAATAACCCTAGTGAAGACAGATTGTAATAAGGAAAGTTAAACAGGCTAAAAACCATTGTTAATCATCAAGGGTTATAAGTCAAGATCTTGCAAAGACACAGAATAGAAAAAATGTATTAAAATGTCTGTAGATTGTGTTTACAATTAACATGTAAACTACTGACTTACCTGTCAATAAAGTCATCAATGAGAACTATATCTCCGGGGTGGATGCTCTCTTGCAGTGACCCACAAGCTGTGGTTACAACCAGGTGAGTACAACCCTCCTCCTTCAGAGCCCAGACATTAGCTCTGTAGTTGACAGCTGAGGGTGCTATGTCGTGCTTCCTGCCATGTCTGCAACAGCAAGGATCAGTTTCACAATTTTGAGTCAGTTCACTGTATCTTGTAATAAATCTACTCAATTCTGAAATAATTTCTCTCCACATTCCTTGTTTTCTGAATGCATTACTATCACACACTCATGGTGTAAGTGATCATCTTCATTTCTCCAGTAGGACAAATTAAGCAGAGATCGCAGGTTAGCACAACTCCAGGATGTCATGTGTCTCCTCAAACTATTTGACACAAACTGCACGATGCAGGATTCTGGGCACCAATGATCTCACTGGGGACCTGTCCTTACGCGCCACCATTTCCACAATCAACTTCTTTCAGCCAGCCAGCATCATTCCTGTGTAGCCAACAATAAATAGAGATGTATCTGGTTCAGTAAAAAATCTTTCTTTTCATGCAGCGTCATGCTAGACAGTGTAGGGTATAATGTAGGCAAAATTAACATTTAGCTCGCAGTTGTGCTGATGAAGCTGTGTCACACGGTAGTGGAGATGTATGGGGAATGATCAGTTACAATGCAAGGAGCCAATTGATGTGCACAGAAGGACATGTGATTGCACACAAATAAGTCAATGAAATTCTTCTACCCCTATGCCCCTCCATTTTAGGATGTAGAAAGGTTTATTTTTCAACAGGACAATGCCAGATCTCATCTTGAACGGTTGACCACACAACTGGTGACTGCCAACAACATTCTCCCCCTTCCATGTCTGCATTTACAAGTCCAACTGAGCACCTGTGGAAGGAGGTGCACAGACGTCTTTGTACCAGCCAATTGTCCTGATTTGTTCCAGGTACTCCAGGAAGCCTCCAAATGGCTAACATCAGACATTGGATGACATCCATGCCCAAGAGATGCCTGTCGCTGAACGAGGAAGTCACAAACCAGCTGATGGGAAAGCCCGTACCCAGATGCAAAAGAACTTTCATTTTTGATCAGTTGAACCTTAAGGTATTCTTGTGAGCAACTGGAGCAATTTCACTCATTAAAATCCAAAGAGTTTGAATGACAAAATTATGATTATTTATGCTCTATATGATTATTTATGTTCCTCTCAGTAGCTATGTGTTACCTGTTTTTGTTTTGTTATAAATAGTATATTTGGTCATCTTTATTGATGACCTTGTGTATATTTAGTTGTAGACAATGATACTGAGGTGAACTGATATAGATTTATTTAGAATCCTCAGCAAGGAAAATTTCAACTTTAATCTTACCTGGCAAGAAGTACACAGTCCACATCTTTGATAGTGCCAGTAACAAGAACATCTGAGGGCTAAATAAAACATAACATGTGATAGTTCATAACAAATATTCAGGATTCACAACATAATTTTCTAGGTCAATTTATTCTGACATTCATTCATAACCATTTTGTAAGTTGTTTTATTCATATTTATTCCTCTTGTAGTACATTATTAACATGACTTCCTCATCAAATTTTTTTATAAAGATAATTTACAAAGGAAATTAGATTCTTTCGCAATTATTCACCCAAACATGGAAAATCAACAGCTGACAGGACAGTCAACTATTTCAGGACTTGGTATAATTTTATTTGCTCTGCAGTTTTGAGGTTTGTGAGCATCTTGTGCTGTATTTTGGTGTGCATTTTTCTGTATGTTGGTGCACAATGGGCTACATTTTTCTGTGTGTTGGTGCCCAATCGGCTGGTGTACTACACTGGTCCTGTTTTCAGTTCTCATTTTCATGTGAATGTCTAGTGTAGTTGGTATCAAATCAGCCTTACATGACTTTTTGTTTAAAAAAAAAATGTAAATTGTAAATTTCAGCTCTTAGCACACTTTCAGGAATGGACCAACCAAGTATTAATTATTTGAAAAACACAAGAGTAATAAAAAGGGTAATACAATTAGTTGTAATTAAAGCAGTAGATTTATGGATTAGATTGCCGGGTGGGGGGGGGGGGGGGGGGGGGGGAACTAAGATGGGGTTTGTGTTAGGGCCAGTTGTAAATGTTTTAGGGTCGTTAAAAAAGCCCACATCGTGGAATATAAAACACCTGATATTGTCAGCAGCTGGAAAGCAAGGTATTTTATTCATTTTGTGGGTGGGTAGGTGGATGCTGTTTTGCAATTTGTTTGTGTGTGAAACTCTACGTGCAATCGGAGAAACTCGATGTGCAATCAGAGGAATTGCCAACTGAGGGTACTGTAGGGGGCTCTAAAAAGGACCAAACATCCTAGATGTATACTGCTGAGTTGAGGCAATGATGCTGCTAATTTTAGGAAATTCATGGCGATGAAGACTGGAACAAGAGGCCGCAAACACAAGTTGCTGGAGACAAAGACAAGTCTCTGGAGAGAAGACGCGTCTGGAACAAGAAGCGTGCCAAAGCCTTGGCAATGTAGGAAGACAGCTGAAAACACACTAGAAAAGCTCTATCTTACCACCCCTGAAATTATTTGACTGTCCTGTGATGCCACTGGGGTGAATATTGGGAAAGAACCGGAAATTAACATACTATCCTTGTATATATGAAGGCCAGAATCTCAAATGTTCTCTGTAAATTACTGAATTCAACACAGGAATTAAAATAGCCTTCTGTCTCTGGTACTTTCAATATTTCTGATAGCGAGGTTCCTCCATGCCACGATGACAATATTCCAGCACCTTCTCTCTTGGTCTTTCCTCCCCTCCCCTTTTCCTGTTGTCAAAAAGTACTTCAACTTTCCCCTTCTCACTATGTGACCAAAGACTGTCTTATTGGATGCAAGTAACAAGTATGTGTACACTGGAAGCCTGACAGAGAAATACACTGAAATGGCTGTATTTGTTCTAGCTGTGCAGTGACTGTTAACATAAAAGATTTAGAATAAATCAGACAATTAGTTAACTAACTCAGTATTCTTAATCATAAAATTCAAATTATGTTTCCGTATGGTGAATTAAAAATTTTATTTTAGAAAGCAACCCTATAAGAAAGCAGAAAGTAAGGCAGGTCCAGTAAGAGATAAATATTTGTCCATCAGCATATCAGTATAACAAAATCAGCACTGTAGGTAAAATGCAAGCATAACTCAACAACATTCTTCTTCTTCTTATCGTTAACAGGCTGTAAACTTTGGCAGAAAGTTCTGCTGGTTGTTTGTCCAATTCTAGACTTTGGTCGTGTTCCAGAACTTGCGTTTTGCATGCACATCCATTTCTCAGATCTGGCTGACCTAAATCTAGACTTTTGGGTTCCTCACCTCTAAAGTAGAGATGAACTCTGACCTCAAAGGGAACTCTCCTAATTAGTTACTTTTCACAACATGCTTGTTATGAGGGCAGTGGGTCTTCCCCCCCCCCCCCCCCCCCCCCCTCAATCATGAAGACCCAGAACCCACATGGTGATACTGACAACATTCAACAAGCCATTACTTTTCCAAATGGAGTGACAACAGATTTCTCCTGCCGATTCTCCAGCAGGTGAGGGTCATCTAGACCTGACCCTCCAATGATGCCAATCTGTCAAAGACAACAAGAACAGATATTTATGACACATACAAGTGTTTCTGTTTACACGCCCCTATTAATGTATACAATAAATATCTCATTTTGATTGTATACAGTAAATCTCTAGTATCTGTGAACAGAGTAAATCACTAGTAATGTCCTATGGTCTCTGGGTAGTATGATCAAACGCCCATGTGTAATGTTGCGCATGTAAAAAAAATCCTTTGGCAGTTGGAAATCAAAAAGAGAAGCCTAACTGTTTCTTTCGCCCAGGCAAAATTTTGAGTTTAAAATCTAACTAAAGTATTTTAGGATCCTCGCCGGTGCAACAGAGTTTGTGCACTTAGCTAAAATTCTTCAGGCTCAGGCTTGAGTTAAAAGTAGAATGGAGCACTTATGGGTTACAACCATGTGTCATGACATTGATCCATCGAATGAACATAAACTCTAATCCTCCTTATCATTTGATTGGCCTTTTAAACTCAAGAAATGTCACCCTGACGTTACAAAACGATTCATTAGTGCCCCAATCTACCAATAAGTATTACGTTTCCAACTTTCTCTTTCAGTTCACACTTTATATTATCCAGTGGTGTTAAAATGTTTTTCCTTAGGTTCCCATTAAAAGCCACTCGTTAGTACTCCAATAAGTCATTCATTAGTGCTGCAATCTTTTCTTTTAGATCACACTACAGAACCATCCATTATAGCCTTGATCTATCCCATTGTAACAACCAACTATTCATGTTTCAATCTTGTCTATGATCATTCTATAAATCTACTAGTTAGTGTTCCCTTTTCTCTTTCATGTCACACTATTTGCCCCATGTCAGAACTTTAATTTCCACAAAATAATACTACAAGACCATTTTTAGTGATCCAAGCTCCTCTTTCAGATCAAACTAGTGGATTCGTAATTCAAAGCATAACATTATAACATCAATGACAGTGCTGTATTTGAGTTGAGTTAAGTCGAGACACAAATTGACATCACAGCACTCGGGGCATTCGCATGCGTGCTCCGTCCTCATCTTCAGCAGTCAGCACAGAGTTTCAATACTAATGGTACCAGTCAAAATTTGGTTATATGTCCGTCTTGCCTTTCCTCTGAGTGTAGTGAGCCGGCAAGACCCTCTGGTTACACCCAGGTGCCTCATTCTCTCCAGGCCATAAGTATCTTGTTTCTCTACTTATTCCGTTGCTGGTTAAAAAGGGCCTTGACCACATCTACCTTGTCATGCATCATTTCACCACCCAGTGGTGCAGATCCAGCCAATCTGTCTGCCTGTTCATTACCCACTACGCCAGCATTGCTTGGAGAAAAGATCTAAAATGCTGTATTTATGACCTCTAACCATAGACAGATCTTTTCAAACATCGAACATGTGAAATATGCACAAGGAACTTAAGATTTTGCTATTTTCTTATAGGAAATTAAAATAATGTGGCATACAATGTACATGTGCAAATACACTCTGATGTTGCAGACAGATTTTGATTACAGAACAGGCAAAAGAAAACATACTGGTCATCACTATTAAATATATGTAACTTGAAAAGTTGGAGTCTCTTGCATATGTCTGTCATGTGGCAAAGGTTTTATACCTTTTCTGTTTCTGCCCTTCTTTATCCCTTTGTAAACATACTGTGTATGTCATTGATAAAGCCCATTAATTTATGATGCTTCATTCTGGACTCTTCTGTCCAAGGTTGGCAGTGCACAACTCTGTAAAAGATGAGTTCAAGGTTCTTAGTTTTTAACCCCAGATGGAGATGCATCTGTATGGGATATTTTGAGATAGTACTTAGGAATAAAAGGTTGTTTCTGTGTCCCTTCTTGCAATCTTTACAGGTCAGAAACCCAACAAACCCAATCTACCTCTAGCACACACACACACACAATTGTCTTCACAAATGATCCTTCATACATACTTTTACTTTTGACATTTGCAGTGAGGACTACTTGTGGCAGTTGTCTTATATATTTGTTAACCTGGAGATGAAACAAATGAGAAATCAAAATATACTGACATTAGTTTTTGAAAACAAAAACACAAAAAACATGCAAACATATGTATAAATATAAAGGGTCTGATGTGTCAGTTACTAGGTATTTTGTCAGTTGTAGTCATTTTTATTTTGAAGATGAGGAAAAAATACAGAGAAAGAAGAGGCATAATTATATTAACTGCTTGCTGTGTTTGATTATACTTTAATATTATATTAATACTTAAAAATACTTAAAATAGCCAGAGGATTCGTACACAAACAACATTTGTGAATTTGTCTGGGTTGTAATGAGGAGTCACAGATAATCATAATGTCTTGGCAATAATACAGAAAACCCTATGTTAAAACCCTATGTACGTGGCTGCATGCAGCAGCGGGATTGTGTCAAGTCACATGTGGTAAGGTTTGATTTTGTAATGTTTCCCTGAACCTGCCCGTTTATATCTTTCTGTTAGTGGGTAAAGAAGTTTCAAGTTACATTTCATTATGCTGTACGATGCCTTTTCCTTGCTTGCTTGTGAACAATTCCAGACATCAAAATCTATTCAACCCTTTACTTTACATTACAGACATTAATTATAGGCACTACATTATCACTAAAGAAAAAAAGTTTAACACAAACTACCAACAGTCACAGAAATAAGTGACCTCTTTCTTTGCCAGGCCTCGAGAAAACACAAGACTCGTGAGAAGAATATGTCAGGCAGTATCTCCACATACTCAGTAAACTAGGAAGGCTCAATCTTTAGTTAATCTATATCTTTAACAACGCATACAGTGAAAATGTGCTACGTTGGCACTTACCTATTCCCAACGATGCTCTCAGTTGTTAGCTAGCTGACTTGGCACTGGCAGTAGTTTGTAGTTAATGTTGCAGACTTGTCTTATCTGAGCCTGGTGTGTAGTCGTCTGCATGACCCCAGCCTCCAGCTTTACACGCTACGGCTCCGTACACGGTCACAGCTGCAGGAACTGTCAACCATCTACTATTTCTACTAATGATTTCACAGGTTCAGTGCGAAGACAATGGCTTGAATCATTACAGAAGTCCACTGTTCGTGGAGTCACCTTTATTTTTGTTCCGGGACACGCAGGCGTCAATGGAAATGAAAGAGCTGACAGGTTGGCTGGATCCGCTATCACTACCGACGGTCAGCCTATGGATCATGCTGATATTATCAATGCCCTCAGAGAAATGGGAAGAATAGAGGACTTTGGTGGCAGTGAATCCACATCACTCGCCAGAATGGCAGACTTGGGAATTAAGATCGGCACAGCAAAAAACGAGATGCACACCAGCTACGCCAGAAGACTTGTTAATCAACATAGAACTGGTACTATTAGCCATCGGACGTTGGGGTTCATACTGAGGGGAGGATCTGAGCACCTATGGACATGTCCGGAGTGCAATGAGGATAACCCAACTAACTAACTAACTAACTACTAATGATTTCATGAAGGCGCCTATCAGAATTGATTCAACATCCTCATCGTCACCAATTTCCACTGTTACAGTTGAGCGCCGCATGGGGGAACAGTGTGAGATCCATTACTTGATGGGTAGTAAATGGCTGTTATAATTCTGTTTCGATGTAAAAAAGAAATTCAATAAGATCAATCCATATTCTCATGGGGCGACCTGGCGAGATGACCAAACATTTGATCTTTGTTTTTTCAATGAATTTGTGCATGGTATTGTTCCCACAGTCTGTTTGTTAATATAATTTTCCCTTTATCTCGAATGGTTAAGTTAGTGGCTTTCCTCGGGCATCTCAATTCACATGTGTTAATTTTACGTAGGTAGCCTTTGATAATATCCAAGTGTGGCACTAGATGTATAGTGTTGATATGAATATGTTGTTTATAAGCTGTTTCTTGGCGGTAATACTTATCTACCTGCTGAGGCCACCAAGGCAGCAAGAGCAGCAGATGCAACATGGTGGAAGAGAATAATTCAGGTGGTATAGGAAAATCAAGAAACACCTTCAGATTGGCAAACTACTGTCATCGTCCCGCTATGGAAAAATTAAGAAAGTAAGAGGGACTGTTTTAATTACAGAGGAATATCGCTTCTCAGTCACACTGGGAAAATGTATGCTAAAATTATCGAAAGAAGGGTAAGACCACGTCCGGCTTTATATTTATATCCAGAGTTGGCCGTTTATAAGACCAATGATAGAGTATCAACTTTCAGTAGCACAAATGGGCTATCGACGAAATAGAAGTTGCACAGATACCATATATATGTACTTTAAACTATAAACTTCATATTCAAAATTTGCTCAAATTCTCATTTTTTAATTAAGGAAACTAAATATGCTGCAATCGGAAAATGCTGCATTTTTTTCACAGCCGAATTATATAGGCAAATACAATAATAAATTCACTACATGGATGAGAACATTGATCTGTGATTCTGGTGATAATGTTGGGTCATGAATTATGACCACCTACGATTATCTGCATGACACATGTTGCTGCATATGATTAATTCTTTGTGCAACTTATACACTCAGAATACAGTAGTCAGTCTTGGATGGGCTACATTTCAAATGTGGCCACTTTTGGTGTAGGAAACGCCGAGACATGTCCCTGTAGCGTGGTACCATGAAATTCTGGGCATGTGCTCCAACACTGACAACTGTATGCTGCAAACAAAGATGCAATCTGGCCTGTTCCAACCATAATGAAGACAAACCTGTATGGTACATTAGGGGATATGGACTGCACAATAGCTTTCATAAAGGCTACCGACCTCCTGATATAAGTTTTCTGACAGAAGGACCGAAGAGTAAAAAGAAGATTGCCAGTTTTCCTAAACAGTAAAACTCTAATACACATCACTAATCCGTTCCTGAGGGGAGGATGATTATTAGAAATGACAAATATTAAAAGTATTTTCCCCGAAGGAATTAACTAAAAATGATTTAATCCATTCTCAGTCGCCTATTTTGCCCATCAATTTTTTGACCAAAAAAATCTACTGAGAAAGCCACGTAGAACCCAGTACAAGGTTATAAAAATAAACAAACGTCTAATCAGACAGCATGTGTTTGCCAGCCACAGCAAAAGGGTGTATATGAGATTCAGCTTGAATGTAACAGTGTATTTGGCGACGTGAGGAGTTCTGTTCTGAAAGAAGACAACTAGATGACAGCCTGACGACGATCTGATCCGAAATGGCATCCAACCAGTTTTCGATTGCTCAAGAAGTTGAACTACCATGCTTAGAGCTGCCGAAGCTACCATGGGGTGTATTCTCAATGGGAGGAAAAAGGACTGAGATGTATTGAGTGCGAACGAGAGAATACTCCAAGTTGATGTCTGAACAATGTCATATTATAATGCTGGACTTGCTAGTTCGTAGTGGACACTGACTGGACAAATGGTATGTGGAATTGTAATAAAACATATTATTGAGATATCGTCTTCTCGTACCACCTGTGTCTACCTAGAGTGTCAATCATGTCTTCAATAAGAATAATGCCCTAGAAACCAGCTAGAACACGGAGGAGACAACATCACACAATCATATACAAGCTTATTTGCCCTATTAAGAAGTTACAATAAACAATAATTCAAATACTTTAGAATCATTTATCAAGAAAAAGTTGACAAAGTTGTGCATGCTTTGTGCAACAATCTATATTGGTAGACAAACAGTCACTCTGCCAACAGATTAAGCTATTTGGTCACTTTTTGATATTCTTAAATACTTACTTTCCCATGTTTGTGTAACTATTCCTAGTTATGTCATATATTTGTATACTGTATATGTTCTGTTACCATTTTTCCCTCATTTGAAAATATTTGTTTTCACTGCACCAACAAATCTTACTGTTTTGTTCTTTGATATCGCTCTTGACATTTATTTAAAAAAAAAACATGTATATGTTTAAATAACAAAAAGTATTTTAAACAGTAAAAATAAATTAATAACAAAAACGAAATATTAAAATTTATTCAGACTATACATACAATCTGTACACATCTCAAGCACATTTAAATTATTGTTACTTTTTGATAAAACTTGCTTTTTAAAGAAGTTAATCTTAAAAGAAAGATTTGATATGAGGGGCAGTCGTACCAGTTTAATGGAATGTACTTATATGATCACAACAATGCTTTCCGAAATATATCACAGAATGAAATTAAACAGAAATTCAATAAAACCTTTCTGATTCATTCATCTTTTGAAGAGAGTTCTGTGCCTAAAAAGGTATCTAACACTGACTTTAAATGACCCTGTTGGCTAATGATGCAGAAAAAAGCTACGCTGTTTGCCTGTTAATTTCATTAAATGCCTGCCCACCCTGGAGAAAATATCCAAAGGAAGCTACCTATACGGGACCAGTGATTCCTGCCACCCTGCATAGCCTGCCACCCTGCACAGCCTGCCACCCTGCATAGCCTGCCACCCTGCATAGCTTGCCACCCTGCACAGCTTGCCACCCTGCATAGCCTGCCACCCTGCATAGCCTGCCACCCTGCATAGCCTGCCACCCTGCATAGCCTGCCACCCTGCACAGCTTGCCACCCTGCACAGCTTGCCACCCTGCATAGCCTGCCACCCTGCATAGCCTGCCACCCTGCACAGCCTGCCACCCTGCATAGCCTGCCACCCTGCACAGCTTGCCACCCTGCACAGCTTGCCACCCTGCATAGCCTGCCACCCTGCATAGCCTGCCACCCTGCACAGCTTGCCACCCTGCACAGCTTGCCACTCTGTATAGCCTGCCACCCTGCATAGCCTGCCACCCTGCATAGCCTGCCACCCTGCACAGCCTGCCACCCTGCATAGCCTGCCACCCTGCACAGCCTGCCACCCTGCATAGCCTGCCACCCTGCATAGCCTGCCACCCTGCACAGCTTGCCACCCTGCACAGCTTGCCACTCTGCACAACCTGCCACCCTGCATAGCCTGCCACCCTGCATAGCCTGCCACCCTGCACAGCTTGCCACTCTGTATAGCCTGCCACCCTGCATAGCCTGCCACCCTGCACAGCTTGCCACTCTGTATAGCCTGCCACCCTGCATAGCTTGCCACTCTGTATAGCCTGCCACCCTGCACAGCTTGCCACTCTGTATAGCCTGCCACCCTGCACAGCCTGCCACTCTGTATAGCCTGCCACCCTGCATAGCCTGCCACCCTGCACAGCTTGCCACTCTGCATACAGCATATAAAGTTATAACGTATATAAGTGGTGACTGCAGTTGAGCTACAAGAAGTGCTAAATATATTGTACAATGTGACTAGAAAGCTAAATCTAACAAAATAAAATGCCGACATTTTTAATAAAACCATTGAGCTTTCCAGCCAAATTTTATATTATATTTTGCAAACAGCATAACTTTCTCCATCTTTCTCAGCATGCTTTATAGATTTGTTACAAATATAATGTGTGCGTGTGCGTGCGTGTGTGTATGTGTGTGTGTGCGCGCGCGCGTGCAGCTGGTTCTCAAGCTAGCACAAAGTTGGTATAATGTCAGCCAGGGTACTCTAATCTCCCAACTAAGTTGCCCTCTCTCAGCGTCTGTGACTTGGGCGTTGCGAACACTTTTCATAATGCCAGGTATGATCCCAGCTGCGGACGATTTGTCTTGCACTAGTTTTGACATTAGTACCGAGAGCTGACCGTTTAGGGAGCACTGGCAAACTACTTAAACGTAAAATTTGCCTAGAAAAACCACAACAGCCTTAAAATGCCGGGGTTGCTCCTGTAAGGCCATGTCAAGGATACGCAACTAACTTTGAGCTCCCCTCTACCCTCAACCGAAAGGGCAAAAACATAAACAAAAAACATAATGAAATCCTCTTCTTCTTTCGTTTGCTTGAAATAGATTATCTATATCTGCAATGATTTCCTCTAGTATGAACTTCACTGTCTTTAGTAATTCACTCAGCGACCCATAAAGGTTGTCTTGCACTGCTGTTTTTCATGGCCAAAAGTTTTGCCTTGATATGTTGTATTTGGGACAGTCTTGGAGGACGTGATCTTTTGTCTTAGGCGCCAGTCCACATGTGCACATGGCTGATTCGCCGATTTCAAATTATTAACATTAATATGTTAACTCTTTCTGTCCTAGGTCATAATTATTTACTTGGTTGTTCCTTCGATCCTCTGGAAGACTGAGTTTTAACTCACATTAAGTGTTAATAATTTACTGAAGCAACATTAATAAAACAAGCAAAACATAGTTAATGCTAATAAAGTACTCAAGCACAATACAAACCAAAATTGATGCTAATATACTCAAGCATAGTGTCAAACAAAATGAATGCTAATAAAGTACTCAAGCATAATGTCAAGCAAAATTCTGCAAATTTAATACACTGGTAACTCAAAATCGAACGCTTCAAATTTTTGAGGAAAAAAAACAACTGAGAGATGCTCAAAGTGGTAACCATTAGATTCCAGACACTTATTACCTAGAACAAATCATATCCTCTGAGTAGATCATGAGAAGGGCAAAAGTGGAGAATATCATTACAATGGGAATAGGCCTATATGCATGAACACATCCGACTCTCACTTTCACTCACTCACTCACACTTACATGCATGCATGCAAACACACAGTATGTTCATACGTGCACTCATACACACACTAATACACACACACATATTTATATACACACACACACATAAACTTATACAGGACGCTGTTTATGAGCCAGTTCTCTTTGGCGTTTAACTCGTGCAGAATGTCAAAGTTTTTCCTCTTCTTGATCAATGTTATTCTGATAACTTTTCTTTAACATTTTAATTCTAAAGCTCTAATATTTTTTTCTTTTTTTCTTTAGTGATTGAGTGAGAACCCAGGACTTACAACCGTAAGTTGCAACAGATAAAATGCATGATCTCAAGATTTTTACTTTAACTAATTTACATGTGCTTTTAAACATTATTACAGTCTTAAATGCCCCACTCATATGCCATTATTTATATGAACTTGTTTCATTCTGGTCTGTGGCTGTCATGTGCTCAGGTTTTACACCTCTTGTTAGGACCTCTTAATTGTAACCTTATTTAAGAAATGTACAATCCTTACATTGTAACATGGCATAAAGTGATAAAAGGTTACATAGAATTCAATATTATATACTGAAAAAGAAAAATGCGATCTAATTTAAAAAAAAAAAAAACTATTTGAGATCAGAAAGAAATTCAAAACAGTTCAGCTTTGCAAGTGAATAACATTTTATGCATCTAAAATCAGCTGCATACACACATGTGATTTTAAGAGTCTCGGAAAAGCATGCTGCCAACAGTGGAGGACAGGTGTGCTTCATGCAGAGTGGCAAGGATCGCTTCAGAGGTCCTGGGTAGTTAATGCCCTTTGGATATTTCCTATAGGGCTTGTATGTTGTTGGGAAATGAATAGGCAGACACACTGGCTGGTTCTGCAGCACCTGGTGGTAAACTGATGCATGATGAAACAGATGTTGTCATGGCCCTTTAGGAGCAAGTGAACAGTGAGGATGCAGAAATCAATCATCTTGACTTGAGGAGAATGGTGCAGCAGAGAGTGACAAGGGGATCTGTTCGACACTCAACAGAAACCCAAAGCGGAAGTACAATCAGACTGCTACTGGTACCATGGGAACTGGGTTAACGGGCCCTTTTATAGGGAAAACAAGAATAGACCTACTGCCTACCTAAAAGCGTGTCGTAAGAGTCGACTAATTGAGAGCTTCCTTTAAAGTCGGAGTGCATCTGCCTCGGAGGCAAAATACCAACAGTCTGCATACGAATGAGTCACATATGTCAAACGGACGCACACGCAACAGCCAGGTTCTGAAACAGGACTGCAGTCAAGAAGTGGACAAACAACCAGAACTTTTGCCGGAGTTTACATATAATAAAAGACAACATGACACACTGGTAGAGACATTAGGTTATTTATAATGGTACATAAACTATTAAAGCCATAAACTTGGCATAAATAACACATTTCTGCCAATCATTTAGCACACACACACACAAACCACAACTGCAACTAAAGCTGCTCGCAGAAGGTTGAGTCATCAACTTATATTTTTTCTTCTCAAAATGGATGGATGCAAGAAACTGAGTGGCTTTCCAGTAAGCCAGAATGAGAGCAACATTATGCAAAGCATCTGCTGCATGATGATGAATATTAGCAAATCTCGTTTTGAAAAACAAAACATCTCAAGTTTTACAAGTACATGGATTTTATGAGTATCCTATAAATTATGAAAATACATCTAAACATACAACTACAAATATACATATATTCATAAAAATTTTTAAAACAAAGATTCATATAACTTTATATTAGGATATGGTAATTCTCAATGTTAGGTATACATTAATGGATAGTAAAATGCTATTTATAGGATTAGACAAACATAAATACCCATTACCTTGAAAAATAATACACTCTGTATATGCCAGTTATGACCTAGAAGGGCTGAACATGAGACTTTTATATTTGATATTTTGATAAAACTACCTTTAATAATTCTCAGTGATATTAAAACCTGCACAGGAAATAATATCTACTTAGGCAGAGCGCTTATGGGGGAGTCCCGAATGCTGTGATTTCAATTCTTCATTCAACATTCAACATTCACAAGTCTGTTTAAATCACCACTAATTATTGGCATCGTGAGATCAAATAGACTGCAGTGACTGGAGCATGTAGAGAGAATGGCAGATAACAGAGAGACAAAAAGTGTGTAGGCAAAACCGCTGGTTGAGAGAAGACCACAAGGCAGACCAAGAAGACGTTGGAGAGATAGTGTATATATGCAGACCAACGAACATGTGAAGTCATTAACTAGAAAGAAAAGACCAGTCATAGAAATGAATGCAGATGGATGATATCTGCTGCCATAAACCTCAAGGGGCCTGAAAGCTGAAGAGGAAGAAGCTGATATTAGCTCAATCAGTGCCAAGGAATTCAGCCAGCCAGTGATAGTTTAAACATTAAAAAAATTGCAAGTGACCCTTTGCAAAGAAAACCAATCAATTTCAGTACTTTCAGCAATACTTGTTTGCAGATATAGATATATTCACTACTGCATTTGAACGTCGTATCCTGATTGCTATGGTGCGCCTCCGACTCAGCACCTTGTTTTGTTAGGGTAGACTATGGTCTTACTCGTGGGCTCCCATATTTATAACTGGAGTTTGGTTCATATAGCCAGCTTCATTATCATTGTTATGATACGACAGCTTCAGCGTTTGTTTGACAGGATAAATTTCATCATAACACCCCTAATCCACAGAACAATTAGTTTCCACAAACAACAAAGTATACATCGTGTATGAATTTTAAAAAGAGGCACATGGTTATTTGGAAAAAAAATGACAGAGTATAACTTTTAATATTAATATCGCGTGTCGCAGAAAAACTGTCCTGGCACTGCCATTTTTAAACCAAAAGTCCGCTTTCAGCAAACCCTATGTAGGAGCAGTACTTTACAACAAGGATACGAGAAAATCACCAAATAATACCAGACCTCAGCAGTATAGCCATCAGTACCTGCCCAAGTCAAGTCCAAGTCCAAGTCCTTTTAAGAAAAAAAAGAAAAGCTCGACCACGTTCAGACTGCTGCTAGCTAGCCTAGGCTGCTAACAGTCTCCGCCTATATTTGTGGTCTGGGTTATTTGCGTCACTTTCGTGACTGAATACTGGTGTTTGTGCCATTTCTGGCTTAATGCTTCCCTCCGTATCAAACCGCTCGTCCTGTTGTCACTGGTGCAAGTCTTCCTTCTTCATTCGTGGTGTTTCCTGTTTGTTCTGTCTCCCTTTGATCTGGCTAGGCGTATCTCGAAGGAGAGCGAGCTTCCAAACACAAACGACCTTTCGGCCACCATTATTGTTTTAAAATTTTGAGTATTTTAATTTTCC